>CM076582.1:807021528-807474114 GCA_034641835.2 Pinus albicaulis | reverse complement strand
TGTCAGAGCATCATTGTAATTATGATTTTTTGCTGTATAATCATCAGTTGATCTTATTTTATGGCCTCTTGCTCATGATTTCAAAGACTACATTATTTCTGAAGCAGTTTGTTGTGCATAGCTGCAGCCCCTCTTGTAGGGTGTTTTTCAACTAGACTAGGTGGTGGGAGATCTGTTTACCACACCTAGTTTGATTTGTTTTTGCTCCCCTTTTGGATATAGAATCCAGATTTAATGATCTAAGGGATCCAAGGGCTGTGAACTCATTTATGTGCATAAATCTCCCAGGAGTGCGCTATTTCAACAGGCTTTTTGTGCCATTCCAATTTTGGAATATTATAGTGGTATCAAAGCTCCTTTCTTGGCACACCCTGTGCTTTCATTGGTGAACCAAAACCATGTTGCATTCATAAGAAGATGAAACTCTTACTGAGAGGGAGAAGATTTATCAGAACATAAGTCAAAAGAATTTTGATTACACTACTGATGATCAAGACCAGGGTAAAGCCCCTGAAAGTACAAGTGATAAATGAGGAGAAGAGTTTGTAAGAACTCTTTTGGTGGCCATGCAATATATTGCTAGAGAGATTAAAGAGATGAGGATGGACAGGATGAGGGAACCTCCTGAAAGATTTCATCCTGGGGAAGGCTCTGGCATATCTCATAATTGGACTGGTCAACCAGTGAACCAACCACAATCTCCACAAGCTCCATAATGCTCCACTATGCCTACCTTCTTGGCTGTGGAGAATTAAGGACCACCGGAGCAAGCATCCCTTGAAGAATAATTTGTGGAATATTATTCTCATAATCATAGATTGAAGGACCACTTGAGTTTCCAAGATTTTTGTCACCTCAAGGACAAAAGGAAGCCAAGACATCAGTATAGAGATGGTGGGTACTTCCCTGATCATGGTAGACATCACTCTATGGGAAGATTCGTTTTTCCCAAGTTTGATGGGTCATCCACCAGTTCTACTAAGGCATGGGTATAAAAGCTGGACATCTAATTTTAGTTGAATAAATTCCCTGAGGCTGAAGCCATCAAGATTGTAGCGCTGCACTTTGAAGATGAAGCACACAATTGGTGGTTCCATGGGTTGTCTACATTGGGACATACCAATGTCACTACCTATTCTGAATTCACTAAAATATTGGTGGAGAGGTTTGACAAGAAGGATCCCGAAGCACCCTTCATAAGCCTTGCAAAGCTAAAGCAATCAGGGAATGCATAAACTTATATCTTTGAGTTTTTGAGATTATCTGTCATGGTTCTTGATCTCTCTACAACAAGGAGGGTTTACATGTTCATCGATGGCCTGGATGAACCTTTTCATGGGTTGGTTAAATCTACCAAGCCCATCACTTTACATGATGCCATAGAGAGGGCTAGAGACCTTCAAGATGCCTTGCCAAAAGCAAAGGCAACTTTCCAGAGCAAGGCCCCTCACTTTTCTAAAGGGAAGGAAGAAAAAGCTACTCCTTCCAAGGAGAGCTCATTCAATAAGTCTCTTGAAATTGAACTCAGGAGGGAGTTGAGAAAGAAGAGACTATGTTTCACTTTCCAAGAGTCATAGGCACCCGGACATAGATGTGCTTCTAGGAAGGCACATTACATAGAAGTATTCTCAGATTTTGAGGAGGAAGATGAAGATGATGAACTAAGGAGGGGTCACAGCACTGATAATGTTGAGGGAGAACCAACACCATCTAGAGATGGGGATGGAGCCTTTGCTCCAATAGGTGGGAATCTGGCATCTTTGAGAGGAGTGCCTAAGTACTTGACCCTAATAGTACAAGGTTCAATCATGAATCAAAGGGTATATGTACTAATTGACAATGGGGCAAGCCACAAATTTATTGATGCTCATCTTGTGAAAAGGAGAGCAATCCCCACTGATACTTTTGAGGGATTCTCTGTCTTGGTCCCAGGAGATAGGACCATGAAATGCATGCAATATTTTCCCTCACTCTCAATCACTATGGGATCCTACACTCTGGTGGATCAATTTTTTGTAGTTGACATACCAGACACCAATATCATTCTGGGAGTCCAATGGTTGATTACATTAGAGAAGGTCACCACTGATTGGAAATATTTGCAGATGGAGTGGGTGGACTTGAAGAGTGGTAAACCCCAAATGATTCAAGGCATGCATACTTTTCCCTCACCTGGTACTTCCACACAAACAACAAAGATGGATTTGAACAGTGGAAGTAGGGATCTCACAATCCCTTCTCTTATGTTCATGAGAATTCTGCAGGGGACATTCATATCTAGTGGCAAACCACCTGGGATGACTCCAGATTCAGATCTTGTGGGGGAGGCCTCACAAAGTGCTACTCCAAATATAGATCTAGGAGGGATTGAAGCAATGAGAGACCAAGTTATAGCGCTAGAGGGCTTGGGATAGCTCAAGAATGATGGGGATCTTCTCCCTACACCTCTATCACCCTCTCTCTTTTCTGGATCTGCGCTATGGGAGGAGAAGAATGGGAGGATTAGCCTTCCAACACACAAATTTGGCATGAGAAATGTCAAAGAGGAGATCAGCAACATGACAAGCACTCCCATGGATGTATCATCAGCACTGTCATTGTTGAAAAATGTGGATTTGTATTGGAAATCTCAATTGCTTGTAGAGTATTCCAAATATATTCACACAAAGATGATACTAGATGACATGTAGCAAGGAGAGGGCTACTTAGTCCAAGGATGAGTCATCTATCATCATGGTAGGGTCTTCCTAGCTAGAGATTCCAAGCTCAAGCAAAAGATACAGGCTTACAAAGGTTTCCTTCTCAGCCATATGCATTCAATAAAGATCTATACCCTGATCATGAGCAGCTTTGATTTGGAGGGCTTGAAAGAGGAACTACATCAACACTTTCAAGAGTGCATGAGATATTTGGAGTTGGGACAACCAATGGACTCTATGAAAGAGTCATTACATCCATTTATTCCTTCATTTGAGAGAGAGGAAATGTCCATGCATAACTCCATGTGTATGAAAAAGTTTGATGGTAAAGGATCTGATCATGTAGAGCAAGATTTATCTTCTGATTATTTTACCATGTGTTTGTAGGAAATGACTCCTAAAGGGAGTAAGATATCATGTGGATCTCATGGTTTTTTGTGGGCCAATAGAAATTTTGGGCTTGGCCATTGCCTTATTCAGCAAAGGGAGATTCCTTCTCATGATGGATGCTTTCCAAAGGCACCAAACTTATCTGACATCTTTAACCATGTTAAGGTGACTCATGCAGCAAATGTGTGGTGGGAATGCCACTTACCATACCTTGATCTAATGAAGGCAGGAGATACACTGAGCTGGCATTACATGTGGGATTTTGACCCACCTCCTCAAGCTCAGATTTATGTTTGCATATATGTAGTCTTGCTTCCATACTTGGATGATATAGTTGTACTATTTATGGGATTGTATGGAGGGAGGATGGGTAGTTTGTATGTACCAGATGGATTGGAACTTATCTTTATACCTCATGCTACATGTTTTAGATGGAGCATTGCCCCAACCATGCTTATTTATGTTGAATTCTTCACTCTTGGTGGGATGAACTATGCACATCTTATGTTGACCTTTGAGGGACAATTCATGATGTATTGGCTTGATGAGTACTTGGATTATGATGAGGACTTGATTTTTGATGATGAAATCAATGGAGGAGGGGAAGTACTACAACTCTCACCCTATCAGTTGCTTGAGGACAAGCAACATTTTGGAGGGGAGGACTATAATATTCCTACTTAGCCTAAGCTAAGAGGAATATGCAATTTTGTCTCATTTTATGTTGCATGAATAAATGAATAAAGGAGGACATGTAAAACTCCTAAAAGAATGAATAAATCAATGCCCATGTGAACATGGATAAATCTGGTCTATATAAATAAATCACTTGCAGGTGTGAAAGGGGTTTGAGCTATGAGACTGTGTCAACCTCGACCAAATATACAACGATATCTAGATACAATGCACCTCATGAAGGGACAACGCAGTTCTAGAAGGAGGCCCCTCATGTGAAAGGAGCTAACTCATCAAGGTGGTTTAGGGTTTGCAAAGGCTGTCATCTTATAAAAGGAAGGGGAAGGCAGCAAGAGAACGTTGCTGATTGTCTATATTTCTGAGTATCTTATCTGTTTAGACAAATACTATTCTCTACTGTTCAGTGGAGAATTGTGTTGCTTAGCACTTGGAGTTCCTATGCAGGGATTTCACCTCTTCTATTGAGGATTCTTGGAGGATTCTTGCTGATTTGATCCAATATTAGGCTTGGGGCCAAGCTCTACTTCCAACTACAATGCAAATCCGGTGAAGATTTGTTTGCTTTTGTAGGCTGCAGCAAGTGGAACTCTAGATCTGCTCAGATCTAGCTTGTATTGGAGCCTCTTCTCAGTGAGTGTGTCCTTTAACCTCCTGGAAGAGTGCATCCACTATTTGAGCTTCAGATTCATATCTTGGCATTAGGCCATCTCTTTTATTCAAGCTACAGCGCAGTTTCCCTTAAGGGACTGTGTTATTTTAAGTGGAGGTTTTGCAGGGTGTTTTGACCCCATTTTTAATTAGAGATCTCTAGTGTTGGGATTTGCCTTTAAATTTGGTGATCCAAGGATTATATTTCTGATACATGTTTTTTTTAGATACCATCTATTTCAACGTAAATTCATCTTTAGAAATTTCTGAATAATATTGTAGATCTGCAACTTAAAACTCAGATCTACTCCTTGTATTGCATGTTTTGGTAAAAAACCCAAGGGGATCTTGTAATACTGCCTTTCTAGTTTATATATCTGAAATGGATCTAATGTTTTGTCAACAGATCTGCTCTAGTTCTGAGGTGTAACATTCAGCTACTACATCTCCTTAAAATAACGTTGTTAAGCCATTCTGTAGTTTATATATGTGTTGCAGCCTTCTTTTCTGAAGATTACTTGCTCTATTGTCTCCTGTATTCTACTATATAATGTAAGAGCATCATTGTAATTCTGATTTTCTGATGTATACTCATAATTTGATCTTATTTTATGCCCTCCTACTCATGCTCTCCAAGACTGCGTTATTTCCGAAGCAATTTTTTGTGCATAGCTGTAGCCCCTGTTGTAGGGTGTTTTTCAGCTAGACTAGGTGGTGGGAGATCTGTTTACCACACCTAGATTGATTTGTTTTTGCTCCCCTTTTGGATCTAGACTCAAGATATGATGATATAAGGTATCCAAGGGCTTTAAACTCATTTCTATGCATCAATATCCCAGGAGTGTGTTATTTCAGCAGGCTTGCTATGTCATTCCAATTTTTGACTATTACATCTCAGCAATGTATATTTTTTATTTTAAGAATTCATTTGTAGGTAAATTTTGTACATGGTTAAAACCTACATTTGGTATTAGAGATGTTTTTTCATCAAGGGGATTTTTTTCCAAGGGGTTTTTCTCAAGCCTATGGTAGACCCCATTTAGTGGGAAATATGTGGGTTAGATTCTTGATATGAACGAATATGGAGAACAGTGGAAAGATAGAGATCAAAAAATTGAATGGTCATAGTTTTGAGTTGTGGACGCTCGAGATGGAGGATTTTTTGGTCGACCAAGATCATTGGATTGTTGTAGATCCATGAATGACACCAACAATATTGTCGAGAGAAGACCGGATGAAGTTAGATTGGAAGGTGAAGAGCACAATAAAATTGTGTCTCCCATATTCAATATCGTTGAACATATTAGGGGAAGCTACGTAGAAGGCTTTATGGGATAAGTTAGGGAATTTTTACCAATATAATTATTTTGTGAAAAAACTATTCCTATGGAAAAATATTTATAACCTGAGGATGAAGGATGGAGACTCACTAACAGAGCATATTAATGCCTTTAATACCGTGGTAAGCCAATTTTTATATGTTGATATTAATATTTTAGATGAAGATAAGTGCATCAGTTTGTTTTGTTCTCTACCATATTCATGGGATAATATAGTTGTTGTTATAGGTAGAAATACAACTACATTCAAATTTGATGAAATAGTCACATCCTTGTTGTTGGAGGAGAAGAGATCGAAAAATATAGAGAACTAGAAGGGAGATTCCTTATCTATGAGAGGACAGTCCCAGAACATTAAAAAAAAAAAGGAATTCCTAGAGTAGGAGATCTAAATCTAGAGGGAGATCTAAATATCCAAGAAAATCTATAAATGTGTGTTGGAAATGCGAAAAGGAAGGGAACTACAAAAAGGATTTTAGATCTAAAGCTGCTAAGAAAGGAAATGGATATGATGATGCTCCTTCTACAGAGGCAAAAACCACCTTAGATGAAGGTGGGGATGTGTACTTCGCTTCTTCTTCAGGTACACATGTAGATCATGAGGCATGGTTAATTAAATCAAGTGAATCCTTTCACTTCACTCCCCATAGGGAGTGGTTCGATGAGTATGAGAAATATGATGGTGCCGATGTATTATTAGGGAATTACATGAAGGCTAGAATTATTGAACGTGGAAAATTCAAGCTGAATTTTCAAGGTGGAAGGATTAGAACACTTCTTGGTATTTTTTATATTTTTAAAATGGCCAAAAATATGATTTTGTAAGCAAGATAGATGATGCATGTGTTAAAATAGCGTTTGAGAAAGATACCCACAAGATGGTTTGGGGAGAAATGGTATTAATTGTTAGTGTCCTGTAATTTGGCAGATTGGTAGACCAAATGACAGGGTAAAATCAGACCAAGCTTTGGATCCCTAGGACCTAGCCTTCCTGGAATCAGAGAGGGCTCTCTCTATTATGTGAAGGATGTAAACTTGTTTGCTTCTGTATACTTGATTTTAGGCTAGTTGTTAAGTATGTTTTGGTTTTTTTTGGGTTTTTTGAGGGGAAATAATCAAAAGCACAAATAGATATGGAGTTCGTCAAATCAACTAGCCTATGGGGTCAGATAAGGTCAAGATTGTCTTAATGATGGACAAGGTATTACTGCAGGGCCGATTTAGTCGAGGTAAATGGATTATTTGCGTGAAAGTGAAATGAGATGGACATTAAGTTTGTGAAATACAAAGAGATTTTAATCATAAATAGTTAAACAACAAGCATTCATGAGTTAGGGCTGACCATTAATCTCTATGAACGAAACTCAAACTGATAGATGCAGAAAATAAACAATCCAGTGATACATAGGAGTATAAGACCCTCTAACTTTGGGAAAATCACCTTCAGACTTTTTGGAAAACAAATAAGATAAACAAACAACTCAATCTATGAAGAGGGAACTCCTAAACATCATATCTTTAGCTATCGGGAACTTTAAAATAAGACTGTAATGCATGGACAAAGGGCAAGATCAAAACAAGACCTCTTTGAATTAACTAAACAACCAATAATTCAGAGAGAGATTTCAGAAATGGAGTTTTGATTAGCTATGAGTAAGCAGGGCATACCGTGAATCATACTAGAGAGCATACATAATAACCATTAATGAAACTGAAAACAGTTCTTAGGGTACCAAAGAGCAATTAAGAATTCTTTGACATAACCAAGAAAGATGAAGAACATTTAAGTTGTAATGAATCAGGAAGTTTTAGATGCCTCCATGGGCATATATCCAACTTATTCTTTACTAAAATACAACAAGAAAGAAGCATGAAAACATATACGAGAAACTAAGAAAACATAACAAATAAGAAACACAATACCATTCACCAGGCCATGGAATCCTACACACAATCCTCCTCCACCATCAAGCCAAGCAAGAGATCATCCACTTCATAAAACAAGTATTTCTTCAAAGCTCATAGTGATATGTATTTCTATCTATAACTCAAGTTCTCCCTTTGGTTACAATTAATCCTCTTGAATTATATAGGCGAAAGAGGAGGAAACCCACCTAGAGCAACTAGAAGGCCATTGGCCAAAAACAAATATCTAAATTTGTCCTTGAGGCCTTACAAGGTCCAAGGCACAAAATATCCTCTAAAAATATCTTTTCATACTAAAATAGCAAAAAGGAATCAATTTTTAGGCCTGACACAAAAGATAAGCTTGCCTAACGCACATTTGGCCAGTCATACTCAGAAAACTACTTTTCAGCAAACTTCTACAGGAGCATAGCAGCAGAAAAAATTATGTCTTGCAGAGAAATTTTGAGGGACTTCCCAATGTTGAAACAAGGCCTGTGATGGCTCGTTAGGAAGCCCTGGATGTCTAATTTCTATAAATACTTGATTTTTTCCAAACTAACGTTGGGAAGTCTATCAAAAATTAAACTGAGTGAAAAAAATCATGATGGTCTCACCCGCTGATATTTGAGGCAGAAAGGTAAAATTTGACTATTTTTTTCCTCTTTGGGGGACCAAAACACCTTATTTTGATCTTCCAATTTGTAAGTATATGCCCCCAAATTTAATACATCCAAAAAAATAAATTTCATGAGCTGAGGATGCTTCTAGAAAACATCACAGCGCCTAGAAAAATGTGCAGTTAGGCCTAAAAATCACAAAAAACAAGATCATGTAAAAAATTGCTCAATTTTGGTGAGCAAATCCCTTATGGGTTTCTAGAAGCATTCAAGGAAGCATAAGCCAAGATTCCAAGCCTAGATATGTATTTTTCCCCTTTTTTCACCGGTTGCCTCCTTTGGGCAATTTTGAGCTTTTCTTGGGTAATCTTGAGTTTTCTTCGGGCAAATTGATTCAATTTCTTGTAATGCCCGGTCATCTTCCTTTGCAAACCCAAGTCTTTTTTTGCCTTGTATAATTTGTCCTCCAAATTCTTGTTTGCTCTTTCAAGCCATGATTCTTTATCATTTTCTATCTCTTGGGCAAGCAGCTATGTGAGAGGATACTATTGAGCAAGGGCTGCTTCTTCTTCCCTTTGCTTCTCCAAAGCTTTCCCAAGACCCATAGTCCTAGGCCTTTTCCTTACTGGTTTCTCTTCTTCCTCAACATCTTCAAATTTTTCCATATACTCTTCAAGTTTTACTTGTGCTTTATGTGCCTTCTCTCTTATATTTAAGTGCTCGGGCTTCATAGATGGCCATCTTCCCACTCATCTGTTTGTTTTGCATTTGTAAAAAGTGTATGAGGTCCTTTGACCTTTCTTGGTCAGTTTCCAAGTATTTAATTTGAGCTTCCCTATTTTGCAAAAGGGACTTGAGAATTCTAGTTTGATCATCTTCAACATCACTATCTACCTATATTATGTCAAATTCCCTTTCATGTCCATGGCTACTATCCTGTTGTTAAACTTTTTCTTTGCCCTTGCTTTGGATACATTTCTTTGATCTTGTTCTCTTGGGTAATTCAACAATACTCTGCTTAGGCAGTTTGCCTCTACTCCTTAGCACCCTAGTGACATTACTAGTCACTTCTTGAGTGGTTTTCTTCTTTGCAGATTTGGTGTTTTTAGCCTTTGGTGCTTTTGAGGAATGAATCATGGCCCCTTGCCTACGAGAGGCAGCAAGCACATATCCCTGAGGACTATTTTCATGCTCACTATTTGCATTGTCTCCTTTAGGGTTGTCATCATCTTGCTC
The DNA here is from genome assembly GCA_034641835.2 of Pinus albicaulis. Lineage (NCBI taxonomy): Eukaryota > Viridiplantae > Streptophyta > Pinopsida > Pinales > Pinaceae > Pinus > Pinus albicaulis. Next base: position 807,464,580 of record CM076582.1, on the reverse strand, counting down.
ACTGTTTTTGTCTTTTTTATTAGGGCTGCCTTGTTCACTGCCTCTGATTTTGTCATGGCTGTCTTTAGGACTATCTTTTTTACCCTCCTCATTGTTTCGAGCTTGACTGCCACTGTCTTCATCATTCTATTGATTGCCACTTTCACTATTTTCAGTTAAGTGAGAGTTTTCTTCATTAGCTTCACTTTTTTGAACTTCTTCATGTATGCTTCTCTCACCATGCTTACTGATTTTATGTCCTTTATGTGAGGTACTTCTATCTTTAATGTCTTCATTTTCCTCTTGCGTATTTCCAACTTCTTCATCATTTTGTTTGATGACATTGCTTTGCTTATCATCCTGTGAGTTGTCTTGATTAGTTTTAGTGTCACTGTTGGTCTCATGGATGCCACTTTCATCATGTTTGATGTGTCTTTGAGGACTGCTTTGGGAGTAAACAGAAAGTCAAGACCTGCAATGTGAACCTACTCTCCATCTAATCTCAAGGAAAATAACTCAGTTAGGAGAGGGTAGTTAGTGACCTCTTGGATTTTGTTGCAAAAGTAAAGGTAGCCCACTTCTTGAAAATAGGACAAGATTGAAGGGGATGCAATGATCTACTTAATAGTAGTGGGTTCAAACCTATTATGATGGCCTGCCTTCTTGACTTTCCTTGGAGGCATATTTTTCTTACTGCTTTATTTATCCACTCAACACACAAGTTTTCCAAACTGAAATAGGCCTATTTCCGCTTTAAAAAACTGTTTTTCTTCTTTTTAAGTTTGGATTTCAAAATACCTTCAAGAACAAAATTGAGATGTAAGGGAATGAAAAATACCTTTGAAACCTCCTTGCTGTGTTGAAAACCCCAAATTCTGAGGAAAAACCAGTTTTTGTCACCTTTGGGCACACTTTTGTGGGCGACCGGGCGCTCTTCCAGGCGCGTCATGCTATCCCACAGGTACATCGTGCCCCTTCAATTTTCCTTTGGAGAGCGACTACAGTCGTGTCGCGTCTCGCAACAGGCGCATCGCGTCTTAAAAAATTTGCACAATAACTTGCCTAGGGTACTAAAATTTGTTCTTTCCTCTACCAGTTTGCAAGATGACAGAAGATAACATTCCTTGAGGGCTTTATAGCTATTTTGGAATGCTTTGAATGGTTGTTTTCCCTCCTTTCTTGATGATTAGAAACTCCACCTTTTGCCTTTGTGTTTGTTAATGAAAAGTGGCTTTCTCCCTTTTGTTGAGGGCTTTCTTTTTTACCAACTGCTTTATCTTTTTTGAAAGGTGTCTTATTTGAAAGATTGAACTTTGTGACATGAGTATACTTCTTACTTACAGATATAAAACAAACATCACTATGTGTGTTTTATGATAGTTTCTCTGAAACAAGTGTTGTGTTTTCCATTTGTTCATCTTTTTGGAGGAGGTATCTTGTCAACAAAACTTCTTAAGCTCTCTACTTGTCCTGCAAAAAACTTATCCTTCATCCCTATTATATCATTTGAGGATTGAAAACCTTTTTGAAAGGTAAAACTTGTGTCCTGAGTATCTTTAGCACCAAGGATGAAATGCAAGAAGAGATGTGTATGCCCTTTGATTAGCCATTTAAGGGAACATGTCACAAAAATTGTTTTTAGCCTTTGTTTATCATTAAATAAACAAATTAAACACATTATCTCTGATCTCTGTTTATTACTGAAAGCCTTTTGAACATAATGTTAACACATGGTGACTTTCCCTCTGCATTTTGCTCATCTTTCGGAGGAGACATTTTGGCTCTGTTTTGACCCTCTGCTTATTTGTGAAGGAGGTCATTCTAAACAAACCATCTAGGTGCTCTGTTTATACTTCAGTTTTCAACTTCTTATAAAATCAAGGGCCTATCTCTGTTTTGAAAATGAAAGATGTCTTTTGAAACAAACCACCTGTGTAATTTCCCTTTCTTATTAGTTGCAGAAGTTCCTTCAGAGAGAGCTTAGTCTATCTCATTTTACCAGTCAAATGAGGCCTCTTTATCAACACTTTAGCCCTGGGCTTATTATTTGAAGGAGGCTATACAAATACCATTACCAAAGCTTTTCAAAACATACTGTATAAACCCTCTGCTTATTTGTGAAAGAGGTTATTTTCATGTGTGCTTTCTGCCATTTTCTCATTACTAAAGGAGGCATTGTAAAACATGAAAGTTTTTCTTTCATCAAGTACTATGTCCTTTCTCTGTTCATTTAAGATAGACCAAATGGAAGCAAACTGTGAGCCTTTCCACTTATCACTGATGAAGTCTTTTAAACCAAATGTCTTTTTCCTATGTAACCTTGCTTAGGGTAAATGTCCTTTTGCACAAAATCACTGTGAAGCTTAGGAGTAGATAGTGCATTTATGAATGATAAATGCTCACTTTGTGCATCTTTGAAGAAAATTTTTCTTTAAATGCTTTTCAGAGTCTAGGTTATGGTAAGATATAAAAAGCAGTTTTCCTTCTTATATCTTCATAATGATGCCTAATTTATTTAGACCTTTTTTTTGTCAAAGACTGTCCTTCTTTCTTCAACAAGAGTGATTTGCAGGGCTTTGGTCACATGTTTGAGAACCTATGCAGCAATGATCTTTGAGTTAGCATGGAGCGTTGAAGGTAGACAACATCTAACCTTTGTAGGTCATTGTCTTTAGGCACCTTTTGGATTTAAAACAATGTATGTTTACTTTCTTTCACTTACTGCACTTCATCTGATTCATGATGGAAAAATGCTTCAACATGAGAACCTTGACTCAATTTGTTCCTTTGTTCATATTCTACGTATTGTCATCACTCAACACACCCCTGCAGAGATGTAGATATAGATGTCTTTCTTTAGATAATATTTTTGATGTATCATGCAATCATGCTTGAACTGAGCATCTTTCTTCAGACAGGGAACCTCTTTTTCTTTCCCTGATTTGAACATTTTTTAGCTCTTCTAAAGTAAGATAAAGCGACCATTTAGTGGTGTGTGACCTAAGGATAGACTAGGGTGTTTTTTTGCAGGATGGGAAGAAAATGATGGCTGACATGATGATGACAACATCAGTTTTTGGCTTAAGATAGTTTGTCAAGGAATTTTCCCTAAAACACCACCACCTAGACCTACAGATTTTGTCATATATTTTGAATAGTTTCTTAGGAATGATTAGGCTATCATATGACAAAATTATCAGTGAGAAAGGGGTAGAAACTTTGTCTAATGTTGGACAATGAGTTATATGAAAACAAGGGACTTTGATAGCATAAAAACAAAGTTTATGATAGCTATAGATAGGGAAAGTTTTCTAAATTGTGATAGGACCTGAAAACTAAAGACCATTCCCATCACAAGTTGAAAGGGAGGGGTAGGAAGAAAAAATTTTGTTTTAGGTGTTTTCTAGATGACAAATTAATAGATTGAGATTAGCTTCTAGAAAACTCAGCCAAGGAATCTAGTCATCAAAACATGCAAAAAATACTGATGACTAACATTAATGTGGGGAGTTTGGATTGGAAATTTTTATAAGATTCTTGATAGAAATGTTATTTATGGGTGCAAAAATTCTATGGTTCCTGAAAGTGGAGCAAAAAATGTAGGGGCATCTAGAGAAAATACCAAGATATTGCATCAAAGGCTTGTACATATTGGAGAGAAGAGGCTTTGAATACTTCATGGTAATGTTATGGTAGAAGGTACGTATAATTTCTCTATGGAGTTCGATTTCTTTAAACATTGTGTATATGGGAAGCATAATCGAGTGAGTTTTCCCTCTGGTGCTAAGAGGGCGAAAGGAATATTAGCAATTGTGCACAATCATGTGTTGGGACTTGTCTTAGTTCCATCAATGAGTAATTTAGTGTAATATGTTTCATTTATAGATGACTTCTCGAGGAATAAATGGATATGTTTCCTCTAGAAGATATCTAAAGTCTTTGACAAGATTAAATAATTTAAGGCTTTCGTGGAAAATCATATAGGGAAGAAGATTAAGGTGTTGCTGACAGATAATGGTGGAGATTTTTGCAAGAAGGAATTTTAAGAGTTCTATAAGAATTTTGGTATAGCATGGAAGAAGACTAATCCATACAGACCTCATCAAAATGGAGTTGCATAAATAATGAACAGGGTGTTGATGGAAAGGGAAACAAAAATTCTCTATGGCACTGGACTAGGGAAGGAACTATGGACAAAGGTAGTAGATACTACATATTACCTTGTTAATAAATCACCTTCATCAACGTTGGAGGATAATACTCAACATGAGTTATGGACATGTAAGAAACTGTATCTTTCATATATGAGGGTACTTGTTTGTGATGCATATGTACACACTCGAAAGGATAAAAGAACCAATTTGGATAGTAAATATGAAAGGTGCATTTTTATTAGGTATAAGGATGGTTTAAAAGGTCATAAGCTTTGGAACCCAGAAACAAGGAAGGTTGTGTACAGATGAGATGTGGTGTGTACAGTGGTGAATGATTTTATTAAACATGAAGTCTTGCCAAAGGAAACTGAGAAGATGGAGCTTGAAATCAATAATAATGAATCATACTATAGAACATAATAATAATCAAAAGATGAAGAGCTACAAACTCATGTTTTGAGAAGATCAGTTCGAGAGAGAAGGCAACTAGAAAGGTATAGTCCATCTACATTCTGTTAAAATTTTACTTTATTTATTCTTGATGGTGATCCCACAACTATGAGGGAGGGAATGGAGTTAAAGGATGGAAAACTCTGGAAAGACACCATGTTTATTGAAATGGAATCTTTTGACAAAAATGAGGCTTGGGATCTGGTGGAGCTATTGGGTGGAAGGAAAAACATTGCCACAAAATGGGTGTTTAAGAACAAGATGAATGAAGAATGCAAGGTGGAGATATACAAATATTATTTGGTAGAAAAAGGTTACTCCTAGGTGCTGGGAGTTTATTTTGATGATATTTTCTCTCCTATTGCCAAGCTAGATTCTATTAGATTACTTTTATTTATTTTTGTTTCTTTTGATTTTACGGTAGAACATATAGATGTGAAGATATAATTTCTTCATGAGGATATGGAAGAAGAGATATATAAGGCGCAACCATAAGGATTTTCGGTGAAGGGTAAGAAATAATTGGTATTCAGGTTAAAAAAAAAAAATTATATCGGTTAAAATAGTCATCAAGGATGTAGTATCAGAAATTTAATACATATATATGGGGAATTGGATTCGAAGGAATACAAGAAGATCACTGTGTGTATTTTAAATTAATTGGTGACTATGTTATTTATTTGGTATTTTATGTGGATGATATGTTTTTTATTAGAATGAAAAATAAATTATCTAGGATTTGAAGACCCAATTTTCCTCCAAATTTGACATGAAATATCTTGGTGCTACAAACTATATTTTTGGCATGGAAGTTAAACAAGATCAGGTAAAGAGGAAGCTCTGTTTAAACTAGAGGAATTATGTTGATAAAATATTTTAGAGGTTTAATATACAATATAGTAAACTTGTAAAGGTTCCTAATCCTGTATATGTAAGGTTATATAATGAACAATGTCCCAAGGAACAGGAAGAGAAAGAGGGCATGTCTCATGTTCCATATGCGAATGCAGTTGGTAGCCTAATATATGCAATGGTATGTGGTATACCATACATTGCATATGCAGTGGAAGTATTGAGGAGGTTTATGTCAGAACAAGGGAAGGAGCATTGGACAACATGGAAGCTAGTTTTCAAGTATTTACATGGCACTAGTGATTATGGTCAGTGCTACTAATGAAGACCAGGATTGGTGGGCCTATGACCATTACCCACACCACTATCTTAATATCCCTCATTTCAAAGATTCTATTATTTCCTATCGTTCAAACCCAACTACACCACCTATCACATTGGAATTATGACATAAACCTTCCCTCTCCCTATAACACTTAATCAAAAATGGTGGGAAGGAAAAAAGGAAACATCCCATGTCATCATCAAGAAAATGTTACTTTGTTTTAATTGAATAATTTGTAGAAGTAGATGATAAAACTACATACAATTTTCTCAAAAAACTATCTATGAGGCATGAGGCATATTTATGCATGTGCATAGTGTTGTCAGTTTGAAGAAGTACACAACTTGGTTTACATTGATTCTTTCAAAAAACGTTCCCTTTGGAGGTGATACCCCAAATGTAAATTTTATTCATGTCGCAGATATACCATGTTTGGATGAGAATAAAAAGGAGGTTTATAACTTGAATGGAGAGCTTCTAATACATAATTACGACACTCTATTTATATCTAAATATTTGGCTTCACAATTACCAAAAAATGCATTTGAAGGAAAACATTTAAGAAATCATATTTCAGATGCCTACCCATTTCTCTTTCAGTTTCATATTATCTATAATGGATATGAAGTCAAAGGAAAATTTCTTGTTAATAGAATACTTCCATGTAAAATGAACCATTTTTAAGAGTCTATGATCAAAGTTGAAAGAGATGAAAATTATGTTTTTTACCTAAGTATCAACTCCTTGGAAATCTATGGAAGTAAGTATAAGCTGAGCAAAACATCCATTTCAGGAAATTTTATCACATTAATTACTTATGGAGGGGTTCAAAAATATTTCTTCATTGAGCTTGTAATTAATTCTATACAAAAAATTCATAATGAACTTAAAGATGAAAGAAAAGCTTGGAAAGTTGTAAGGAAATATAGAGATATATATATATGATCACATATGTCTTAGAATGTTATTATGTGGAATTCATTTTCATGAATGAATTCTTATTAGATTAACCAGAAAAATCCTTGGGGTACCATGAATGAAATGTGAAGAAATGACCTCAAAATGAGTATCTAGCATAAGCACATGCTCCTATGGGTGATATAGGGGAAAGGTTATGGCTAGCTCTAAATATCAATCCAACTTGGGTTTACCTAGAACCCGAGCATTAGTTACTCACTTGATTCCAAATGGAAAGAGAGATGAAAAGCATATAATACCACCAGCTACCAAAATATTCCCATCCTAATGGTAAAATACCCTAGTAATTAAATATAAGGTTAGCCTATGTGTGGCATTTATGGTACCCTTATGTGTTGCATTTAAGATGGTATTCAAACATTTATGATCATTTGATGTCCAATACATGTATCCATTCACTTGAATGAATCAAATTATCTATGTGAAATCATTTTTGGCTCTGTTTGACCCCTGTTAACTCAATCATAAAATACAAGATCCTAAGGAGAACTTGATCAACTGAAATCTTTATTGAAGTGTTTATTCTCTAATTTCCAGTATTGGTGTAGTTTTTATCTATGATTAGTCATAGATCATATTTATAGTATGGTTTGCACTTATTTTTGGTTCTTTCTCTCATGTCTTGTAGCTCATGAATAATATGATTTTTAAGCATTGTAAAAATAACTGAAATATTCGATGATTCATATTACCAACCTTCCATATATGAGTATATGAATCTTATATTCCAAAGGTTATTTTAAACATGCAATCAAAATGTTTCATAGAATAATCTAATTCTTTGTATCCTACAACGAGCTTGCAACTTAACCGAATGCATTGCTTCATTCTTTTCAAAGTATTATTTCTATACAATATGCCAAAATAGACTAATCCTTCCATAATTTCTCTTCCAATATAATTCCAAAATTATGACTCTTACAAGATCATGATGATTCATATTAGAAAAATGACTTCCTCTAATATAATGTTAGACAATGTATGCATGAAAACTTATGAAAAATGGTCCCCTAGTTTTTTATTCTTAAGAGACTACATGATTTCAAGCAACTCAACCATGTGCAATTTTAAACATGCTACTATCATATGATTTTATCTATGATGCCATAGTAAATCAAGATGCTGCATGCTATTTAGTGATATTATAGCCTTTCGTCCTTTCCAAGAGAGCTTGTAGCACTTGCTGCACTTTCAGACCCAAGGTAACCCTAGACTTCCATTTAAAAATAATTTTTCTCTATTTCATACAAGTTCCCAAGATATAATGTGAAGTTTCTATAAAAATTTAGACATATGTGAGTAGTGGTTTTCTTATTAATATAGTGATGAATAATTATGGATTAATTGTTTGGTTTTTTTTAATGTGTCATAATTAATTTTTAAGATATCATAATATTTACAAGCAAGTATCTAACTTGCTAAACTTCCCTTCTTATGTAAAAAATGGAAATTTTTATTAATATAAAATGTTTCATAATATTCAAATGTTTGAATATTTATAGTTGAGGATGGTGGAATAAAATTACAAATTACACACATTTGATAAACAAGGTAACAAGGGGAAGTCACTAGCCTTAGAGCACTCCAAAAATGCTAGAAACAATTTTTTAGTCCACTGATCTGACCCAATTAAAAAATAAGTTTCAAATGAAATTAAACAAGAAACTTCATTCTTTAATTTTGATTGAATTGAAGAAAAAATAAATGAGAGGCAAAATAAAAAATATGATGGGCCAAATTCATCACTATGGGCTGAGAAACTCATTTAAATATCCCATTTATTTATTTATGATTTTAATCATCCCGTCCTTTATAGAAAGATCTCCTTATTTTACAAGATATTTTGAGGGAGAACAATCCTCATGATATGACTATGGGGGCTGACATTGGTAGCAGTGCCGATGCTCCAACTGTGAGTGATGCACCAATCACTGACACTAGTACACCCACTGAAACACACACACTAGGATATGCACCCCTTGAACAACATACACTAGGATTTGAACATGAATTTTTGGATGCATATCATTATCCCATCACACAATTTGAAGTGATATTTGTTGGCCTTCCCATGATACTAGCATGGGAAAGTAACCGATCACATTTTTCCTAGATGATGACCATTTCCCCATGAAATTATATAAACTTCCAATTATTTATGAAGTGTTATAAATATTAAGTAATATCTAATTGAAATTAATGTATAGTATGATTATTTTAAACTTATGATAATATCAATTTCCAAGAAATGATGCATTCTATAGGCATTTGTAAGACCTAACCTTGGAAATATTGGCCCACCATTTGCACAAACTATAAATATGAAAGTTCCAAGTTGAATGATGAAATTATGAACATGATGGTTTGCATGTTTAGTGAGTGTACCCTCAACAAAACAGGAGTTACCTCAAAGGTAGGCTTACATTTAAAACATTTGCGAGACAAGTATAGGTGTCATTTGGAAAGGACTAAGTCGTATGAGCACTATCCAAATATTCTAGAGAGGGAGTGGAAATCCCTCATGGTAGATGCAAACTATAAGGTTCTTCAAAAACAAGGGAAGACACCACCCAGAATAGGAAGGTATGGGGCACTTTTAATAATGTAATTATGATGCTTTATCATCATTGCAATATCTAATTAATTTTTTCAATTTTTTCAATATAGGATTCCAGATACATCCAAAGGTAGGATGCCTATAGTTGCTAAACATGGGTAGCATAATCTTGGTCATCACTCAAAACTGACCACAAGAATTTTAAGTATATATATAAAAAAATTGTATCCAAATTATAAATTCTTGACAATTTTAGTTGCATATCACAAAAGAAGAAAAAATAGTATTCTCATGCAAAATTACAGGAGTCACAATTCAATGGGGTTGCCACAGAGGAATAATTCAAGATTTCTTACAACCACGGTATATAGTCCCATAATTTTTTTGTTTTGAAACCCTTTTTCATCCATGATTTCCTTCTTTTCTCATCACTATCAAACTAATAAAGGCAACAATCATATTATTTTGACAAGGTAAAACACTTGTGTCCTATTTTTCATATTTTCTAATATGCGCTATTGTTTTGTTAAACATTACATTCAGCTACACAATTAACATAATTCCGCATCTATTTCACAAATCTGCAACTACCTCCTTTGATAACAGGGTTCTGACACGCCATCTCATCTTAGAAAATTTTAGGGGCGAATTTTCGCCCTTGGGTGAAATTAAATGGTTTTAAATTTTTATTGGGCGAATTTTTGAATCATAGTATATTATTTCAAATCACCCCAAATTTATTTTATAAAAATATTAGGTCTAGAGCTTAGCCCACCTTATTTCAAGGGAGAGGGTAAAAAAAGTAAATTTATATTTCAAATCACCCAAAATTTAGTTTATAAAAAAATTAGGTCTAGATGTTAGCCCACCTTATTTTAATGGAGAGGGTAAAAAAAACATTATTCCTTGAAATTAGGAGTTACAACCTTCCATTCACCCAAATTTACAAGAATATGTATTTATGATTGTTATTTCACCCTCCCCATTTTGTGTAAAAATGTTGAATATTTATTTATGATAGTTATTTCACCCTCCCCATTTGGTGTGAAAAAGGTTTCTTTCTTTCATTCGCTTGTACTTCATGATATTGGGATTAATTTGGAGAAAATGACCCTCATTTTTTGGAACAAATGGTAGTAAAATAATTATTCACCTTTATTGAGTCTTATTTTCATGTCTATTTAAAGAATTGAATAGTGTTTTTTTCATCTTCCAAGTTTGTTGCATATGTTTAGTCACAATCATATTTAATGCAGGAGGTTTGTTCGCAAAGTTGTAGAATTTGAATTAAGAGGTACAAGGTTGTTCGCAAAGTACTGTAATTTGAAAAAAGAAGTCAAAAACCACCGTACAATGGTACAAGTAAGTCCTTGTATTTGTTCTAGGTTGCAATTCCTCTTGCATGCTCTACATTTTCCTTTTTTTCTTTTTTTTTTTTCAGTTTTGGGAACCATAATAATTCTTTCTTAGAAATGTATTGGGTCTTTGTAATAAAATAAGTATCATTAAATATATGTGTCCGTTAACGAAGTTGAGAACCTCATTCACTTTTCCATTAGGTAATGAATTTTTGGTATATATAATTATAATTTTCTGATATATACTTGTCATTTTCAAATATTATTTATATAATAGGTTTTTTATTTTCCAATCTCATTAAAATAATTGATGTATGATTCTTAATTTTTAACTTCGGCTCATATTTAAGTTAAAATCTATGAAAAAACTAAAAATCTTCATAAAATAAGTATCATTAATTATATGTGTCCATTATAGAACTTGAGAACCTTGTTATCTTTTCCCTTAGATAATGAATTTTTGGTATATATAATTATAATTTTCTGATATATACTTGTCATTTTCAAATATTATTTAGATAATAGGTTTTTTATTTTTCATTCTCGTTAAAATAATTGATCTCCAATTCTTGTTTTTTAACTTCAACTCATTGTTAGGTCAAAATCTATGAAAAAATTAAAAATTTCATTAGAAAAACATGATCCCTCGTGTTCCAAAATCAATAAAACCCAAATTCCATCGTCTATTTTGCTACTTACCCTTTATTTTCAATGTACGCTTTATGAAAATTACGTTTCCACAAATAAATGATAAAGCAGTTGTTGCGATTTGAATAAAAAGGTGCTGGTAGTTTGAAAAAATATATCAGAAGACCGTTTGCTGGAAGACCACCCTTTTAAAAAACAAATCTTGCCATTACGTTTCTACGAGGAATTGATAAAGTTGTTGTTGTTATTCTTGGAATATTAACGTGTTGGTTGTTCAAAAAATTCAGTTGGAACATAATTGAATGAATTCCTGAAGACGTCTTATTGAAAAACAATTAACAAACTATATTCAAAATTGATGTATTATTGAAATAAAGACTGTCATCCAAAATTTCAAGATTGAAAGTAAAGAGGCTATATTAAAAGAGAATTTAAGAAAATTGATAATATATTTCAAACTATTTACTTCCAATAAATTTCAATATCAAGATGAAGATGGAGGAGATATTTTGAGAAATTCTACATGAAATCCACATCACTAGATATGCAGTGCAATTTTATTTATTGGTTGCCCATAGGCATCAATGACTATCAAAATCCTATTCATATATATAGTAACCATGAAGTGGAGAGAGATTTAACATTTTGAAGACATTAAAAAATTACACGTGGTATAATATATATCAATCATATATATTGGGGTTCCATAGAGATTAAATCTCTTATGTGAAATTTTTTTAGTCAATTTATTTACTATAAATTTTGAAGACATTGAATCCATTTTATATATTCAAAAATATAATTTAAACAATGAAAATTTACACCTAGTATATATATCAATTTTAATTATAAATATATTTGGTTTCCAGAGGGAATAAATGTGTTTTGTTTAAAAATTTTAGTTAAAACTTTTACTGTAAATAAAAAATGTATGCTATAACATACTGTATATATGTGTGTGTGTGTGTGTGTGTGTGTGTGTTATATTCTTACTCTCAACCATAAATAAAATATTTCAATGTCCATATAAACTATCATAACCTTATACCAATTTCATAGAGAAATAAAGTAACTAAAAGTAATAAAAAAATGGTATACTTTTGAGTACAAGAAATTGTATAATTCGTATACTTTCTAAAAATATTTTAGTACATAACTTAAATAACTTTTTTAAAATATTTTATTAATGACTCAAATAATGTTTTTTAATATGCATGTCTAATAATTCATTTCAATCTCAACTTCATGCATATGCATATGGAGAGGGTGTAAATGAAAAATACTTTAAATGTTGATCATAATAAACTAATTCAATGTTGTAAGAGGAGTAATTAAAAGTAAAAATGTTCAAGGAGATATGTGATTTGTTTGATTTTTGATATCAAAATAAAATGCAACATTTAAAAACATATAATTAATAATAAAATATTCAATGTGACTCACATATAAAATATTTTAATTTAGAGGGTTAATTAATATTGAAATGTATTAAAAAATATATTAATAACATAAAAATAATTTTAATGTGGAAAATATAATCCACAGATAAAATATTTCAAGAAAAGAATTTAAATGTGCATATATTGATATGATTAAAAAGAACTATATATGAAATATTGTTTATGGCTAAATCATTTTAAGCAGTCTCATTGTGACCCTTTTTTAAGAATATGTTTTGGTCAATTTCGTTTAAAATAAAGAAAATGTGTTCAAATTGCAAGTTTAAGCTATGTAGTTTACAAAGTCCAAGTTCTCAAGTAAATTTTGATGACATTGAATCCATTTTTTACATTCAAAAATATAGTTTAAATAATGAAAAATTACATGTGGTGTGTGTGTGTGTGTGTCTATATATATATATATATATTACAAATCTATTAGGTTTTGAGAGGGATTAAATCCGTCATGCGCAAATCTTTTAGTCAAAAATTTCACTGAAAAAAGAGGTTTTACCTATAGCTACAAGACTTTCTTTCTCCCTTGAAAAATTTGTATATACTCCCTCTTCCATATTGAAATCCAATATAAACCAATACAAACATGTACCTATACATCGAGTTGATCATGTGTACACAGATTTGTTGTTAGTGCAAGTATTGTAGTTAAGTTTCTAGTTAAAGAATTGATCCTCATATCTCGCTGATTAAAACATACATGCAAACAAAAAGAGCATCATGATTTCTCTCAATATGAATTTTAGGTGTTGTACATATGTACTTTTATCGAAAATTCTCAATAATCACTTCCATAAAACAAAATATTCATGGATAACCTAGTTTTCAAAACCATGGAGCATAGAGGAACTATGTCTTTTGGAATTTTAGCTTAAAAAATTATATTTTGTATCTAATTTTTTTTAAAATTAATTTTAATCAAAACAATTATTGGAAATAACCTATATTTATTTTAAGTCTAGTTTGGAACATAACAAGTGATTTTTTATTTTAATCAAAAAAATATTACAAGGTGAATGAGTATGATTAAGTAGACGAGGCATAATATATACCTCGAGTTTTGTGCATAAAATTAACAAAGAAAGCATATGTTCCATAACATTAGCAAAGAAATCATGTGTTCCATCCATAGTTCATTATTCCCTAATGGTACCCTATAACCATAATATTGATTCACATAGCATATTCATCACAATCTATAACACTATGTATGTTTATTGGCACACTCACATCCAAAAATAAATAGAGGTAATGATACTTAGTAAAAATGTTGTAGCATCACATAAAATTATATTTACAAGAATTAAATTGGCGCATATGAAATTTATTTACCATTATGAAGAAATAGTAAACTTGTAGCAATATTCAACATTGAAATAGTAAAAGAATCCAACAAAGTGCATCAGTCATAAACAAATCAAAGGAAGAACTTATCTAGTTGAAAGTTGAAGGCCAAAGTTAACTTAGGTAGAGAAATGTTCCACCCAACCATAGGCTCTATTTCACTAATCATTTTTATAATGGGAAACCCTAATTGAAGCTATGATATCGCTAAGGAAAATTAGAACATTTTTATGGAAATTATTCTTAGGATAAAAGATTACATATCCCATTGTCTCCTTGCTTTTTTTTCTTGGAACAACACAACTATTTTTGTGACACACACTTCTTTACTTAAATAGAATAAGGAGAATAACTTCCTCATCTACTTAATAGTCCCTCAAAAGTCTCTGAATTCTCCCTCTATGTATGCATATAGGGTCTAGATATTATCCATTAACTCCAACAACATTTACTTAGTTCTTGACCTTTTTTCATGTTTTAAAGTCTTCCTTTCTTGGTTTTTCAACCCAAACTATGGTTTACTCCTTATCTTCTATCCATGGATTCTCCATCACATAACTTGATATCTTTCCTGGATGGCTTTCCAACCCTATTTTTGAATCTATCTGGGCAGAAATGTGAAGTTGGGTTACACTTTTGTGAGAATAAGGGGTTGAGAACTTTTTTTTGGCAATAGTTCGGCCGAACATTTTCTAAAGTTCGGCTGAACTCTGTAATAGTTCGGCCGAAATTTCTTATAAATTTCGGCCGAACTCGTGATTCCGTTTAGATTGACAGCCCACTGATGGTGCAGGCAAACAAAATTTTTGCTAGAGATTGGAAAACTGGCAACAAAAGTTCGGTTGAACTTCGAACAAAAGTTCGGTCGAACTGTGAGTTCGGCCGAACTTTTACTTTTAAAATAGTTCGGCCGAACTATTGTCTATAAATAAATCGCCCGCGAAGTTAGTTTGTTTACCTGTTTCATTATTCTCGGGAATTTGTGTCATTGTCGCTGCTGCTCCCGTCCGCGCTGCTGCTCCCGTCATACGGGTATGCTCAACCTTAGTTCTGTGGTTTTTAACCGATACTTTAGTTCTATTGCTCCTTTCATTGGATATGTTTGACCTTAGTTCTGTGGATGTAATAATTTGTCAGTAACGATCATTTGCCATGTGCTCATCATTGTATTATAAATTATGAGGGTTACAGAAGAAAACCATTTTTTTTTTTTTCACAAGAGAAAAAACACTGTTTTAGTTATATTATAGGGAAAAAAACAGTCTATGAGTCAAATACATATTCTTGTCAATGGAAAAACATACCTAGTTTATCCATCCAGATAAATAGGTGCCCCATCCTAGACTAAAAGATAAAATAGCCCCATATCAACGATACGGAAAAATGTAATAATTACAATATGAACCTCATGTGTATGCATATGAGGAATCCAAATATGTCAAAAAGAAAAACAGATTTAGTATGCTTATACAGTGTTAAGGGAAATAAACGATCAAAACAACAGGCGCCCATATTGATCCATTCCAAACAAAGATAAAAACTAATTAAGTCCATTGACCAGCAACGTTTGTGAAGTATGCATAGGGAAGCCCACTGGTCATGTGAGAAACAAAAAGTTCCAGTTGGAGCGTTGACAGGCTTGTTGTGCGAATAACAACATAGTATAAAGGCGAGCCCCGAATTAAAACAACATTAATTTGAGAAATTAAATGATATACAGGCTCGCTTGAAAGTTCATCAGGCTCGCTTGAATCCTATAACCATCAGCCGCGTCCAAAACAGAGCATTGTGGATGCCATTCATATTGAGTACTGTCAAGTCCGTTGAGAGAAATTGCAGCAATAATATTATCAATCCTTGTGATTATATAAGAACATCAGGCTCGCTTGAATACCAAAATAAAACACAGACAACATCTGGTCAGTATATAGAAAAATAGTACCTGGAGAGGGATATGAGGGTATGCAGCATGTCACATTAACAGGAAACCACCGAGGAGGAGCCTATAAATTGTATCTGAAAGAATCCATCTCCCGGTTGTTTCTGTAGTGTCTGAATGTTATGAAACCAAATGATTGATCTAGCCCCTTCTTAGAAAGTCCATCAGCTCTCCCATTTTTTAATGTTCATGATTTACTTGTATGATTATTCAATTACATTTAATTCGAACTTTTAAAAATGTTCAACCGCTTAATGGATTCTGCGTCATGCCTTTATACGTCAACAAAGAATTTTAACAAAAGGGCCGACATGAAAACTGTAGAATCATTTCACCTTTTGGTGGTTTTATGACTATCTTAGAAAATAGAAATGACATAATGAACCCAAATTTCATGACAGGTTGTATTATAAGAAGTTTACATAAACCAACCAGTGATTCACATGACTATCTTTTTTTCAGCCAGAAAAAGAACGTTGATGTATTAATCAGTTCATTTTCAGAAAACATATTCTCTGCTGTGCAACGAGAGAGACGATACATATCAACCAGCAGTGTACAGTGCCTATCTAAGATAGAGAGGCATTGATGATAGTGGGAAAACATATTACATGGGGGGCTTAAACCACGTCCCATCATGATCAGAATCCATACATCCCTGTAGAAAGACGAAAAAACTATAGAGACGTGGCAAAAATTTATACACCAGCCTGTTAGTCATAAGATAAGACATTATAAGAGTTCAGGAAAATATATAAACAAAACATAGGATAAGGAAATAGCCTGTTGATACGACAACAACCCTTGGAGAGCCATTTTAAATTGTGGGAGCACATACAGTGTTGTAGTAGGCTCGCCTAAATTGCCAAAAAATGGAGGATTCACATGACTATCATAGAAAATAGAAATAACATAATGAACTCAAATTTCTTGAGAGCTTATATTATAAGCAGTTTACATAAGCCAACGAGTGATTCACATGACAATCATAGAAAATAGAAATAACATAATGAACGCGAAGTTCATGACAGGTTATATTATAAGCAGTTTACATAAACGCACTAGTGATTCACAAGTATCTATTCTCTTTATTTAATATATTAAATGTACCCTCTGAAAACATAAAAATAATAGTAATACTACACACCATTGATTTAAACATGAAAAATAGATACTAAGTACAAACATACTAAATGATATCATTACAACCTTTTTATGGTCATTAAATTCTATAATCACAACCAATCTGAAATTGTTTAGTTCTGTGGTTTTTAACCGATATTTTAGTTCTGTTATGTTCGACCTTAATTCTGTGGTTTTTAACTGATACTTTAGTTCTATGGTTTTTAACCGATACTTTAGTTCTGTTATAAATACGTCTTTCTATATTCCAAACTTTATACCTTAGTTGAAATCACATATATCTGCATCTTCTTTTAGGAATTTTGTAATCTTCCTTAGACTATCCGCAATCTGCATACTTAATTTAGAAAAGCTAATCTCAACAGAAAACAGGAAACTGATGTAGAAAAGATGCGAAACCGAAATTGCATAGGCCCAAAGTAATGTCATATAGTGTATGAAGTTTTAAATTGTTTTATTATTTTTATTATGTGTTGGATGTGATTTTTATTGAAAATGTTTCTTTTTTATTTATTAATTAAAAAAAATTATTAGAAAAATTATTGCTTTAAGCCTTAGAATTTACAATCAAAATTAGAAAATGTATTTTTATCTAAACTATTTATGAAAAGTTTAATATTGTTTAATCTTCTCTACCATGTCCTTTTTACATATATCTAGAATAATATTATTTGTACAGTTTCTGGTTTTTTGTAACATTTTACTACCATAATCAAAATCTATAGAAATAGTAATCTAACATTATAATATCTTGAAATGGAGCTAGCCAACTCAAATATAGTATTGCAAATCCCTGGCTAAGTTAGATGAGGAGGCTATGTATTACATATGGTCTTGAATGAGAATTTGGACTCTTTAGATATATATCTAAAGAGTCCAAAATCTCATTCAAGACCATATGTAATACATAGCCTCCTCATCTAATATATAAAACTTTAATCCATGTGCTTAACCTTAACATTGACACAAATGGAATACAATTTTACTCACTGCTTTATGATAGAAAAATATGCGGATGAATATTGCCCACATATCCGAAGTCAAAAGGGATGCTTCGGTCATCTATAAAATATAAATTAAAGAAGCATGACATATTAGTAATGTAAATTAGATATGCATACCAATTATGTTCATATAACACAACAAATAGATGATTCAATACAAATGTCACATAGAAGTCATATTTATCTCATGGGCCTTCAACTTAAATTATATATCTAGCATTACATTAAGCTATAGAAGATAAATCAAAGAAGCATTTGAATGTAAATTAAACATGTGTAATAATTATGTCCTTTCTAGTTCAATAAATAGATAATAATTTGCAAATGCCATATCTAAGTTATATTTCATCTAAGTAGCTTTCAATTTAAACTTATATCTAATGTTAAATTATATAAAAGAATAACAGTAATCCAAACTTCAAAATAATATTTAGAACTTTAGTATAAAATGTGACATATAATTTTCCTGTGTGGAAAAACATAGTTACGGAGAGTTCAAAACTCATGCATTTGAATAGAAAGTGGGTATACGAATGAGCAAGTAGATTTTTTCTAGAAATGAGGAAGTGAAGGTTGATAGAGAGCCACACAAATTTGCAAATTCATACCTTAACAAAATTGTTAGATCCTTTTAAAGAAAACGTGTCATAGAATCAACTTTCATCGAAATATATGATAAACTCAAACCAATTTTATGAAAAATAGTATACCATTTTTTACATTTCACATGATACAAATAGATAAATATTACTTAAGTATTGTTATAAAGATTTAACTACCCATAGAGAGATGGCCAAGTGATTGAGACAGGGCATCATCACAATAAAAAACCAAGTACAAATTGAAGTAATCCTAGAATCATGCTTTACATAAGGTAAAATTGGGGAATTCATGACTTGTACTATAGATAAAAAAACATTTACCCTTACCAAAAAATATATGATAAAAATTGACAAACTACATAAGTTTAAGCTTAAGGGGATATAATCCTTCTTGCCTTCCATATAGAAAATGAAAATGATTGTTTCAAGTCTCATGTTGCTTGTCATGTTACTTTATAAACCTTGATTGGAAAGAAAAATAGGGGGGCAGAAATGTAAGAAATATAAAACATAATGAAACACAACGTAAGAAATAGAGAACATAATGAAACACACACATACATATCTCTAGACAATCAACACAATTATTTTCCTAGGAAATCCTTATATGGGAGACAAACAACCCTAAAAAGTAATGATGCTCTAGACTCCTTTTTCCCTAGGAAATCCTTATGGGAGAAAAACAACACTAAAATGTAAACATGCTCTACTCTCTCTTTTCTGGTATGGAAAATATGTGAGTACAAAGAAAGAGGTAATCTCTCTAGAGTTAGCTAAGAATTTTGGCGTGTAAGGTTGCTATAAAAACTTAACTTCATACATTTTCTCTCTAACTTCACACTCCTAGTTGTATTTTCAACTATGGAACAAAATACAATAACACAAAATGGAACTCTTATTCCTCCTAGTGGCCAAGTATTTAACATAGTGTGATAGCCAACTAGGTGTAAGATTTGACTCTATCAACCATTAACGAGGTTTGTGATTTTAGACCTTTTAGAGTCTTGTTAAAATTCCACATGTAGCTAGCTTGCTATGCATGAGTAATGGGGCTAAAATGTCATTCTCTCGTACCATGGTGGTCAACATGATATAGGTCAACTTACTAAAGGCATTAATTTTGAATGAACTTCATTTGATGTTTTTCTTGCACCATTGGATATATGTCTTTAAGTGTAGAATAATGGTCAAGATTTTGGCACAAGGAATAATCGTTTGACCCCCAAAAATGTCATTTAAAACCTCAAAATGACTCCAAAATGTTTTAGATCCCAATTCTCCACCCACCATTAAAATGACCGTACAAGTTGATTCTTTTAGTTTTTTCACTCTATAAGCATCAAAATATATGACAAATAATATAATTATCCAATCTAGATCATTATTTAATAATTTGTTAAAATTATAGGTATGATATACATCATGGAATTTAAATAAATAGCGTTAATTCATTGAACACCCTTGTACATTCCTTGTTGATACTTTGAAAGTAATACGTTTTGAAAAATAATTTGTTTATGGATTCTATTTTCCACATTCTCTCAACCATATCCAAAACCTTCTTATAATATTTGAAACCTAAGGTCTTTCCCATACCAAAGTATGTTCTTTTAAAACATGTTTTCTTGGTGATATGGGTGATTTAGAAATGATTGGGAGAGCGAAATTCCTCATTTAATATGTACAATATGTTTGGTTCATGCCACTAAGCCAAGAATTTTAAATTCAACTGATTTTTAATATAACCAACTAAATCCTGCAAAAAAAGAATAAAACAATTTATGTTAGGGTTGTGGTTTTAGGCATTGAAACAACACACCATGATATTTCAAATTTAAAAATAATGGTTTGAGTCCTAGGTAGCTTAGAATCCTATTTGTTTTCAAAATATGGATGCACTCCCATTTGATTCTCATGATTAGGTTTTAATCATGAGGCTCTCGCTCAAGAGTGGACCTTCCCAAAATCTTGTGACGTCTTGTCACAAACAAAACCATCAAACTGAAAAACACATCATGCAAGAAACATAGCTTGCTAACATATCATTTTTCTCCTTCAAAGAAAAAAAATTCACATCATGTGAATATCTTCATGTACTCTTAAATATTGGTGTACAAAACCATCAACCAAACAGAAGTCGACAAAACATGCCTCTTCAAACAACTGACTCTCAAGTCAAATAATAGCTCATGTACAAATTTCCATATTTGTTGCATTTAAGTGTGTCAACATAACTCTACTTTCAACATCTTGCTTCATGCAACATGCACCATACTTTGAATTTGCAAAGAAATTCATGAAACATCAAAAAACATGCAAGGCCTTAATTGGATAAGAAATCTAACCATATGTTAGCAAACCATTTCAATGGCGCTTCTTTTAGCTGCACTTCATCATCATGTGAATCATCTTGACCCTCATCGATTATGGAATCCTCTTTTCCATTCTTGTCGTTATCTCTTTCCACCTTCTTCAAATGTTGTGGATGACTTTTTGGATACAAAGTCCAACTCTTGTCTACAAGGTGACCTTTCTTATGGCAATGAGTAATAAACAATCGCATCTTATTTTCAACATCATTTTCCTTGTCCAATGGGCCTTTGAATTTTTGCCTCATTTATTTAGAAAGTTTTAATGTGAATGGATATCTTCTTCCAACATCTATAAACATTATGATTATTCAAACCACAAAAGGAACATGTGCAAGTTATTTTCTAGATCTTATTTGAATATTTACCATGTTTATCATAATCAAAAGCAATTTGATTAAAGGCGAATTTATACCTTGAACATTCACCGTTGTCGCCTTCTTGAGGAGGTGAATTTGATGAGGTAGTGGCTCTCCTCTGAATACTAGCAATGAATTCAATGACTCTAGAGCTTTCAAAATCCTCTTCTTTTACATTCTCATTAGCTGCATTATTATTAACATCTTCTTGCAAAGTGGGTGTCAAACTTTTCCATTCATCATGAACACAAACTTCACAAGCTTGAGGTAATGAACACGAAATAAAATTCCTTCTTGGAACAACTTCATGTGCCTCCTTGGCTTTGGAACATTCTCCATCATGTTTTCCATAACCAAGACCCAAATAATTAGGCCCGCCCTCAACAACATTTGGCTCAACTATGTCTTGTACTCAACTATGCCTTGCACATGTTTGCCTTTAACCCTTTACTTTCATAGCGCATTTTCATCAAAAATTTGGACCTTATTCCTCTAGTGTGTCTCTCAAAAGCACGTACACATTCATTTTGAGAGGAAATTGAAGACAGAAACCAATAGCTAATTCTTCTAACTAACCTTGACTAAAATGAGCTAAATTGTATTTTGATACCAACTTACTTTTAATATGGACAAACCAGTTTTGTTGGGCCATTCCCTCATTAGTTAAATAAAAATGTGTTTAGGATCGTCTAAAGTTAGCCAATTGGGAAGGGGTTTATGTGTCAAGCTTTAAGTGTATTTTGTGAGAAATTTATGAGTTAATTAGCTTTTAAAAACTCATGTGTACAACAAATAAAATGAAAAGTTTTTATTTAGGAAAATATTTTCCCTCAATCCAGATTCCGATCATTGGACATGTAAGAGGAAGAAAGAGGGAATTCACTTTTCAAATTCTAGACCTTGTCTAATGTCGTCGAGAAATTCAGTAATTCCACGAGGAAATTCTATCAAAGTTAAAACAAATCCTTTTCATCCATATTTAATGCCTACTTTTTCAGGTGGAACACCTCCAAATTTAAGGACCACAATGCCATAAAATACAACTTTACCTAATAGGTGTAGACCTAGAACCCCCAACTTTGCGTGACATGTACAACTGAAGATATTATGGTAAGCAGTGTGAGAAGAGAGTCATGGTCACTGAGTTGAGCAAGAGAAATAGTTTGGTATGACAACCTTACTTGTGATAGGTCTAGCTAGCAGACTTCCAAACTACATGGCAATGGCATTCAAAATGTGAAAATTCCCATTTCACTTGGAAATAAGATGGTAGAGAAAGGTATAGATGAAAGGAGATATCCATCTATGGTAAAGAAATCAAATAGTTCTATTAATTCCACCTTGCAACTCTAAGAGACATTGAATTAAATTTCATCTCAAGACAAGGCTTTGGGAGGACACTCTCAAAGCCAACCTTCATTATGGCTTTGAAACACATGGTAAGTATCAAGACTTAGCAACCTTATTTGCATAATTTTTTCTAGCATGGACCTTAATGTCATAGCCTTCTTTTGCCTAAAATGAATGCAAATTTCCTTGAAATTTGGCTTGCGACATTCATAATTCATGCTCATGGAACATGATTGTGTTTCAATTGTGATAACATCTGCTGTATGCATAAGCTAATAAAAAATGATCGAAAATGACATTTTTGCTCTGTTTTTTTGAAGATTTAAGGAAAATCACACCAAGTAGCTTCCAACCTCATATGACCATCATGTCAAACTCATCTCAGGATATTGTCCAAGTAAGAGCCACTTAAGCAAGCAATCTAGTATACATGACTCTCCAATTTCAATTAGCAGCAATGACAGTTCTAAGTATGGTGCAAACATTGCTTCATATCCTCAATGGGGCATGTTTGATGACAATAATTTGGGGAGTGAGAGAGGGAGATGGTAGGAGAAAAAATTCAAGGAATCCACGGGAAATTGAAAAATATATAACTAATAAGGTGGAAGACACTTTGTAACCTAAGAGAGAAACCTGTTAGGAAATGGGTGAAGTTGGTATTACACACCCAATTGGATAACCTTGAGGAGAAAACATTTCTCCCACTTTATTTGTTAGCATAACCTAGTAAGTGTTATTCACTAGCATGTATTTTGTAAAGGCCTTGACCTAGTTCCCATTCAACTCCATCCACCAGGTTGTAGAGGATTCCAAGCCTAATTTCATGAAAAGTAAGTTGGGGATGATCACATTGACCTACTTGATGACGTGTCTATGAAGATGAACTACCTTGAACTATTTTTTTGCGTAGGGAAAGAGACACATTCCCATGTCTGAGCATGAAAATGTTCTTTGATATTGTTAATGCCTCTAGTGTTTACTTCTACAAGTTCTATAGGCAAAGTCTGTAAAGGGCCAGGTAGCCTCTGGATCTCATCTTTTATGAAAGTTGACATATCTAGTAAATGCCCCTACAGTCAATCTCTGAAATGGATCTAAATAGAAGTTCTTCATTTTAATATCCATAAAACACAACAACTTTAAGGTAAACTATGTACATGTGTCATTTCTCCCACAAACTAAAGTGTACATTTAAGTGGTAAATTTTGTACCAAGTGTGCTCCCACCATGTAAAGCGCAATTTGGTGAACTTATCATTTTTATAATTTCTTTTTCGATTAAATTTAGTTTCACACATGATCAATTATTGCTTTGAAAGTTGTGTTCTACATAATTTGTGTACACTAAATTACAAAATGATTTTTTGAAATATATTTTGTGTAAATGTCGACCAATAGATATATATCAGGAGGATGAACGACGAAGATCATCCGAATCCCATATGGAGGTTTAGGGATCGGGGGATGTTCACGATATTTAAATATAATCTTAAATCTCCATACATGTGTGTACATATGGAATTGATTTTTTATTAACTTTGTGAGTTAAATTAGTTGTTAATCAGTTTCATATTTTAATTTTTAGGAGGTAAGAGGAGAAGGGTTTCTACTCCATCCATGGAGCGTGGCCATGGTTCAACCGGTCGAGGTATGAGTGGTAGCAGGTTGCGTGAAGGGGGTGATATTTATTCCCCCGAAGGCCAATCAACGGTTGCGTGTTCTCAACACGGTCATTTTGGATCTGGTTCTCAGCAGCGTCATTCTGGGTCTAGTTCTCAGCAGGGTCATGTTGGAGAAGATGTTAACCAACAACGTCAAGGTTGCCATCAATTTCAATATTTTTTCATTAAATTTGTACAACTTTTTTTTCACGTGTTTTTTCTAATATACGAAATTTTATATATATTGATGCAGAGGCCGAAAATGTTCGAACTAGTGGTCAAAATAGACGCAGGGCAGCCCGCTACATTCAAGAAGAAGGTTGTCAACTCAGCACAACTTATCCGACCGAGATTACTGATATACCACGGGAAACCAACATGGCGGAATGCACCTTACAAAGGTGTGAAAGACTTCATGCAAAATTGAAAAGAGATCTCGTGGCTTTGTCTCTACCTGCTGAGAGTCGACAAAGCCTTGAAATAGTTACACATTCATTGGGTGAAATGGTAAATGTGTACAAAAATCTTGGGCCAACAACTGATTCATTTGTAGAAATGATGAGAAAGAGAAAAGAAACAGTGATGGGTCCCGATAAATGGGAGGACGTAAAACAAAAAGTTACAAAAGAAGTGGCCAAGTCAATTTTTAATTACAAGGAAGGGCCAAAAAGAAAAATGTTGAAGGTGCAGTATTTCAAGCACCCAGACATAGCTTGTTATTTGTATGATAGGCACCTTGCGACCTATGGAAGGCTTCCATGGAAAGATGAGGTTCCTGTATATTTTGCACAAATGTTTTATGCAGAATTTTTTTTGGGTATGAAACCCAATTACAATGATCTTCTTTCAGAATTTTTCGGCCCGTGGAAAGGTCAATTATATGACCGTAAGGGCGCTAAGAGAGATGTGGAGTTGCCTCGCCCTGAGTCGCCATTGGTGAGTCAACCGTTTCGAGTCGAAACTTTGCGATCAAAGATGGATGCGACTTCTCAAATAAGTCGAGAAGCAAGGTATGTTATATTCGACAATGTTCATAGCGGATTGGGTGGAGTCTATCTTTGTTTAAATCGACAAAGAGCACGTGAAAATGCATGTGCCAATTTTGTTTATTGTACAGATGAGGAGATTGACAACATGAATGTTGAAGATCTCCGAACATATGCAAAAAATTGTCGCAATGGTTTGCAAGACCTAATTTTTCATGAGGAAGAGGGCACCAGAATGGTATGTGTTAGTGACCTTAGGGTTTGAAATTATTTTAACATACATATACATGTGTACAATTTGTAATAAATACATGTGTATGTACATGTATACATTTATTTGTATGTGTACATTAATCTAACAAAAATGTATGATTATGTGTTAAAACACCATTTGCAGTTCTCACACATGATGCGTGACGAAAATTTTAATATCACGTTCGGGACCTCTGGTTCAAACAATGCAGATGGGTCTGACCATCAAGATATGTTGGCAAATGTTAGTGTTTTTTAAGTGACTTTAAAATAAACAATTGTTGCCACACATGTACATGTATGTATATATATAATTTGATAAAATGTTTTAACAGGTACCGATTCCATCTGATGTTTTTGGGATGGCGGTACCTTCTTCTTCCTTGGGAGATGTACCTTCTACTTCCTTGGGAGATGAACCACAAGTATGGACAATTTTTCACAAGTTTAAAATTTATGTTTAAAAGTTATATATATATATACTTTATATTATAAAACCTGGATTACACGGCCAAAACCATTTATATCAAAATAGGCTGATGCAGGAGCATTAGGCAAAGCGAAAATACTTTGTAATTATTAAAACTTAGGGGTTTTTAAGTTTTTAGAGGAGCTAGATTTTTATGAATGATTTGAGTGGGTTTTAAGTATTTTTAATTGTAAATAATTGAGAATATGAGAGAATTTGGTTAGTTGAGGATATAAAGGGATTGAGAGATTTTTCTAAATTTTAATTTAGAAATTAGTTTCATTAATTATGGGTGAGAGATGATCCTTAGGGATTCAAGAGTGATTTTAGGATTTTTTTGAGAAGTTGAAGGGATTGAACTTAAATTAGATCCTTTTAAAATTGAATAAATTATCAAGCCTCAAAGGCATTGGAAATCAGAGTGAGAGTGAGAGTGTGAGTAGAGAGCAGGGGTTTCTACTTGGAAGCCTTCGGGCAGACTGTAAAAGGGCCACTGATTTGGAAATCAGGCCAAAGAAGGAGATTGCTATATCTGTAGCATCAAGTAAAGCGGAGATAGACAAGACTGGAAGGTCGGTTTTATGTTTAAAACCATTGTATAAGCGTTCTGGTTCGATTGGCAAGAATCAATGTGATTCTAGCTTTGAAAGTTACCAATGAAGAATCTATGATATTGCTGAAACACAATCTTCAGCATAGAGAGGAGAAATTCGTTTTGTTTGTTAATCTATGATATTGCTGAAACACAATCTTCAGCACAGAGAGAAGTATGTTTGAAAGGAAGCAATTCATTTTGCTTGTTGGAATCAATTTCTGTTTATGTATAATTTTGATAAGTCGATGTATAGAAGCCGATTTCAAGCTTTGATGCAGAGCGATGAATTTTTGGGTGAATCGAATTAAAGTCTGTGTAATTCGACTTCAAAGCAATCAGAAATTTAAGCCTTGAAGAAGCAGTTTTTCAGCCAACAAACGCAGAGCTCTGGCATATTAAAGTTCAGCGTTTCAGAAATTGCAATTCTATCAGTTCAATGTTGTGACAGGTAATCGATGATGTTGAAGTTCTGTTTGCAGCGTTTTAAAATAACGCAATTTCCAGTGAAATTTATGATAAGTGAAGGATGCTAAACGCAAGAATGGGTTGAGTCTGGTCGAAGATTTAAACCGAGAGCAGAGTTGACAGACTGTGATAAAGTATTAGCGCAGAAGAGATATCAATCGAAGGACCAATTCAATTGCAAAATGGAAGATGTTGCAACATGGTAAATTGTCGGAGAAATGTGGATTGGAAGTTCAGCCAATTTCATAAACGCACGCTAGCGCTTAACATTTGTATGGTGGCCCAGTTAAGTTTTGATTAAATAAAAATTGAATAAGCATAATTCAATTTGTAGCAGATTTGGTCGTTGGCACCATTTGAAATCAGGTTTGTAAGAATTGTATGGGTGTTAGTTAAACGCTGGATTAGTAATTCCATACAATGAATTTAGTATTTATGGAATTTCTTCAAGATAAGAGTAATCTATTCAAAGATTAATTTTTGAGCTTCCGCAAAAGTTTATGAAATTGAAAGAAAGTGGACTTTCTTGACATGAAACATGAATTGCCATTTTATATGCATGGTATTGGGAAAGATTTTGGGTATTGCAGGGTTGCCCTACAACAAGTGGTATCAGAGCAGGAAGGCTCTGTTGAAATTGAAGAAATTTGTTTTTTTGAATGAGTGCAGGAAGGTTCTGTTAAGAACTGAGTGTGTTTTATTTAAATGTGTAATGGAGACTGAAAGGAAGATCAGATTCTAAATCTGATATGCAAAGTTACACAATTGCAGTGAACAAGATTGCAGCAATGAATGGAGGACAAGATCATGCGGGATCTTAAAGGTGAGATAATTTTCTGATTTGAAATTTGTGATTAAGGTTTATGGTTGCAGACAAGATGATGGCAGCGAACCTGACATTCAGCTAAAGGCTGGATAGGGAGGACAATTGCAGTGTTCTGAAGAGAAGGTGAGTTGAAGAGATAGCCTAGAGAGAGCAGAAGATAATGCTCAAGAGGTTCCAGAGGCAGTGAACCAGTACTTGCCAAAAGACCGGGTCCAGTGAAGTGGATTGGTGAGGTAAGTGACAGCATGAGAGCTTGTTGTTGCAGAGGCTAGTGCAACTCATGGTGAGTGAGAAACTCATGGAGAAGATGATCATGGAGGATCCGAGAAGAGGTTCAGAGGAATGCCACAGAGGTGAGATGACTGATAAAGTCAGAGAAAGAGAAATTGCAGTAATGAAGGTACAATTGCAGGTACTACAGGAATGGCTGCAAGAGCAGGAAAACCAGAAAGGAGGATGGATCTTTCCACTGAAGGGAAAGAGAGTGATTTGGAAACCATTACAGATGAAGTTGAGGCAAAGTGTGATTGCCTTATTGAAGGAGGAACTTAGAGTTCTTGAGCCAGAGATGGAATTTGAAGATTCCACACGCAGATCTGTTCAAAGGGAAGTGCTTGAGGAAGCAGTCAAGACTGAAAAGTCTTGTGGTGTTAAAACTAATAAGTTGTGTATGTTTGCAGGCACAGTACAGGGAGATGAGCAAGCTTTAGAGTTTTTTCAAGAATAATTGAATCTAAAGTTTATTCAGGTCAATGCTGAGATAGCAAGAACTCAGGAGGAAATGAAGACAAAGAATTCTAATCAGAGTATTAAAGAAGAAGAAGTAAGACCATCTGATGATGAGTCAAGAGCTGGTGAAGGTATGGAAATTTGTGTAAAGTTTCCAAGTTCTACTCCTAATGAAATTTTTGAATCGTATAGGAAACTAGATCTTCAGAGAAGAGAATTGGAGAGGCAGAGAACTTACACACAGGATAATTTGCTGAAGAAGCAAGGTAAGAAATTTTTCATGAATGACAGTCATGAAGCAGAGGATGGAAATAAGGAGAGACTAGCTGATAGTCACATGGTGAATGCAAATCAGCATACCGATGTGCTGACAAAGGAGTTGGAAGAAAACTCAGAGCAGCATACTGAAGTGTTGCCAGAGAAAGCTGAGGAGAAAGCCAGTAAATATTTTCTCAGTCCTGAAGAAGACTTGGAACTGCAGAGAGAAAAATTGGTGACTGAATCAACAAGTGAGACCATTGGGTCTTGTGATTTTGAAGCTGACAATTTGATTGTGTTTACAGGTGATGCAAAAGACAGTTCATCACTTGAAATTTTCTTGGAAGAAGAAGAACTGTTGCAAGAAGAAGGTGAGACAATCATGTCTCATATGCAGAGGCTTGTTACCATGGGTGACAAGAGAGAGTTGGCTTGTCTGTATAGCCAAGAGAAGACTGTGGGGCAAAATTTTGGAACTGCTACAGTGATAGAGGATGAGGCTACAGTGTTTGAAGAACTTGATTTGATTGCCAGAATCAATCAAGATGATGATGGACAATTACTGAAGATTGTCGAAGGGGAAGACGAAGGTTATGCTGGAACTAATTTGCAGCATGTTGATGAAATTCTTGAGAAGAAATGGCTGAAATGTTTGCTGGAGACATTTGAACCAGAGAAAGAAGTTGCAGGCATTGAAGTAAATTTGCTTGAAGTTAAGAAAGGATCAGATACTAGTTTGTTAAAATTGATTTTGCTTACTAGTATACAAACAGAGATAAATGGATATGTTACTGCAGGAAGAGAATTAAATGATAATTTATTTTCTGAAGATAAATTTGCAGGTGATGAGGCAAAGAATGTTGCAGAGGGACAGGGAGTTTCGGAGGCAGCGACAAGTGGGGTGACATCTGCAGGAGTAAAACCAATGTTATCAACAATTGGGGAGATGACAGCTGAGGCAACATTAGCGGCAGCAACAGGAAGTGAAAGCAGCAGCAGTAGACAAAGTAATTTCCAGACAAAAGAAAGGCTGGACAGAGAGATTGAAAGCATCAGAAGACTGATGATGAAGGTGTCTCAAAAGCAGCAGACAACAGCAAGAAAGAAGAGGAATTTTAGAAAGAGAAAGACAGAGGCAGATTGTGAAAGTGCAGCCAGTGAAGCGAGGCAGTATAAGATATGGAAACCTGGAGAAAAGCAAGCGACAGCAGATGATGACTTGCAGAACAAAGTGTGGGATCCAGGAAGACAAGGACAAAGACTTAAAACGCATGATCAGGAGATCATGATCATTTTCAACCTTGGGAGTCTGATGCAGGAGCATTAGGCAAAGCGAAAATACTTTGTAATTTATTAAAACTTAGGGGTTTTTAAGTTTTTAGATGAGCTAGATTTTTATGAATGATTTGAGTGGGTTTTAAGTATTTTTAATTGTAAATAATTGAGAATATGAGAGAATTTGGTCAGTTGAGGATATAAAGGGATTGAGAGATTTTTCTAAATTTTAGTTTAGAAATTAGTTTCATTAATTATGGGTGAGAGAGGATCCTTAGGGATTCAAGAGTGATTTTAGGATTTTTTTGAGAAGTTGAAGGGATTGAACTTAAATTAGATCATTTTAAAATTGTATAAATTATCAAGCCTCAAAGGCATTGGAAATCAAAGTGAGAGTGAAAGTGTGAGTAGAGAGCAGGGGCTTCTACTTGGAAGCCTTCGGGCAGACTGTAAAAGGGCCACTGATTTGGAAATCAGGCCAAGGAAGGAGATTGCTATATCTGTAGCATCAAGTAAAGCGGAGATAGACAAGACTGGAAGGTCGGTTTTGTGTTTAAAACCATTGTATAAGCGTTCTGGTTCGATTGGCAAGAATCAATGTGATTCTGGCTTTGAAAGTTACCAATGAAGAATCTATGATATCTCTGAAACACAATCTTCAGCATAGAGAGGAGCAATTCTTTTTGTTTTTTAATCTATGATATTGCTGAAACACAATCTTCAGCATAGAGAGGAGCAATTCGTTTTGTTTGTTAATCTATGATATTGCTGAAACACAATCTTCAGCACAGAGAGAAGTATGTTTGAAAGGAAGCAATTCATTTTGCTTGCTGGAATCAATTTCTGTTTATGTATAATTTTGATAAGTCGATGTATAGAAGCCGATTTCAAGCTTTGATGCAGAGCGATGAATTTCTGGGTGAATCGAATTAAATTCTGTGTAATTCAACTTAAAAGCAATCAGAAAGTTAAGCCTTGAAGAAGCAGTTTTACAGCCAACAACGCAGAGCTCTGGCATATTAAAGTTCAACGTTTAGAAACTAAAGGGCTCTATCACCACACAGACAGCAATTGACACAGTTCTGCTTGCTGCTTGAACACCCACCTGCAAGAGTTCGAAAAGTGGATGCCAACCAAGAATGGGTTGAGTCCTGTCAAGACGAAACCGAGACAGTTGATAGACCGATGAAAGTATTAGCTAGAAGAGAGTATCAATCGAAGGACCAATTCGACGTTATCGGAAGATGTTGCAATACAGTAAATTGCCTAAGAGGGGAGTCCACTCAAAGTTCGAAACATTTAGATAAACGTGACGTTGTAGCGCCTTTTACAACATTTCCAAAGTGGTGCCTGAAGGAGTTTTGATTAAATAAGAATTGAATAAGCGTAATTCAATTTGTAGCAGATTTGGTCGCTGGCGCCATTTGAAATCAGGTTTGTAAGAATTGTATGAGTGTTAGTTAAAGGCTGGATTAGTAATTCCATACAATGAAGTTAGTATTTATGGAATTTCTTCAAGGTAAGATTAATCTATTCAAAGATTAATTTTTGAGCTTCCGCAAAAGTTTATGAAATTGCAAGAAAGTGGACTTTCTTAACATGAAACAGGAATTGCCATTTTATATGCATGGTATTGAGAAAGATTCTGGGTATTGCAGGGTTGCCCTGCATCATAGGCAAAACTTGCTTCAGAGATTTCAGCTGCTTCTAGGTTCTAGTACAACCAAAAAAGAACTTTATTTCCCCTATGCGCCATATGGACTAGAATATTATACTAATATTTTTCATAAGGCCAAAAGAATTGACCCAAAATGCAGACATTAGAGAAATTTTGAGGTCTAAAATGTGCCACCTAAGAAAAATGTACAACCAAAATGAACTTTATAAGAACCAATAGGATTCAAGATGATGATGTCAACCATGGGAGATGATTCACCATTTTTTGGGTAAAAAGGTAAAAAAATAAAATAATAACTACTTTTTCAACTTGTATTTTCAACTTATCTCCCTAAGGTTTTACTCAAATTTCGAGCGGAAGTACTTATTGGATGCAAAATTTAATTCTTCATTTAAGGAGTGCCCATGTTGCATACTTTTGATGGACTGTGCTACATGAAAAATGAGGAATACATGAAAAACTTGATTGCAATCATGTTTTTCATGAATTTCTCATTTTTCATGAAGACGGGTCCATCTAAAGTATGCAACATGGGTACTCCTTGGATGAGGAATAAAATTTTACATCCAGTGAGTGTTCCCGCTCGAAATTTGAGTAAACCCATAAGGAGATAAGTTGAAAATACGAGTTGAAAAAATATTTTTTTCTTTTTTCCCTCTAAAAATTGACGATGTAATCTAATATTATTTTATTATTTCCACTATTCTTTTATAATTTCCTTAGAAGGCCCATTTTAGACCTCAAAATTCCCCTAAATGATACTTGCAATACATAAAAATAAAAAATATTAACCAGTATTTGAAGGCTCGACTTCCTCGCTGGTGCGGTTGTTCCCTTGGATCATTGCCGTGCCTTCATCTCCAGTGTCCATACTTTTCTACGGCTGAGTGCGAGAAAGGTCAGGTAGCCCGACGATTATCTCTTGCACTTCTACGAAGAGACTGTTGCTAATCAACTCATAATTGGAAGTGAGAAGTTCGATTTCCATCTTGATGATTTTCTGCTCCATATTGGCCTCCACACTCAAATTTCACATTGATGCAGTCTGCATTGGCCGCACGATCCTTTTCCAACAACTCCACCTGTTGCGTGAGGAGGTTGAGCCTTCCCATCAACAACTTGAATAAAGATTCAACCACCTTCTTCGACCGATCCATGTCGGTCTCTGAAAGTTTCCCTCCTTGTGATGCCATCATCAAGCCACTCAATAAGACGCAATTGCTCGAAATACACTCAGAGGTTAAGCGAACAGATGCCTCTGGTGGAGGCGGGGTCTCCTTAAATGAGGCATCATCCCGAGTTTTGTAATTTTCCTTGGCCCTCGCCATTAATGTCTGCATATTTTCAATCCCCATCCACATTAAATAGATGTATTTCCCAAGAGGCCTGTTAAACCAACCAAGAAGCCAATTCGCATTGGCACAAGATGAAATTTACTTGCATCTCTTCGCCATTAAATTGCTTGAATGATATGTCATCCTCCCAATAAGGTAATTTAACCATCTATCCACGGATCCTCTCGGCTCATGTATGTATATTTGCAAGGCTCTTAACAACTTACCTCGGGAATCCAATACACCGCCAAGTGGGTACCCTTATTGTTCCATCACAAACTTGTCCCCCATGTGAATACTCGTTCCCTTCATTATATGCCTGCCAGTGCCATCATTGATGACCATGCGCTCCAAATTAACAGTAATGCTTCTATGGTATGGGTTTAAATCCCATGTCCTGTCTGTTTAATTAGATATTTCCTACCCCTAAGATCGAGTCGTGATTCACCATTTCATGGGTTTCCCAATTGAGTTGGCAGAGGACATGAAATAGGGTCAAAAATTCAAATTTTTCCATGTGTTGATTGATCCTCTTCACTGTAGGAGGGCTCAAAAGGTCGAAATATTGGTTAGGTTCTAAAAACATTCTAATTACGAGGAGGGAATCCCATATGACAATTAATTTCTTGATTCCAAGGCTTAGAGCAATGTCCAGGCCCTTCCAAAGCGCGAGAAGCTCAACCTTGTTATTGGTTGTTGCCCCTAATCCCCACGCAAATCATATTTCCACTTGTTCGTCGAGGTAAATGATCACCCTCTCGCTCATGTTTCCCCTTTAAATAATGTATTTTTGACTTTTAAAAATTTTTGTTTATTTTTAAATAAATTGTTTAAAAAAAAACTATTAAATTTGACTTTTCTTTAGGAGAAAATAATAATAATAATTGTAGAGACACTGCAATGTCCGATGTTTCGTGTGAACACTTAACCCATCTTCAATGACCGTAAGCTTGAAAATTTATGGTGAAGAGAGAGAAAAATCAATTAATTTAAAGAGGAATTAGTCGTTGAAAGAAAAATAATTAATTAATTGAAAGGGGTTTTGAACATATATTAATAGATAATTTATTTTAAATAAATTTAAAAGTTGAAAGTTCAAATAAATTAGAAGGAATTAATAATAAATTAATAAATTATAAGTAAGGGTGGGTAAGGCCAAGAAAGGAAATGTCATAAATAATTATTAAATAATTATTGAGTAATTAAGGAGATTAGTATAATGATAATAATATATATGACAAAATTATTATGATAATTAGTCATTAGAGAAAAATAAATCAAATAATTAATTGGTTTTAAACAATTACTTATGTGATAGCAAGACACAAGATAGTGGCCAACCCTCAAGCAAGAATGAAGGCTGTAACGAGGGGTCGAATCAGTTGGTTTGGTTGCACAACCATCTTTCGAGAAAATTGTAGAGGGTGGGACAGTCAAAGTGGTAGAGGGACATGGGAAAATAACTAGAGTAAGTTTTGGATAAGGAGGTAAAGAGACTTGGGTAGACTCAACTCGAGTGGAATTAAACCAACCCTCGCCCAATTCAAAAAAAGAAACAACCATGTGCATAAGAGAGGAATTGGAGGAGGATGTACCTAAGTAAGGTTCACACTGATGCATTGAAACCTCTGGATCATCTACTACTAGGTTCTCGACCTTCTTTATCACTTCCATGTGCAGGTTTCGCCTAGCCTATGAAATCACCAAAGGATGATGTGAAGGGGGAGATAACATTCCGATCGTCTCCACGTGTCCTTAAATATCTTCGAAGGGTGCCTCCTTGTCTTCTAGACTCTCTGCTAAAGGTGGACCTCTCTTTTCTGCAGCTAGTGAAGGCAAGTCTCCCTTCTTACCTCGAAAAGGAAGAGAACAATCTTTTGTAATATGGCCATGTTGATGACACTCCCTACAACGAAAAGGAATTCCTTCATAGTCCAAGAGTTGGAGATGAAGAAAACCTAAAATCCCTAGGTCAATTTATGTGACAAGTCACTCACGGATATTAAGACAAACTAAGATCTGCGATATAATCATCACCCCTGTGGAGTGAAAGGACATATCAGCCTCCAAAAAATGCCCTAGTTTATTACCTATGTCACGAAATGCCTCCTGGGGCCAATACTACACAAGTAGACCTGACAAGTGCACCCTGAAATGAAAAGGTGATGTTGCATCACCACTTTTCAAAATCAACATGAAAATCATGATTTGATGCAACCTTCAGAAAAACAACAACTCGATAAAATTCTCATTAAGTTGATAACATTGTTTGTTCTATAGGTGGTTTGTGATCCTTCTAAATTAGACATCATTCCTTTTGTATTTGATATCACATATGTTCCTCTTGGGTGTTGCAAGACTTCTAATTTTGGGCTTGTACAACTCTATCTCAGAAGGTAAGAAATCTTGTGCATTGTGTATCACAATTTTCACCTTGTGATGTTTCGTTAGACTAAATATTTTTTATTGCTAGTTTATTTATTATAAATAAAATGAAGATCAAGAATGATGTTGTATTTGATATTATGTAAAGCTCCTCAAATATTTTGTATAAACTTTTGCAATTTGATAATATATCTTTTTTGTCAGTAAAACACTTTCTATTAATTCAGCGAAAGGTTAAAGCATGTTTACCTAAAATTTACTGATCTTCCAACCTCACTCCTACTAGATTTCTTGGCCAGAAGGGAAACACAAAAACTAATTACTAAGTGCCAAAATTTGTTGAGAATCCAAAAGCAAAATGACCAAAATAACCAAAAGACCTTTAAGATAAAGAGACAGCCCACCAACATCAGGGATTAAAAGGATATGCTTGTATAGGAATACCAGACACTTGCACTGGTAGATCAGGAGACCTGCGATCACCATGAACATGAAACTCTAGTTGTGCAATCCTTTCCTCCATGCACTCCGCCAATCTCCGTTGACCCTTACCGAAGTGATGCCAAATGGTCCAACATGTTCCACTGGTTTTGCTGCAGATCGGTCATGAAGCTTATGGCTTTGTTTCAGTCATCATGGTTGTCTTGTTCCAATTATTCCAAAATCAGGATAATGCATCGCAATTGGGTGTCCAAAGAGTCAAAAGGGAAAGGGAGACCAACATGGCTAAGAAAAGGGGCATGGTTAAAGGGACACTTCCTCCTCTAACTTTGCTTCCACTTCGCCTACTCCCCCTCCTATCGTAGCATTCCCTCGGTGCTCCACCCCTTGCCTTCGCGAACCTAACCCCCTCAGTGCTTTGCCTCGTTGTCTAAATCTTGTCAACCCAACTCCAACATGCTTGAAGTCACACCTTGTCTCTAGCACTGCAGAAAGGTTCGACAATACATCAACTGTTCTAGAACCAGTTGTGAAATTACCCCAATACCAAACCCAAGTCTCTCTTAAAAGAGGTAACACTCAGCCAAGGAAACCACTTCACACTGCTAGGATACTACTCAATGTCAACACCAGACTCCTCCCTTCAACAATATTTATTTCGACGAAGTTAACACCGCACCCCTCAGGGTAGAAGGAGAACACACGTAACCCTATGAGCAGAGTAGAAAACATAAATCTCTTACGCCATAAAAGACTGCAACCGATGGCAATTGGTTGTGAATTACCACCCTCAGCTAAGTCACATGGATGGGAATATCTTTGAAGTTGGAGACAATGCACCGCACCTAGAGCCCCCCTAACCACTAACTCCAACTTTTGGTCGAGGGCTTGTAAAAGCCAAACCAAACTCCCATAAAACCCCAAAAGCAGACCATACAATAGAATACCCCTCCTCCCCACCTACCCCCAACCAAGAAGAAAGATCGTCCTAAGAAGGTCACATGGACAATCGAGAAGGCTTACCAAAATGCTAGAAGTAGAAAGCCAATGTTGAGACAATCCTTCAACTGTCGAATCCCGTGAGCTTTGTTTCTTTATATGAATCCTCCGGTGACATAACAAGACCCATCTCTTCATCTCCGATGGATCCCAAACTTGACGCAATTTAGCCCCCACAACACCAGCAGGAAAACTCCACTTGCCGTTAGAAAACCCAAACGCAAAGCACCGAAGACAAAGGAGCATGCATAGGTTGGTGACTTGTGCATATTCTTCACAATCACATTCACCCTCCTAACTACCCATAACCAAGCTTCCACTCATCCAATCGAAATTGCTCAATATGCTAATAAATCCATGATCAGACATCCTGAAGATTCTGTGCATAATAAAATCAAAGTGTGGGAAGGAATAATTCCCCTTCCCCATCATCCTTATGCATGCGCTCTTCCACCCATCAGAACAATTTGATAATACTTGTAAAAAATTATCATACTTAAAAAATTGCAAAGGTACTACACATGATTTTTCTCTATTTACAATTTAATAATGTGTGTTCAATGTAACTACTTTCTTTACAATTTCTACATTTAATAATAAAAAATAATATATTCTCTAAAACTATAATAATGAAATTTTTAATTTTCTAAAACTGTGTATTAAATTAAGTATTTTTTTTAACACTAATAATTTTAATTAAAGATTATATAATATTCATAATAAAAATTAACCAAAAAAAAAAACCTATTATATTATACATGATAATTAATAATCAATAAGTAATAAGTTTTTTTTTTTAATTAAAAATACCTATCGATTTTAATCAATTTAAGAGTGCCCATCCTTAACCCCCTGCAGACTGTAAAGGTAGTCATCAAATTTAACACCATGCTGTCATGTCATCACATAGAGTTAGTTAGCAAGTGTTTAGTGCTCCCCATGCAAGCATGCTGTTAAAATCATTATATAAATAGTTATGAAAATGGTAAATTTTAATTAAAATTCTAATAAGGAAAAAAAAAGTATTACCAGTGAATCAGTTATTTATAAGAATAAATTCGGGCAAAGTTCAAATTTAACACCATGTTGTTTGGGACTGCGTGTCATCACATAGAGTTAGTTTGTAGGTGTTTAGTGCTCCCATGCAAGCATGCTGTTAAAAACATTATATAAATAATTATGTAAAAGGTAAATTTTAATTAAAAATTCTAATAAGAAAAAAAATATATATATATATTACCAATGAATTGGTTATTTATTAAAATAAATTTAAGCAAAGTTCAAATAAACCTAACAACTGCAACTATAAATCAAAAATATATCAAAAATCCATAAATTAAATATACCAAAAGACAAAAGAAACAAAATAAAAATAAAAATAAAAAAGCTGGTGTAGTTTGTACACTGCATCCATTCTGAATATTGAAAGTATTCATTAAAAATGAAGTCTATGAGATCTATCCACTATGGAGAAGTGTGGTCAACACAAGGCTAATTATTCTTTCACCTTTTACTAAAGAATACCGTGTGTTAGTCACAGCATACTCCAATTTTTTAAGGCTTCCATTTCCTAAAAATGGTACCAAGAATACAGGGAGCCTTGATGCATTCTGAATATTGAAAATATTCATTAAAAGTGAAGTCTATGAGATCTATCGACTATGGAGCAGTGTGGTCAACACAAAGCTAATTATTCTTTCACCTTTTACTAAAGAATACCGTGCGTTGGTCACAGCATACTCAAATTTTTTAAGGCTTCCATTTCCTAAAAATGGTGCCAAGAATATCGCACAATGTATGGCTTTTTAAGGCCAACTTGATATATGAATTCGTGAATATCGCACAATGTATGGCTTTTTAAGGCCAACTTGATATATGAATTCGTGAATGTCATACATTTGCACGCGTCAACGTCAAATAGTATTTGAAGCATGGATTCAGAAATAAATCAACTACTTAGGGTCGGACATTGTTGAACGCTTTTTTGAAAATTGTGCTAATGTGACAAGCCACTGCCTCTTTGGATCTTCGCACCACTGATTTGCATAGTACAAACATTGCATTTATGAAGGAACTTTGTCTATTGTGGCAATTGTGCTGCTTGGGCACTAACTTTTGACTTAGTCATGCCACATTTCGAATCAACTTCTGTGGATCACGTGTCAAACGGTAATATAACGTAGTCGAAACGTTTTAAGTTTTGTAATTTATATTTTTTAAGTTCTTTTAAATTAGTTTTGCTCAAAATTCGGTTCACATAAATGTAAACTTTTAGCAAGAACCAAGACTCCATAAGAGTAGAAGA
Organism: Pinus albicaulis; assembly: GCA_034641835.2. Classification (NCBI taxonomy): domain Eukaryota; kingdom Viridiplantae; phylum Streptophyta; class Pinopsida; order Pinales; family Pinaceae; genus Pinus; species Pinus albicaulis. Next base: position 807,425,055 of record CM076582.1, on the reverse strand, counting down.
GTAGGGGAGCTTAGATGAATGTACAACAATTTTAGTAAGAACCAAGACTTCATAAGGATAGAATAAGGGAAATTATTTCTTGAACCTTATCACAAAGTGTCAAAAATGTCTTTATACATTTGAAACCTGATCTAGTGAAAGAAATAACATTCCATTCTGCCAACTACTCAATTATCCTTAAAAAAAAAAAAACTAAAACTACAATTTCATTGTCTGATTTTGGTGATGTTGGCATAAAACATAAAACATGGAATGTTTAGACTTGCCCATTATATATTTATTGTATAAGAATGGTGATTTTGGCACCGAATATGTACAAAAGCGTGCTCATTTTCTTATATGATCACGGGAGGCCTGCGTTTTTTCCTGCCGACAACTGTATTTCTTCCTGCTTAACAGCTAACAAAGTAGTTTTCTTGTCAATCCTGGTGTTCATGGCGTGCTTGATGTTTCCAACTCTGTTTCCATGCAGTATACGGTTTGATAGCGGTATCGGTATTGTAGTCTGTAGCAAATTTCATGAGAAATGAATTGCAACTATTAATCCATATTAATTAGTCAGGCACACTGTTAATCTTAGTTTCTGCTATATTTTTCCAGAACAGTAACTATCTTAGGCGTAGGCATTCCTTAGAGCATGAAGCAAACACGAATCTCTCCTCTCCTTATAGACATCAAACTAGGTGCATTTATGACCTTATTGGTCATTTTGAGGGGTATCTTAGGCGTAGGCATTCTCCTTAGAGCATGTAGCAAACCCAAATCTCTCCTCTCCTTATAGACATCAAACTAGGTGCATTTATGACCTTATTGGTCATTTTAAACCCCTCAAGATTGCAATATTCTCAGCGAATCACCCCAAATAAAACTGCTGTGTTACTAACTGGTTAAGTGGTTCCCCAGATGGCTCCCTTTCTCCTGATTGGCATCTTTTGAATGGTGAAGGTGGTCCTTGCTGCGCTAAAAGCAATTCAAGTGTCAATTCCGTGTGCTATCATTATTTTGATTTTCCTCTATTCTGACATCATTTTTGCTTTATCTCGCTTGGTATGTAATACCAAGAAAAATTGGAAACTCGTAATATTTCTTTTCCATTAGCTGCTAAAATTGGGATTCAAAAGGTCTTCCACCTCTATATTTAGGAGAAAATTGTACTCTTTGCCATTAGTTAAGCATTCATGTGTCCCCCCACCTGTGTTTCAGAAAAATTGTTGCTTTAAACAACCTGATTAAACCATGTTCTAGGAAGCCCGGGTAGAAACTGGGAAAGAAGCGAAATTTTGGGTTGGTCTTTCCATCTTTTCTTGACTGAAAAGTTAGTTTTCAACAAATAATTAATCTGAAAGAGAAGAAGCAAGAACATTATTGGTCAGAAAATAAGGGAAAACTTAAAAAAGAGTGATGAGCCAAGAAATTTTAGAACTATAAGAGATGAGTCCATGACAGTTCTAAGAAGACCAAGAAGGTTTTGCAAAAGATTGCTCTGAAGCTTTGTTTTTGCCTATATTCCTAAAAAGATAAAAAATGGTTTTTCTCCAGATTATCAACACCGTATTCTATGATATAGTCTTTACACACCTAGGGACTGCATTCAAATGATAATGGACCTAGGATGAAGCATCTCGAAGCTGCACCCTTATGTGGTTATGAGCTTTTAAGTGGGCATTTTTAGGGACTGGTTACTTAAAGCATGCTATAATTGTTTAAACTTTAAAATGCACAACAGTCCTTAAGATGTAATGTACCTGAATGAACCTTAACTAGTAATTCAATATGTTTACACCGTATTGTATGCATTCTGTGAACTTGGTTCACTTAAATTTCTGACCGACGGTATCCTTTTCAAACAGCTTCGCATAGTGCAACTGATGCATTTCCAAGTCAAAAACCTATCCCGAATTAGAAATAAATATAAAATGCATGTCTATGGATGTGCACTTCAACTCCTTACCATACTTCCGATAACTAACTAAATAGTATCTGACCAGAAACCTATGTGTCCTTGACATTTATTTTAAGACATCAACACAAATAAATTAAGAAAAATGAACTGTGTACTACATCAATTCTGTAGATAGCAGAGAAAATTTATCTTCCTGATTCAAACACCATTTCCGAGCTCTGGATAATAGTCATAGTAAAAGCAGAATCCAGATGCCTAGGAAAATATGTTAGGCAAAGGTTTTACCTAATCTTGATACTGGTAAAACGAAAGCTTTACATTTACTATAGGAAAATGAAGAATGAAAGGTATTCAGTCTTGACCTTTTCTAAGGACGGTAATTGAGATCAATCTAAACTCCTCTTAGCTTATCGTTAAAAAATGAAGCTTGCAAATCGGAGAAGAGTTCCTTTTCCCCTCCAATTCATTAAGAAGCTGTGCATCAAACAAACATAGCACCAGAACCCAGGGCAGTAAGGTGAAACTGCCACCTTTATGTACAGAAGTGACAAGTGAAATCCAATTATTGTCTCCCGGTCCTCATAAAAGTCCCTTTCTACCGGAAAAACTAGAAGAGATAGCCATTCTCGGTTTCAATCTGGGTTTCAGTTCTGTAGACACTTTTGCTTCTTGCCTAGCAACTTTCGGATCTGTTATCAATGTCTTTTGAAATGTTTGGGAAAATCCTGTTGCAATAATAGTTACATGAACCTCTCCTCTATACCTTTCATCAATGACAGCTCCAAATATAATATTTGCTGATGAGTCTGCCAAACTAGTCACCACCTGTCATAAAGAAAGGTCATAATATCACATTAAGTAGAAACAATAATCTCCTACCACACATGGATGCTAGAAATATCATTCTGGAGCTTCTACCCATTATGTTCAGATTTGGACTGATAATGTCAAATGAAATCCAATGAATATTCTCTACAAATGATCACTATAATTCAATCAAGTCACTACAGTTTCCACGAAAGACAGATAAGTATTACTGTGATGATATAGTTCTAGCTAATGAATCTATGAAATTACAACTAACAGTTGGCTCCAAATACATTGTCAAGGAGCTAAATCAGCCAAGGACTAAGTGCATGAATGCATGGGTTTAGCCTGTCGATCTCTCCTTTTTCAGCAGCTGGGAGGATGACCAAATGTTTTTGGAAATTAAGAAAGGATACTGGAATTGGACCAGACAAGTAGGCACGTATAAATAGAGCCATAGCGTACACTTATCTTCAAAAATCTTAAATATGAATATAAACAAATAAAGAAAATATCTCCTCTCTCTATGTGGTCAATTAACCCTAGACAAGGATTTTATTCTGCTCATTTGGGATACTCACTATGTTTCTGGAAGGAGTCAAACAGGACATATGTTGATGGTGGACAAAAATTTGGAATTTACAAAACCCTCTGAAGGCCATTCTTTTCTTATGGCTAGCACTTGTCAACAAGGTACTAACATGGGATATTTTACAGAAACAATCTTTGCACAGGCTGTGTAGTTGACTATATGGTATGCTGTCAAGGTTTTGACTGGAGGAAAATGAGTGTGGCAAGGTGACAGCCTGGAGGATGCTGTCAAGAATTGGTTTGAATATAAGGACATTGGTCTTCATGTTTCTCTTCCTGTTGTAGTTTTCTGGGCGATGTGAATATCTAGGAACTTTGCTATCTTTCAAGAGAACAGTATCTTTCTTGTGTAGGTGCTCTACAAGGTAAAATATATTTATGAAGGAATCAAGAGTGCACCTAAGCCAAAGCCACCAAGACAGGTGGGTGAATTAAAAATAAAAAAAGGTAATGCCCTCGGGATTCTTTGATGGCGCTTCTCATGGTAACCCTGGTTTATGTGGAGCTAGTGGAGTGCTATATTTCCCAGACTACCATTGGATTAACCTTTCTTTGCAGTATTGGAGGATCTAACAACTGGCCTTAGTTAAAAGCTGTGGCTATCCTCCTAGGCATTGCTTTGGACAGAGATTTGAGGGATTTCCAGGTGTGAGAGGCCTCAAAGCTGGGAATTGAATGGGTGCAGGTTGGGATTAGAGTTCCAAAGATAGGTCTTGAGGCCTCAATTGAGCAGATAAAAGCCTTAAAATCATGAGGTTTTTATTGTGATATAATGGGAATAGGCATTCATCTATTAATTTTTCAGACAAGATTCCCATGATAATATCAAAATTCCAGACTTATGTATGTATCCAGGTGATGCCAAAGTTCCTTGCAAATTTACACAGATGAGGCATAGATTATGTGTGTCACTTGAGGTCTAAAAAAAGCTCAAACACAATCACATCTATATGCAGAATTAAAATATTGGGTTCTCCTTTAAAAATGGATAAAACAATCAAGGACTGTGTTAAATGTCATACTTGTGACACTTTGTTTACTTCTTGCAATGTCATGTCCTTTCCTCCAGTTATATTATACACAACCCCAGTGGCACGCTCAATTGATCTTTCTATCAGAGGAGCTGAGATGGCCTGTTGAGCTGCTTCCTCTGCACGGTTTTTACCAGATGAAATTCCCACCCCAAGCATGGCTGTCCCTGAATTCTTCATAATAGCTTTCACATCTGCAAAGTCCACATTCACCAAACCAGGAACCTGCATTTCCATATCAATGGCTTTAACATATTTCCTGCTCAGATCACTGGAAAAAAAAAAGGACATGCATTTTGGATAAAATCCATAAAAAATAAAGACCGGGAATCTCAGTTTCCTGCTTACTGTGATAATGTCAGATATTCCTTGAACACCTTGACGCAGTATATCATCAGCAAGAAGAAAAGCATCTTGCAGAGGAGTTTGCTCTGTCACAACATCTAGTAACCTGTCATTAGGGATGACAATCAGTGTGTCCACACTTTCTTGCAGTTTCTCAATTGCTTCCAAAGCCTGTTGTATAATACATTCAATGAGGAAATTTGGACCTTCTAGTATTTCAAACATTCATCTATAACACTCTACAACATAATAGTAACAAATTAAACTGTTCTAGAGGACTTTCAAAAAAAATGATTTTATGTATTTGAACATGCTAAAAGCATCTTCAATATAGCAATAGGCCTAAGCATGAACAACCCATCATCTACCTGTACAGCTCTTTTGCGACCCTCAAAACTGAAAGGGTAAGTAACTACACCAACAGTCAAATAACCTGCTTCTTTTGATATTCTAGCAATAACTGGAGCTGCACCAGACCCAGTACCTCCTCCCATTCCAGCTGCAATAAATACTAGATCAGACTCTGCAAGAATTCTACCAATAGCATCTTTTGATTCTTCCGCAGCTTGTTCCCCAAGTTCTGGATTCCCCCCTGTACCTGCAGCTCTGAACAAAGAAGTTGTTACCACCTGAGAGGGATGATATTCAAACAAATTTTGCATTAGCCAAACATACAAAATAATGTTTGCCAACTTATGATAGATCCATAATCTCTTACCCCTTTGTTTCTCGTCTAATTAAAATAAACTAAGTCAAAATACAGGAGATTGGTGAGACAATTGCACAACTGTGAATGGCACAACTATAGCTTTTGATATATTGCATTAGCAGATAACAAGTACGTTACCTAGTCCACGAGTCAGCTGCTCTCCTATTTGAATACGTTCATCTGCAGCTGACTGTAGCAGGGCTTGAGCATCTGTATTTATGGCATAAAATTCAACTCCCTGAAGCAACCCAAGCAATGTCATAACATGTTTTAATGGATGCAAGAAACAAAAGGCCAAGTGATTTAAGTTTATAAACACCACCTAAGAAAGCTGAGAAGTTATATATACTTAAAGAATAAGCCCTATTGTTAACTTCAAACTAAACTCTTTCTATGCAAAGTGATCACTGAAAATTGAAATTCAGACAACTCTGTGGACAGTATATAAAAGAATCTGTTGGCAGATAAACTAAAAATTTGCATACCTGATATAATGGTGATATACTCAAAAGGTTCTATGCAGAGTCCTCTCTAAATGATTGGATATAATTCTAAAACCATTAATATAATGGAAATACACTCAAAAGATTTTAAGCATAGTCCTCCGTCAGTTTTTTAATACATTTCTAGAACCTCTCATAATAAGGACAGCACTGACTAGAAAAAATCACAGGAGTGCAAAGTATCACCAAACTATATAACACCGTTGACATAGAAACAAAGATTTGCATTAATTATTATTTCAAGCTGTGTAGTAAATAGATACTAATCTCAACAATGACACAAACACAATATTTTCTTCCAAGAACTGTTACACACAAACACAACGTTTTCTTCCAAGAACTGTTAGACACAAACACAATATTTTCTTCCAAGAACTGTTAGACACAAACACAATATTTTCTTCCAAGAACTGTTAAGGTTAAAATTTTGAACTTTCTGTTACACCTCATATTATATGAGGTTTCACATTGTGATTTTCATCACATTGATGGGGTTTGCAGCTGGTACCAGTGGAGCTTTTGGAGCATTTGGGGTTTCAAATCTTCATGGTAACTTTTCTCTTCTTGGCAGTGGAATACTTGATGGGGATCTTTGGTAGAGGAGATTCACTTCTCTATGGTGGATGGTCATCTTATGGTTTGGTGCTACTTTCATGCCTTTGCTTGATGGATCATTCTCTTGATATATGGAAGCTTGCGACATCGCGTATCCTATTTTTTGTAGCGTCCTTGTGACTATGTATGATGGTGTTATGAAATTGGTTTGTCACAAGGAGGGAATGTTCTACATGGTCCCGTTTTGTTGGATGTGTCATGAAGACATACTTGATGGTTGATGGTGTTAGAAAATCAGAAAGGTAGGAAGATTTTCTTTACTTTGATAATTACTTGTGATGTTCTTATGTTCTTATTAACTTTCTTGTGTTCTTCTTTTATCTTAGTTCATCAAGCAATTACCAAAACAATAACATGAAGATCAGTGACACCAGATGTAGGCAGACAGCCAGGGAAAAACCCCATTCTAGGGGAAAACCCAATCAACAACTCTTCCTTCAATAGTTTCACGAGATAATCCAAGACTTGTTGACCTTGACACAAACCTCCTCCATTCACCAAGCTAGCCCTTTCCTTATTCTGCAGATGATAATTCCAGCATTATTTTCGACCTAGAAGAGCAGCAGCAGCAGCAACACTTTGATGCAGCAGAAACTTCGATCTAGCAATTGAACTTCGACCTCACAGCAATTGAACTTCGACCTAGGTGCAGCACTTCGTCCTTGAAGCAGTACTTAGACCCTTAAGCAGTACTTTGATCTTGTTGCAGTAGCCCAGAACTTCAATCTTGATGCAGTACTTGGATCCTATTACAGTGGCCTAGAAAATCCACATGTGGGAGAGATAGATTCCCTAAAACTTTGATCCTGCAACTCCTTTTCTTCTTCTTGCAACTTCGCACTTTTTCACTGCTTCTTCTTGGATATCAAACTTGTGTGAGTGATTGTCTTCCAAATGAATCGAACTGCACTTATATATACCCTTTTCTGGAGTTTGAATTCCCTTCTTGTAGGCCGACTTGGTGTGGAGGTGACAAATTACATATTTGACTAAAAAATAATTATTTTTACATGATTCAAAAGCCCAAGAAGGGTCTTATTAAATGTACAATGACTCTAATGGCTCCGTATTAATCCTAGAAGTCCTCAATGGGGACTTTGACCTAAAACATGATGACCCAAGCATGAAACCCGTGATTTAATAAATCATAATCATAATAATAAAATTTTCTTTTTCATTCTTTTGATAAAAACATTTGATTATGACCCAAATACAATTATGAAGACCGAACCTAGTTTCATTCTTCAACACTCCCTATTAACTAGGGAGGTATTCATAATGACATATACAAGTACAAGTACAAGGAAGATGTTAAAATTGGACAACTAGGTCCAAACTCCGGGTTGTGCTGCTCAGATGACAATCCCAATATTTTTATTGGATTCCTCTTTCGGAAAGGTGTAAGATTGATCTAAAGATCATCTCGATCGGATGAGCAAAACATGTACTTTGAATTTATTCCACTTATGTGCTAGGTCGGCCTAGAATAAAATATAGACTTAAATGTCTTAAAGGACGTGTCACACACCCCCAAAGATTCCTATATATTGGAGAGACTTAAAGTTCATTTGACACACTTTGGTGTGGAGGAATTCTCTCTCTCTGGATAGCATTGGAGCTGTGATATATATATGGACTGTTCTTTGTTTGGGTTGTTTTGGGTGATGTGTGACACGCTTGGCTGAATGACCTATTGGAGACTTTGCTGGTAGAAGCATCCTGCTGATCGCCGTAACGCCACCATCTATCATCTCTGTTTTGGCTTGTCTTCTATCGATCTATTATTCTGTTCTATCTTCTTTAGTATTGTGCCCTAATCTGAAATGGCATAGAACATATGCAGAAATTAACATGGTATCAGAGTGAAAGGGAAGACAATGCCCATTTTGTGTTAAAGGACTTGGTAAAGTAAAATTTCTTCTGTGCTGCTACCTCAGCAAGAAGAACGAGCTTTGTTTGGATTTATTGACTGCCGTAATAAAGGTCGAGCTTGCAAACTGCCCTTGAGGGCCAATCGCTGCACTGTTTGGGCACCATTTTTTGGAGGACCGATGGCTGCCACATTCCTCACTCCTCATTTTATCAGGCAGCAGGTCGGCCTGTTAGCAAATAAGAGATTTGCGGAGAACCCATCCACATAAATATCCATACGAGTTGTGTTTTCTGCGGCAGCAGAGTGTATGATTTATTGCGATTCAGCATACTGGTGTCGTGGTTCCATTCGCTGCTCATTTCTATTGATGTCGTGGTTCCTGCGGTGAATCTTTGGGTTTTCCGTCAAAGGATTCACTCGATTGACTGTCTAATTTCCGTCTTCCATCAGAAGTACACACACTGCTAATATTATTAGTAGATTTGGTCCGCATGCAAAGAACATCAAACCGGGCTTTAAAATTTGAGGTTTCGTCGCTCGACATTTACAGCAGTGAATCGAATTGTTATTTTTTTTTATATGATTTTCTGGAAATCGAGCTGTGGATGAGTGTGGATAATTTTCGCATGATTTTGTTTTATGAGTAGTGATTGGCAGTGATTTATGATGTTCTGCGTATTATCCAACGTCGTGGCCAGCGATGGCTCCTCGACGGTCATGGTCATTGCCGGGGTGTGGTCGGATTGGTGGTAGAAATCCTCTGTACGCGGGGATTTCTGGATCTCTTAATTACTAAGTTAATCGCTCTGGTTATGCAAAGATCTGGAATTATAATGGCATGGAACGTGTTCAAATTTTGCACGACACTCAGGGGTCTCGGCTCTGTTATGATTCTTCTAGTTCTGGGGATCATGGGAGTGACGTATTACGCAATTGTAATAACGAATTACGGCCCCACGTTACAGAGCGGAGGCTTGTAAGCCATGGTGGCATTCTTCATATAGATCCTATTCCATGCTTTGGTAAGTACTCTCTGAATCGCTTCAACTTTCTTTACTTTCGTGGTCGTTGCCAGGGCTATACTGAGAGCTTCTGCTCTTCCTATTCAAAACATCATTTGCTAGTTTTCACAGAGAAAAAGGCATTAAATTAATTTATTTAAAGAATGAGTTTCTGACCACATTGTCTCGAAGGATTTGATAAAAGGAATGTAACAGCTTACTGCAGCGAACATGTTCTGCAATGATGCAAGCAATCTATAGATGAAGCCCATATTTATTTTGCTTAGAGTTAGGGTTTCTACCGATCGAACTCTTGGGAAACGAAAACCACAGCCCTTACCAAGCCTGTAGCTGAAGGTTGAGGGTTGTTCTATGCCCAGATCAACCGTAAAAAAGGCAAGAAGTCCTTCAAAGGCAGGCCGCAGCAAGTGAAGGAAAGCCACTATCATTTAAAGGCTGTTTGGATGGTGCGTGAAGAAGTTTGAGTATAAGTGCGGACAAGGGATGTGTATAACAGTGTTGAGATGTTGGACATGATAGCATTAAAGTGCAGATTAAAGGCTACCAACAGCAGTTAAGGTCTGCGCAAAGGTAAGCTCGGATCTGCTCTATGTCATTTTAATGCCCATTTTATGTCCTGTCTGGGACTCAAGGGTAGCTGAAGCTACGATAGTCTGTGGAAGACTGTTGGAAGACTGTTTCTGGGAAAGAAAACCTTCATGCTGTAGGTGGCATTTTCAAGACCAAAATAAAATAGAGGTGCCTCTCACATTTCAAGGTCACCGTGGATGCAAGGGAAGGAGGTTGCATTATTTGAGGTGTGTTTTGGGCAAGTAGGATGAGGTAACTACCCATGAACAGTCCAGCAGCCCATTCATAAGGCACCTTGCCTTGCCCAGGCTGCAGCTTCAGAAGGTTGTCCAATGACTGGATAGTGGATGATGCAGCCTGCTAATGCCCTAACAGAAATTTACAGTTGTATACAAAAACTCAGTAAAGCCTTGAATTACTAAGCATCTCCTTTGGACAGTCCCTGGAAAATAATTATCATATACAGTTTTCTGATATGTTTGATAAAACTGTCACTTCTGCAATTGATTTCTTGGCTACGTGTATATATCAGGGCCTGCAAATTCTTGATCATCATCAGCAAAATTTATTTCTATGGAAGTCATCTATAAGATTTTCATTCAAAAAAATCTAGATTGTCTTGAAAATACAGGTCACTTTGATGAACAAAGGAACACATGTAACATGTATTGATGACTTGAGGGGCAGTGCAGTGCCTCATCTAACAGTATTATGATATTGTTGACTAATGATAGTGGTTGTGAACCAGCATATACCTGGACTTAATCTATTGACAGTGACCTTAGAAAGTGTCTTGTCCAGCTTTATCCTATTGGATGATTGAGGCAGAAACATTGATGAGCAAGAGTACCATTATGACTGTGCTGGATCTGCATGGACTGTCATGAAGAAGGGTAAATTCTGTGTTTTAACATTTGTATGATCGGTTCCTATATCTGTGAAATTTAGGAGAAAAATCGCAGAACTGAGATCTGAAGTCTTGGGGCAGATCTGTAAATAAGAAGTAGCCCTGGATGAGATGTCAGATGTAGTAGATGAAGCTCTCAAGTGCAGAATTATGAGAGAAGGAATCATGTTTGGATTCCTAGTTCTATGGGTCGCAGTAAAGAGGGCTGGTTGAGGAAGCTACAACAGACCTCCTCAGAATCGCAAGACCTCTAACACAAGCTAAGGCTTGTTGATATATTCTCCCTGTTGGACAGTGACATAGATGGACACCTATGTAGCAGTTAGCATAGACACCTATGCGCAGCCTAAATGTGTTTCGGCAGCTTTCAAATCTTGAATCATAATCAGCAAAGCCTGTTGGATGGCTTTGAGTGTGGAAGATTAAGTCACCTTTCCAAATTGGTGTCTGGGATGCCCTCATTTGAAATAGATGTTTTGTTTTCTCGAGAGAGAGAAGCTGGCATTAAGAGGGAAAATACATCTCTGTATATACTCCTGAGCCAATATCATTGCTGAACGAAAGAAGATCCTCATGGCTTAAAGACATATGGCTTCAGAGGGGGAAATTCTGGAAGAAAACCAAGAAGCCATATAAATACCAAGAGTATTTAGCTGCCATGAGTACAATATGAGTTGTAAAGCATCAAATCTGCTAGGATGCGAGGGTGATGTTTGGGATATGGTTCCTAGACCATTAAACATAGCTGTTGTCACTTCGATATAAGATCAAGCATGGATCTGATGGGAAAATGTGTTGCTTGAGACTGATATAATCTATTATTTCCCTTACTGATACGCAAGGACGGAAGCTTTATCAGATGGATGGAAAGATCATTTTTTTTTTTTTGACATAGTGCGGTAAAGGAAGGTGTATGTTGAGCAACCTCTGGGGTTCGAAGTCCAAGTTAGGGACACCCATGTCTGCAAGTTGAAGAAAGCCCTCTATGGGCTTAAACAAGCACCCTGAGCTTGGTACGAGAGTATAGATAGCTACCTGATGAAGCTGGGCTTCAATCGTAGTATTGCTGATCTGAACCTTCACTGCAAGGTTAATAGAGAGGAGCCTCTCACTCTGGTGCTGTATGAGGGCGACCTCTTCCTGACAGGTGTTGACCCTCTCATTCATCAATGCAAGAGGGAGCTCGCTGCTGAGTTCGAGATAAAGGACCTAGGACTGATGCACTATTTCCTAGGCCTAGAGGTCTGGCAGAGACCTGGCGAGATTTTCCTTTCTCAAGGAAAATATATTGTGAAGCTTCTGGAAAGAGCTGGAATGGTGGACTGCAAGTCCGTGTCAACACCAATGGAACTCAACCTCAAGAAGTTGAGTGGCAACGCTGCGAGGCCCGTATTGTCAAATCCTACTGAGTATCGTCAACTCGTAGGGGCCTTGATGTTCTTAGTGAACACCCGTCCAGATATATGTTTTGCAGTGAACACTTTGAGTCAACAGATGGTTGAGCCTCATCACTTCCACTGGGTTGGTGCCAAGAATCTTCTTGAGATATCTCTAAGGCACGATAGACCATGGGCTGAGATACACTGCCGGGAGTATGACACTCCATGGATATACTGATGCCGATTGGGCTGGCAGTGTGGTGGATCGTAAGAGCACATATGGATGCTACTTCACATGTAGATCTGCTTCGGGCAGGAAACTAAAGTCGATAGCCTTGAGCACCGCTAAGGCCGAATACATTGTAACATGTATGGCCCGTTGTGAAGTCACTTGGCTGCGAAAGCTCTTTAGTGAGTTGTTCGAGCATGTGCTAGATGCCACCGTTATCCTTTGTGATAACTAGAGGAGGATTCGTTTGTCATAGAATCTCGTGTTCCACGAACGATCCAAGCATGTTGATACCACTATATGGATGCATAGCGTTGAGGGCGCCTGAACGGTCATATAGGAGCGATGAGCGGTGGCGGATATTCTCACAATGCCCTTGAGAAGTTCATGTTCCTAACGCCAGGCAAGAATCTTGGTATGTCGTGGAAACGACCCGATTACGGGGTCTTGGTGGACGATGAGCTAGAAACTGCGGGGGCTTTAGGACGGCTTCTCGGGCCAGGCAACTGAAGCTGAGCTTGCCGAACCTTGTTGGTGTGCTTGGACCCCAGGTGTGATTATTGAGTTGGTTCACTTCTCATTATCTGTGCCCCGTATCCATCCTACCCATTGAGTTCAGGGCTCATGGGAAGTACCTCTCATTTGGCCAATGAGATGGGAAAAGCTAGAGACCAGTAGCAAAGACTGATGGACGCATCAGAGATTGCTGTACTCTCTATCTAGGATGGCACGGTCCAACCACTTGATCTGGGATCAAGTCTAGTGAGGTCTCGGACCTCCGCCTGACTTCGGGTCAGATGAGCCAACTTCGGGTTGGTTGGAGACTCTTTGTGAGTCTGATAGAGGTTTCGGACCTGCGGTGAATCTATCGGTAGAGTGTGGTGTCTTGGTGACCATACATTAGAAATAAAGAGGCGACACGAAAGCAAATTCTGACGGCATGATGCCCGATGTTTGGATTGCACTAGTGCAACGGAGTTCTGCTCCTAGTTGAGAGGGAGTGTTAAAATTGGACAAGCGGGTCCAAACTCAGGTTGTGTGTCTTTTATTGGATTCCTCTTTCGGAGAGGTGTAAGATTGATCTAAAGATCATCTCGATCGGATGAGCAGAACATGTACTTTGAATTTATTTCACTTATGTGCTAGGTCGGCCTGGAATAAAATATAGACTTAAATGTCTTAAAGGACGTGTCACACACCCCCAAAGATTCCTATATATTGGAGAGACTTAGAGTTCATTTGACACACTTTGGTGTGGAGGAATTCTCTCTCTCTGGATAGCATTGGAGCTGTGATATATATATGGACTGTTCTTTGTTTGGGTTGTTTTGGGTGATGTGTGACACGCTTGGCTGAATGACCTATTGGAGACTTTGCTGGTAGAAGCATCCTGCTGATCGCCGTAATGCCACCATCTATCATCTCTGTTTTGGCTTGTCTTCTATCGATCTATTAGTCTATTCTATCTTCTTCAGTATTGTGCCCTAATCTGAAATGGCATAGAACATATGCAGAAATTAACAGAATATCTCAAAACACATGAACAATGAAGAGTTTTAGGCACCACAATGCCATGGACTAGATTCCTAACCAGGGCAATCTATCTAGGTCCTCAAACAGTTCAGGCACTCACGGTGCCACGGACTAGATTCCTGACCAGGGCAATCTATCTGGGTGGATCTAAGATGGACTAAAGCTTTCAGCCTCTCTAGGTACCATCAGGCTTGCTAACCATCAACCTAGGAATCCAAGTGTGTATTACAAGGCCAGAGCTCTATGGCCAATGCCACCCTCCCTACTTCGGGATCCAGACATCAACACATAGTGTCGGCCAGATGTCCTCCCAGGCAATGTGTATCACACACAAAGCCTCAACACTCCTGATTATTCAAATCGGTAGCAAATCCTCCTCGATCAAACAGATCGGTTACAACAAACCTCTCCTGATCAAACTAATCAGTAACAACAAGCATGTAAAACATGCTATCAAACCTCTAAGAGATTTACTTGTACAAATACAACCCCAATTAGTAACAAACTTTCAAATACTCAAGTAAACACAAACCTTTGGAGTCTTTTATACATCTTGATGTGGCTTCTCACTTTATCACAGTGAGATTTAGAGACTTTCAAGCGAATCTTGACAGAAGATTCCTCAACCATATAGTTTCCTATCCTACTTCACATGCATCAACATATTCTACACCGAGATCCTTCTTTCCTTCTTTCAGCGACACCTCAAAATGCATTCTCTGATTTCTTCTTTCAATGTATCCATCATGACTACAATATGCCCTCCCTCTTCACTAGGGAGATTTCTTCTATCTAGGCTCCCTCTTAGGGAGATCAACATCCTTTTATGACATTGGAGAATCTTTCATGGCTTCCATCCTTCATATCAAAGTCATCTTGATCATCACCATTCACATAAATTTCTTCATCATGCTTATCAATCAAATCAACTTTACTTACGAACATCTTCACCATCTTGAAGATTATGTACCTGCACAACTTAGATAGCAAGTACAACCAAATCCATAGAAGCATGAAGTTAACCTTATCAGAATCATACAATAATGGAAGCATTAGACTTTAGACGCCAGATACCTAGCCTTAGTTAGGTTCATACTTTTATACTTCAACTTCTTACCCGAGTTTTTGTTACAAACCTTAAATCACATCAATAGCTCAATCAAGATATAAATCTCATTATATCTAGGTCTATAATATCACTTTCAAAGATATGACAAATTCTTCATATTGCAAACCCTAGAAACAATTCAAACAAGTACAATTCGACAATGCATCTAATGACCTTAGAATGTGTTAGACTTCTACTAGGATTTAATACAAACCCTAGATTCCATCTATGAGACACTAAGCCTCAACAATCAAAGACAATCACAACACAACCTAAGAAAGAAGTGAAAGATCTCTACTATGATTGAGATCATCTTCTTCACTGTAAAGTATTTGTTTGTTGTAAAATTATAGATAGGAAGCATTGTAAATTAAAAAGGATGCATCATATTAGAATGGCATCATTAAAACTTAAAAGTAAAGAGTTGGTGTCATAGAAGGATGTCTGGAACAAAAATATATGACAATTAAACTTTGAAGAATATAGCTCTTGGAAACCTCACTAGAAGCTCAAATGATACTCATGAAAAGAGAAAGAGTCATCTAGGAAAAGGCACTTCATACATTGGTCAATAAGGAAACATCTATTGATAAGGATATGTAATATTCTCTAGTTTTTCTCTAATGGAATCCTCATCGGAGGAATCACTGATCAAGAAAGAAAGCAATTATTTCATCAAAAATTCTAACTTGTGGAATTCAAGGGATGATGGTATGATGACATATTAATGGAGCGGGTCAAGAGAATGAAGTTCTCTCCTTCAAAGGAAGCTTCTACAGGAAGTCTAGATGACACAAAGAAGGGATGAGGTATATATATGCTTACACGGGATATTATGGAAGTCATGCCGTATGGTTGCAAGTAACATTGATCACTACTTCTGTCTTGAGAAGCATGATCAAAGAAAAAGGAATCTCCCCCTATGAAAAGTTGCCAGTAGGCATGGCTCACACTAGATGAAATCAACATAATATGTCCTCATATGGAGTATAAGGTAATTGACTACAATTGAGGAACTCTGATTGGAAGCTCCTAGAAATGAAATGTGTGAAGAAAAGGAAGGAAGAGATCATGAGATATGCAACCATGGTAAAGGCAATCATCATCCAAAAGGACCAAGAAGATTTGACTAGGAATTATCCTGGAAAGATATGAAGATTCTGATGGAAGTTTGGAAAAGATGGAGACCCTTGACAACAAATATATTTAGGAGATGTGTCAACATGTATGCAGGATGTTGATACCTACAAAAAGATGTGTCATGATGAAAGACCATCACAAAAGGTTATTTTGATTTAAGTATTCAGTTTGAACCAATGTTTTGAAAATCACGATCAGGATTAAATCGGCGAGGGGAAAAAATCGGAAAAAATCGTAAAAATCGGGAAAAAATAGGTAAAAATCGGGAAAAAATCGGCACATACAAAAATATTCATTTTTTTTCAATTTTTTTAATATCTAAAGCACCCACGACATAAAATAAATGCATTGACACATAAATATGAAAAAAAAACTAATATATAAGATGTGTAATATCATGTCTAGTGCTACATCACACATAATAGTGAATCGTGTCCTGAATACTGAGTCCTGAGTCTCAACTCAACCTCAAAATATCAACAAAAAATATAATAATGTATCTCATATCATGAGTCATAATGTTATATACAAAGGAATGCACCAAATAACCTATACTACTGATTTCCTCTACCCATCTTGAGAGAAAATGTAACAGCTTTCCCTCTAGACAAAGAAGTTGGCGAGGCTGGCAATGGACTCTGTTGTGCTCTAGAGCCTGAAGCACCAGAACCTAAAGCACCAACAGCTAAAGGAGGCAGACCACGTCCTCTACCAGTAGCAGGGGTAGGTGGTGTCACCTCCTCCTCCTCCTCCCCCTCCACTACCTCCTGCTCTATCCAATCAAGGGCTGACTCCATGATAGGCCTCTCTGTTGGGTGTGGAGCCTGATTATCTTGTTTATTTTGTATCACAACATTGGACCCCTATACCTTAATGGGGCAGCAACGCCGCCCGTAATTAAACACTGCCTAGGGGGTCCAAGGGGGGGCGGCTACGACTTTATGGAGCCCCCCCCTGGCGGGGGGTTTCGGGGGCAGCGCCTTCGAAGCTAAGAAACAGATGTAAAATTTCCTTGTAAAAGTACAATAATTTCTAGTCAATCTGGGCCGTTCATTAGGCGAATTGTGTCCTCTCAAGATGACTTCTCCTCCTCCTTAGCTCTCTTTCTTACCCTCTGTCTACAAAAATGACAAAAAAAAAAAACGATTTTTGAACTTATTGGGTTTATGTTTGATGGGCCCACGATTTTTACCGAAAAAATTGCGATTTTTTGGCGATTTTTTCAAATCCAAAAAATCGCCCAAAAAACGTCGATTAAATCGGCCTTCCGAAAAAATCGCAATTTTCAAAACACTGGTTTGAACAAAATATATGGACAGGCTTATGCAGGACTGCCAAAGGGAAGAACTATGGTTAACTTCCAAGAGGACCATATAAAAGGATGTAAGATCCTTCCGAAAAATATGATATGAAGAAAAGCAGCATGGCATGAAGCAAAGTCAGATGAAAACTAATGGATCACTTTCTAATAAATGGAATGATGACATGACTAACTCATGGATGAAAGTGATGGATGGTCTGTGCCCTATGAAGAAGTCCCAAAAGATGAAGACTCCATAACAAAGAAGAAATTCATGACATCAAAGGAAGGAGTTCTTCTAAGCCGTTGGTTGTCCCACTATCTCCACCTAAGGAGTTGTTGTAGGTCCTTGATTAAGAGGGAGCCTATGATCAAGTTTCTTACTTGGAAGAAACTTGGAAATTCCTAATCCAAGAGGGAGCTTAGGTACATTCCTGGTATAGGAATGAGTACATTCCTTTGTTGGAATATATCCTCCCTAATTGAGAGGGGGAGATAGACACATCATTCATGTCTTCACTTGGTAAGACAGAATGGAGGATTGGGTAATCATCTGGCATCCGATACTCTTTGAGGATAAGATAGGGCATCCAAGATAAGAGTAGTCGTAGAGGACCGATATTCTTTGAGGACTGGGAATCCAAGATAAGAATAGTGCTGGTGGAACACACCCTAAGAACCCGGGTAGGGTATGTTCCAGGAGAGACAATGATCAAGGTGTCTATAAATCATTGGTATCGCCAACATTGAGCTCAAGATCTCGTGGAGAGATGGAGTTGTTAGTTAAGGCCTTGCTATGTGACAATGTTGGATGATATGATACTATACAGATAGGTTACCAATTTGATTCTTCTTATGAGAAATTCTTCATATTGAGAAGGACCAAGTACCATTATGAATACCTCCCTAGTTAAGAGGGAGTGTTGAAAAGTGTAACAAGGTTCAGTCCTCATAATGAAATGTAATTATGATTTTATGTAAGTAGATGCAAAGAAGAAAAATAAAATAAATTTATTGTATTACTTGCATCATGGGTTTCATGAGCAAGGGATTTTATTTTTGAGTCAAGACTCTCATTAAGGGTCTTTAGAAGTTTTGTCATCTTGTCATAAAATAATAGAGTCATTGTCATGTAAATGAGGTCATGTTACACTTTGTAAAAGGTCACACTTGTCTATGAAAAGTAGTCCTCCAAGACCGTGTCACTACGACTCTCCAAGTCCGCCTAAATCTAATGAAAATCCTCAATGATGGAGTCGGCTCTCCTCTAATGATCATGTCGGCCTAAAGGACAAGAAGACGGCCTATATAAGTAACCCTACTCGGCCTCATTTGGGAGCATCCATCTCGGTCGAGATTACAGTCATATATGCGAAGGAGAAGGACTACAAGGAAGTGCAAAGAGAAGACATAACAGCAAAGAATAAGGTCTACCTTGGTTCGATCTTGGGTCACGCTACACATCTCTTGCAAATCAGAAAAGGGTCGAGGTTTGATCTAGGGCCTGTTGCAGCATCAAGGGACTTCGGTCTTGGGTATAAGGTGGCTCATAAAGAGTCAAGAAAGGAAGCCGGGAAGAGGTCTAAAGGGAGCCGAGGAGAAGATCAAAGGAAGATGAGAAGAAGCACCTTGTCTAGTGTTGTTGAAGTATAGAGACCAAGTTTCTCTAGTGCATTCGAAAGGTGCAATGCAAAAAAGAAAAGAAAGGAATGAAGAGAAGTCGAGAAGAGCAGTGAAGGCTAGTGACAAGGTTCTTGGGAGGATACTTGTGTCAAGGGTATTTGTCATGGTCTTGGTATTCGTCAATTGAAGATCTATAAGAAGAATTTATAATCGGGTTTTCCTCTCAAAGAGTGAGATGTTTTGGCCCTGGCTTACAAGCCTACATACTATGTCTCTTGTGTATTTGATAATTGACTTGATGAAAAGAACATAATAATAACCTATCGAAGAAAAGATCATAATCAAGAAGCATAAAGTATATCACAAGTAATTATCAAGAAGAGAAATCTCCTAACAAATGATGCCCTAGATTTCTAAACATGTCAAAAGGGCAGGCCAACTTGAACCTTTTGGTCACAAAATTTTCATTTCAAAAAATTAAATTCCCTCCTTTTGAAGCCGACTTGAAATTCAATTCATATTTATCATTTCTCTTTATATTTGAAGGGCTAGAATAAATTATGAAGACAAACCATAGCTACAAAAATTCAACACTCCCTCTTAGTTAGGGAGGTATTCATAATAACTTCTTCAGATGATCTCTTGTTGAAAAAAAATTCTTTCCCGAGAAAAGGTTCAAAGGATTGCTATGTTGATGAATCCATCCACCTCATGCTCTGTTACAGAACCATGTGGAAAGCATCCTACATCAGCATCATGTTGAACAAGTCGTCACTTTGAGCAATTCATCAATAATCCAAGTCGTAACTTGGAACTTAGTCAACACCCGTGACCTATGGTGAAACCCTGGGCTATTACCATTCCTGCATGCTAATTGAATGCTAAATTATCCTACTCGATGCTAAAGGCACTCACTCACCCACCTAGGGAGCACTATGAGCCTTGATTCTCTCTAGGCCATTCTCCCTAGCCATGTTACATGGCCCCTGGTCAATACCTTTGACCTGTCAATAACCTGACCTAGGGAGAATGCCTGCCCCTTGATGCTACAACATCAACACTCCCTCTGATTGTGGGAAGCATTCTCAACTAATCTAAGCTTGTCCCTGAAGTATACAAACTTCACCTTGTGAAAATTTATGAATATTACTTTATGCAGAAACCCTACTGTTAATTCTAGTTATACTTCTACTTAAACAAGTTATTAATGCTGAAATTTCAGATTAACATCGAAGTAAACACATAACGGACTTTCACTGATTCAGATCTAAAACAGATACATGCACACAGACAAAGTGACACACAAGATTTTTTGGACAACTGTCCCCGGAAAAACCCAATGCGGGAAAACTGATCTTCTGGCTGCTGGAGGGTTTATATTATTAAGTAGTTTTTTAATACAGCAAATCTGGGAATCTTACTCGTTAACTCGACAGAGAAAAATAGATCTGCAGTAGTACCAGCTGTTCTGAAGACTGAAAACTTGACTGGTCCACACCCTCAAATGGGATTTACAAGACTCGGCCACTTTCTTCCTCTAGAAACCCCAGCGCTACCCCTGAAGTTGTCTGCGTCAGCGCTACTAGCCTCTGTGTGCCCCTACTCTGGCCTGGAGAGGGTTGCGTAAACCCAGACTGGGTGACGCAGTCCCTACGCTACCCTGGATGGCCTCTGCGTAACCCTGGGGGCCTCCTCCTAGCTCAGCGCTGCCCTTTCTGGGCCTACGTAGTGACTGAAACCCTCTGCGCTGCGCAGCTGCTAACTCTACTTCTCTGCGTTGCTCTTGGTTGTTGCCTCTTTGCCTCTTGCTGATTCTTGGCACTAGGATCAGACCATCCCCTTAGTCAATACTACCCCTCGCTGCAGCTGAAACACTTCTGAAAATTCTTAGCAAACCCGCCCTAGAATTTCAACATAGTCTTAGTGCTCTGCCTCCGTGTGTGTGTTCTCCAACTGACCCCAAGCCTTTCCTTTATACTTTCTCATTGGGAAACCAATGGCTATGATCTAATCTTGAATCGATGGCTAAGATTAAAAGAAATTTTGATCTGTGTAACTTAAGTCATTTCCATCACATATTTAAATTAATTACCTTTAATATTTTAATTTTCCTAAGTTAGACTTAGGGTACTTAATTAAAAATATTAATTAATTAATTTTCTCTTAAACAGAATGGAATTTCTTAAATAACTTTCTGGGTCTTGGAGATCTCATGTACTCTAGTCCCTCCACAAAGTTTGGGAGCTAAATCACGTCCGAAGCTACCCCAACACATCAAAGAACTCAACACTCCCTCTTAGTGAGGAATGTGCTCTAGTACAATACTACTTCACCCCGAAGCTCTGCACTGATCTCTGGTGTGGGTCTCTGCGCTGATGTTGGTCCCGCTGCCATTCTGTATTGCTGCCCATGACACTGCCACATATGTACTGCAGCTCCCTCTCAATCTCCTACATCATGCTGCCAACTGTTGCACTGCATCTTCAGTTGCTGAGAGAAACAATTGAAACTCCTGCCCAATCTTTGACAGACAAGTCAGTTGGGCTGCATCCTTATCACTGAAGCTCCATAGACTGCTGCTCTGTGCTATCATTTGGAGGATGATGCACAACTACAGCTCTGCACTGCGTAAGCAGACTCCCTCTGCATTGCTGAAGTCACATCAACCCCTACGCTGAAATCCCCTACGTTGTTGTTGCGCTACCGTGTCCTCCTGAGCGTCTAAGCTGCTGCAACTCTGCTCTACGTAAGCAGCTCTGCTCTACGCTGCTGAAATCACATCAGCCTCTACGTTGTTGCTGCTACACTATTGCTGCATTTGCACTATGTTGCTCCCTTTAGCGTCTAGCTTTGCCTCAGCTTCATCCGTGATCTTCTGCACCAACTGCTCCACTTGTCCCGCTATTGTCTTAAGGCTCCCGTAGCTCGGATGTGATCCAAGAGCTGAGCTACTCAAGGATCACGCCACCACTCTGTAGCTACTCTACAGATCCATGTCACCCCACTTTCGTGGTTCATGAGCACTCATGGCTACGTCATCTTCAGAACCATCGTCCGCCACAGCAGCCTTGGAAGTAGAAGCTTCCTTGTCCTTTTTCTTATGAGGACAATTGCTGGCGAAATGTTCTAGTTCACCGCACTGTAAACACTTGATCTTGGATAGATCATGCTTCTTCTTCCCTTGTTGCTTCTTTGATGCCAAGGCTGCATCTTCTTCCTCTTCCTTTTTCACCTTACTTGATCCCGCGTTGAACTGCCTCTTGGTGAAACGTTGGAGCTCTTTTTGACGAAAGATCGCCCACATACTGTCCCAGTTGGGAAGGTCCGCTCTGCCCAAGATACTTTGGACAAAATTTTCCCGGTCCTCTGTGACAGCATTGAGTGCGGTCCTAACCATCACATCATCCTCCACTTTTGCTCCCATGGCAAACAACTGATCTCTGATCGCATGTAATCTGAAAAGGAAGGCTCGATCTCTTCTCCCTTGGCTATCATGAATAACCGCATCTGGTTCTCTAGAAGCATTTTCCTTTGGACAAATATTCCCTCATATAGGGCAGTTAAGGCTTTCCACATCTCATGAGTCGTTTTCTTGTCGGCTATGTGTAGAACTATATCGTCCTTAACCCCATCCATTATGAAGCGTTTGGCATAAGCCACAGCTTCATCATGCTTTGCTAGGAGAACGACATCGGTTGGCGTGGCCAGGACTTTTTCTGCATGGTCCCTCAGACCGTATGCCTCCATGACTACCAGGATTCTGGCCTTCCAGACTGCAAAGTTTGACAGACTGTCCAGCCTATCCTGATCACGTAGTCTGTGAGGTGCCATCTTCTCAGCAAATCTGTAGGAACTCCTCCTCTCTATGCTAGAGACTTGGATCTAGGGTCCTTGGCGAAATAGGCACCCTCTGCTCCCTCTAACTTCCTCTCTTGGAAATCTGCCAAATCAAACAAAACAGCTCTCTTCGATCCTCTGATCGATCTGTTGATTTCTTTGGCTGGAAATCCTCTGAGAAGTTGTTCTCCTCCCGCTCTTTGTCACCTCGTGCTTAGGCTAAAATCTGAATCTTCAGAAATTTAACCCCACCAGCAACTTCTGAAGCTCCGCAACACTGCTTCCGGAACTTCTAAATCAGCAACAGCTTCAGATCTGCGTCACCCTTGCTGGGCCTCTGCGTGAGCAGACAGTCTCAACGTTGTCTCTGTGCTGCCTCTACGCAGTAAGTACGTGGGCTTGCATGGAGACTGTGTAGCACTGCGTCACTATGGCCTCTGCGTGGCTCTGCTCCCTATGTTGTTGCGCTGTCCCTTCTGGTCCAGCTTTCTGCGGCTATTGTTGCTATCTTTGTTGCTTTCTGCAGCAAGGATTCTTCAGTCTTCTGCTAGTGATACTATTAGACCTGCAATCGCTCCGATACCATGTGAAAATTTCTGAATATTAATTTATGCAGAAACCCTACTATTAATTTTGGTTATACTTCTCCTACTTCAACAAGTTATTATTGCTGAAATTTCAGAATAACATCGAAGTAAACACATAACAGACTTTCACCGATTCAAATCTAAAACAGAATACATGCACACAAACAAAGTGACACACAAGATTTTCTGGACAACCGTCGCCAAAAAAACACAATGCAGGAAAATTGGTCTTCTGGCTGCTGGAGGGTTTATATTATTAAGTAGTTTCTGAATACAGCAAATCTGGGCACCTTACTAGTTAACCCGACAGAGAAAAATAGATCTGCAGCAGTACCTGTTGTTCTGGAGACTGAAAACTTGACTGATCCACACCCTCAAACGGGATTTACAGGACTCGACCACTTTCCACCTCTAGAAACCCCTGCGCTGCCACTGAAGCTGCCTGCGTCAGCACTGCTAGCCTCTGTGTGCCCCAGCACTGGCCTGTAGAGGGTTCCGTAACCCTAGACTGGGTGATGCAGTCCCTACGCTGCCCTGGATGGCCTCTGCGTAACCCTGGGGGCCTCTTGC
Organism: Pinus albicaulis; assembly: GCA_034641835.2. Classification (NCBI taxonomy): domain Eukaryota; kingdom Viridiplantae; phylum Streptophyta; class Pinopsida; order Pinales; family Pinaceae; genus Pinus; species Pinus albicaulis. Next base: position 807,400,873 of record CM076582.1, on the reverse strand, counting down.
TGGCTCAGCGCTGCCCTTTTTGGGCCTATGTAGCACCTGTGTAGCCGTTGAAGCCCTTTGCGTTGCGCAGCTGCTGTTGTTGCCTCTACTTCTCTGCGCTGCTCCTGGTTGCTGCCTCTCTGCCTCTTGCTGATTCTTGGCACTAGGATCAGACCATCCCCTTAGTCAATACTACCCCTCGCAGCAGCTGAAACACTTCTGAAAATTCTTAAGAAACCCGCCCTAGAATTTCAGCTTAGTCTCAGTGCTTTGCCTCCGTGTGTGTGTTCTCCAACTGACCCCAAGCCTTTCCTTTATACTTTCTCGTTGGGAAACTAACGGCCATGATCTAATCTTGAATCGATGGCTAAGATTAAAAGAAAGCTTGATCCGTGTGACTTAAGTCATTTCCATCACATGTTTTAATTAATTACCTTTAATATTTTAATTTTCCTAAGTTAGACTTAGGGTCCTTAATTAAAAATATTAATTAATTAATTTTCTCTTAAACAGGATGGAATTTCTCAAATCCCTTTCTGGGTTTTGGAGATCTCATGTACTTTAGTCCCTCCACAAATTTTGGGAGCTAAAGCACATCTGAAGCTACCCCAACACATCAAAAAACTCAACACTCCGTCTTAGAGAGGAATCTGCTCTAGCACAACACTGCTTCACCCCGAAGCTCTGCACTGATCTCTGGTGTGGGTCTCTGCGCTAATGTTGGTTCTGCTGCCCTTCATCACTGCGCTACTACTGCCATTTTGTACTCCTGCCCATGACGTTGCCACTGCCACTGCCACATCTGTACTGTAGCTCCCTCTCAATCTGTTGCATCATGCTGCCAACTGCTGCATTGCATCTTCAGTTGCTAAGAGAAACAACTGAAGCTCCTGCCCAATCTTTGACAGACAAGTCAGTTGGGTTGCATCGTTATCACTGAAGCTCCATAGGCTCCTACTTTGTGCTGTCATCTGGAGGATGATGCACAACTACAGCTTTGCACTGTGTAAGCAGACTCCCTCTGCGCTGCTGAAGTCACATTAGCACCTGCATTGAAATCCCCTACGATGCTGTTGCGCTGCACTATCCTCCTGAAGCCTCTACGCTACTACAGCTCTACTCTGCGTAAGTAGCTCTGCTCTCCGTTGCTGAAGTCACATCAGCCTCTGCGTCGTTGCATCTGCACTGTGTTGCTCCCTTCAGCTTCTAGCTTTGCCTCTGCTTCATCCGTGATCTTTTGCACCAACTGCACTTGTCCCGCTACTGTCTTAAGGCTCCCGTAGCTCGGATGTCCAAGAGTTGAGCTACTCAAGGATCTCGCCACCACTCCGTCACTTCTCTACAAATCCATGTCGCCCAACTTTCGTGGTTCATGAGCGCTCATGGCTACGTCATCTTCAAAACCATCGTCTGCCACAACAACCTTGGAAGTAGAAGCTTCCTTGTCCTTCTTGTTCAGAGGACAATTGCTGGCGAAATGTCCTAGTTTGCCGCACTGGAAACACTTAATCTTGGATAGATCACGCTTCTTCTTCCCTTGCTGCCTCTTTGATGCCAAAGCTGCATCTGCTTCCTCTTCCTTTTTCACCTTACTTGATCTCGTGTTGAACTGCCTCTTTGTGAACCGTTGGAGTTCTTCTGGACAAAGGATTGCCCACACTCTGTCCCAGTTGGGAAGGTCCGCTCTGCCCAAGATACTTTGGACAAAAGTTTCCCAGTCCTCAGTGACCGCATTGAGTACAGTCCTAACCATCACATCATCCTCCACTTTTGCTCCCATGGCAGACAATTGATCTTTGATTGCCTGTAATCTGAAAAGGAAGGGCTCGATCTCTTTTCCTTTGGACAGGTCTTCCCTCATATAAGGCAGTTAAGGCTTTCCACATCTCATGAGTCGTTTTCTTGTCGGCTATGTGTGGAACTATATAATCCTTAACCCCATCCATTATGAAGTGTTTGGCATGAGCCGCAGCTTCATCATTCTTCGCTAGGAGAACAGCATCAGTTGGCGTGGCCAGGATTTTTTCTGCATTGTCCCTCAGACCGCATGCCTCCATGACTACCAGGATTCTGGCCTTCCAAACTACAAAGTTGGACAGACCGTCCAACCTATCCTGATCACGTAGTCCGTGAGGTGCCATCTGCTCAGCAAATCTGTAGGAACTCCTCTCTATGCGAGAGACTTGGATCTAGGGTCCTTTGCAAAACAGGCACACTCTGCTCCCTCTGACTTCCTCTCTTGGAAATCTGCCAAATCAAATAAAACAGCTCTCTTCGATCCTCTAATCGATCTGCATATTTCTTTGGCCGGAAATCCTCTAAGAAGTTGTTCTCCTCCCGCTCTTTGTCACCTCGTGCTTAGGCTAAATTCTGAATCTTCAGAAATTTAACCCCACCAGCAACTTCTGAAGTTCTGCAGCACTGCGTCCAACACTTTTGAATCAGCAACAGCTTCAGATCTGCATGACCCTCGCTGGCCTCTACGTGAGCAGACAATCCCAGCGCTTCCTCTACGGAGTAAGTAAGTGGGCCTGCATGGAGACTGCGTAGGACAACGTCACTCTGGCCTCTGCGTGGCTCTGCTCCCTCCACTGCTGCGTTGTCCCTTCTAGTCCGGCTTTCTGCAGATGCAGCTGCTTTCTTTATTGCTTTCTGCAACAAGGGTTCTCCAATCTTCTGCTGGTGATCCTATTAGATCTACAATCGCTCTGATACCATGTGAAAATTTATGAATATTACTTTAAGCATAAACCCTACTATTAATTCTGGTTATACTTCTCCTACTTAAACAAGCTATTAATGCTGAAATTTCATATTAACATCGAAGTAAACACATAACAGACTTTCACCGATTCAGATCTAAAACAAAATACATGCAAACAGACAAAGTGACACAAGATTTTTTGGACAACTTTCCCCAGAAAAACCCAATGCGAGAAAACACATAAGTCTTTTGGCTGCTGCAGGGTTTATATTATTAAGTAGTTTCTGAATACAGCAAATATGGGCACCTTACTGGTTAACCCGACAAAGAAAAGTAGATCTGCAGCAGTACTTGTTGTTCTGGAGACTGAAAACTTGACTGATCCACACCCTCAAACGGGATTTATAGGACTCAGCCACTTTCTGCCTCTAGAAACCCCAGCGTTGCTCCTGAAGTTGCCTGTGTTAGCCCTATTAGCCTCTGCGTGCACCTGTGTTAGTCTAGAGAGGACTACGTAACCCCAGACTGGGTGACGCAATCCCTACGCTGCATTGGATGGCCTCTGCGTAACCCTGGGGGCCTCCTGCTAGCTCAACACTGCCCTTTCTGGGCCTGTGTAGCACCTGCATAGCCGCTGAAGCCCTCTGCGTTGCGCAGCTACTATTGTTGCCTCTGCTTCTCTGCGTTGCTCCTAGTTGCTGCCTCTCTGCCTCTTGCTTATTCTTGGCACTGGAATCAGACCATCCCCTTAGTCAATACTACCCCTCACAGCAGCTAAAACACTTCTGAAAATTCTTAAGAAACCCGCCCTAGAATTTCAGCTTAGTCTCAGTGCTTTGCCTCCGTGTGTGTGTTCTTCAACTGACCCCAAGCCTTTCCTTTATACTTTCTCGTTGGGAAACCAAAGACCATGATCTAATCTTGAATCGATGGCTAAGATTAAAAGAAAGCTTGATCCATGTGACTCAAGTCATTTCCATCACATGTTTTAATTAATTACCTTTAATATTTTAATTTTCCAAAGTTAGACTTAGGGTCCTTAATTAAAAATATTAATTAATTAATTTTCTCTTAAATAGGATGGAACTTCTCAAATCCCTTTCTAGGTTTTGGAGATCTCATGTACTTTAGTCCCTCCACAAATTTAGGGCCTCCTCCTGGCTCAGCGCTGCCCTTTCTGGGCCTGCGTAGTGGCTGAAGCCCTATGTGCTGCACAGCTATTGCTACTGCCTTTGCTTCTCTACGCTGCTCCTAGTTGTTGCCTCTCTGCCTCTTGCTGATTCTTGGCACTGGGATTAGACCATCTCCTTAGCCAATACTACCCCTCACTGTAGCTGAAACACTCCTGAAAATTCTTAGCAAACCTACCCTAAAATTTCAGCTTAGTCTCAGTGCTCTGCCTCCGTGTGTGTGTTCTCCAACTGACCCCAAGCCTTTCCTTTATAATTTCTCGTTGGGAAACTAATGGCCATGATCTAATCTTGAATCGATGGCTAAGATTAAAAGAAAGCTTGATCCGTGTGACTTAAGTCATTTCCATCAGATGTTTAAATTAATTACCTTTAATATTTTAATTTTCCTAAGTTAGACTTAGGGTACTTAATTAAAAATATTAATTAATTAATTTTCTCTTAAACAGGATGGAATTTCTCAAATCCCTTTTTGGGTCTTCAAGATCTCATGCACACTAGTCCCTGTTGAGATTTTGTGTATTTGGGGTAGCATCAGTTGTGCTCTAGCTCCCAAATTTTGAGGCAGGATTACAGTACACTTGATCTACAAGACCAAGAAATGGATTTTAGAAATTTCATCTGGTTTAGGAGATATTAAATTAATTAATTAGTTTAATGTATTTCCTAAGTTAAAACTTAGGGAACTTAGATAATTAAAATGAATTTAATTAAACATGTGATGAAATTGTCTTAAGTCACACAGATCAAGCTTTCTTTTAATCTTAGCCATCGATTCAAGATCTAATCATGGCCGTTGGTTTCCCAACAAGAAAAGTATAAAAGAAAGGCTTGGAGTCATTTGTAAAGACACACAGAGGCAGAGCATTGAAGCTACGCTGAGATTCTAGGGCAGGTTTGCTAAGAATACTCAGAAGTGTTTCAGCTGCAGAGAGGGGAATTTAGACCAAGGGGATGATCTGATCCCAGGGTCTAGAATCAACAAGAGGCAGAGATCAGCTCAGAGAGGCAGCGTAGAGAAGCAGGAGAGCAACAGCAGGAAGGGCACCACTGTGCTACGCAGGTGTTGCGCAGTCCCTCCAAGACAGCATAATTTTCTACAGGAATCCCTCAAGGGTTACGTAGAGACCCTAAGGGCCAGCGTATGGACTGCGTCACCCAGTCTGGGTTAACGCAACCCTTTCCGGAGCAGCGCTGAGGGTCAGAGGGGCTTCAGAGGCTGACGCAGAGGCTTCATGGGCAACGCTGGGATTTCTAGGCCCTAATTTTGGCTAAGTTCTGTAAAACCCGTATGAGGGTGTGGATTAGTCATTATTTTGGCCCTAGATCAGCCAATGAGTTGTAGATCTATTATTTCTCTGTCGGGTTTTCCAGATCTGGAACCCGGGCTTGTTGTATTCAGAAAATTCTTAATAATAAAACCCTCCAGCAGCCAAAAGACCGGTTTTCCCGCATTGGGTTTTTCCAGGGACTATTTGTCCAGAAATAACTGTGTCACCTTGTCTATGTGTGCATGAACTTGTTCTAGATCTGGATTGGTGGAGATCTGTTATGTGTTTTGCTTCGATTTTAACTTGAATTTTATTCAGTTAACAATTTGTCTAAGTAGGAGGAGCATAACCAGATTAACAGTAAATAATTTCTGCATAAAGTGTAAAGATTCAAAAATTTCCACAGTCCCTCCACAAAGTTTGGGCGCTAAAGCACATTCGAAGCTACCCCAACACGTCAAAAAACTCAACACTCCCTCTTAGTGAGGAATGTACTCTAGTACAACACTGCTTCACCACGAAGCTCTGCACTGATCTTTGGTGTGGGTCTCTGCGCTGATGTTGGTCTTGCTGCCCTTCATCACTGCACTGATGCTGGTCCTGTTGCCCTTCACCATTGCGTTGTTGCTGCCATTCTGTACTGCTGCCCATGACGCTACCACCGCCACTTCCACATCTGTACTGCAGCTCCCTCTCAATCTGTTGCATCATGCTGCCAACTGTTGCACTGCATCTTCAGTTGCTGAGAGAAACAACTGAAACTCCTGCCCAATCTTCTGACAAACAAGTCAGTTGGGTTGCATCTTTATCACTGAAGTTCCATAGGTTGTTGCTCTGTGTTGTCATCTAGAGGATGATACACAGCTACAGCTCTGCACTGCGTAAGCAAACTCCCTCTATGTTGCTAAAGTCACATCAGCCCCTGCACTGAAATCCCCTACGTTGCTGCTGCACTGTGCTGTCCTCCTAAAGCCTCTGCTCTGCGTAAGCAACTCTGCTCTGCGCTGCTAAAGTCACATCAGCCTCTGCGCTGCTACATCTGCACTGCATTGCTCCCTTCAGCTTCTAGCTTTGCCTCTGCTTCATCTGTGATCTTTTGCACCAACTGCACTTGTCCCACTACTGTCTTAAGGCTCCCGTAGCTCGGATCTCCAAGAGCTGAGCTACTCAAGGATCCCACCGCCACTCTGTAGCTTCTCTACAGATCCATGTCGCCCCACTTTCGTGGTTCATGAGCGCTCATGGCTACGTCATCTTCAGAACCATCGTCCGCCACAACAACCTTGGAAGTAGAATCTTCCTTGTCCTTCTTGTTCTGAGGACAATTGCTAGCGAAATGTCCTAGTTCGCCGCACTAGAAACACTTGATCTTGGATAGATCATGCTTCTTCTTCCCTTGCTACCTCTTTGATGCCAAAGTTGCATCTGCTTCCTCTTCCTTTTTCACCTTACTTGCTCCGGTGCTAAACTACCTCTTTGTGAATCGTTGGAGTTCTTCTGGACGAAGGATTGCCCACATATTGTCCCAATTGGGAAGGTCTGCTCTGCCCAAGATACTTTGGACAAAAGTTTCCCAGTCCTCTGTGACCGCATTGAGTGCAGTCCTAACCATCACACCATCCTCCACTTTTTCTCCCATGGCAGACAACTGATCTCTGATCGCCTATAATTTGAAAAAGAATGGCTCGATCTCTTCTCCCTTGGCCATCAAGAATAACCACATTTGGTTCTCCAGAAGCATTTTCCTTTGGACAGATCTTCCCTCATATAGGGCAGTTAAGGCTTTCCACATCTCATGAGTTGTTTTCTTGTCGTCTATGTGTGGAACTATATGATCCTTAACCCAATCCATTATGAAGCGTTTGGCATGAGCCGTAGCTTCATCATGCTTCGCCAGGAGAATGGCATCGGTTGGCGTGGCTAGGACTCTTTCTGCATGGTCCCTCAGACCGTATGCCTCCATGACTACCAGATTTTGGCCTTCCAGACTGCAAAGTTGGACAGACCGTCCAACTTATCTTGATCACGTAGTCCGTGAGGTGCCATATCCTCAGTAAAATCTGTAGGAACTCCTCCTCTCTATTCTAGAGACTTGGATCTAGGGTCCTTGGCGAAACATGCACCCTCTGCTCCCTCTGACTTTCTCTCTTGGAAATCTGCCAAATCAAACAAAACAGCTCTCTTTGATCCTCTAATCGATCTGTAGATTTCTTTGGCTGGAAATCCTCTGCGAAGTTGTTCTCCCGCTCTTTGTCACCTCATGCTTATGCTAAATTCTGAATCTTCAGAACTTTTACCCCACCAACAACTTCTGAAGCTCTGCAGTATTGCTTCCGGCACTTCTGAATCAGCAACAGCTTCAGATCTGCGTCACCCTTGTCGGCCTCTGCGTGAGCAGACAATCCCAGCATTGTCTTTGTGTTGCCTCTACACAGTAAGTACGTAGGCTTGCATGGAGACTGCATAGGACTGCATCACTCTGGCCTCTGCATGGCTCTGCTCCCTCTGTTGCTGCACTATCCATTCTGGTCTGGCTTTCTACAGCTGTTGTTGCTTTCTGTAGCAAGGATTATTTAGTCCTCTGCTGGTGATCCTATTAGATCTGCAATCGCTCTGATACCATGTGAAAATTTCTGAATATTACTTTATGCAGAAACCCTATTGTTAATTCTGGTTATAATTCTCCTATTTAAACAAGTTATTAATGCTGAAATTCAAAGTAAACACATAACAAACTTTCACTGATTCAAATCTAAAACAGAAAACATGCACATAGACAAAGTGACACAAGATTTTCTGGACAACTGTCCCCAAAAGAACCCAATGTGGGGGAACCGATCTTCTGCTCGAGGGTTTATATTATTAAGTAGTTTCTGAATACAGCAAATCTAGGCACCTTACTGGTTAATATAACAGAGAAAAATAGATCTGCAGCAGTACTTGTCGTTTAGGAGACTGAAAACTTGACTGATCCACACCCTCAAACGAGATTTACAGAACCCAGCCACTTTCTGCCTCTAGAAACCCCAGCGCTGCCCCTGAAGTTGCCTGCATCAGCCTTGCTAGCCTCTACGTGCCCCTGCGCTGGCCTGGAGAGGGCTGCGTAACCCCAGATTGGGTGACGCAGACCCTACACTGCCCTAGATGGCCTCTGTGTAACCTTGGGGGCCTCCTATTGGCTCAGTGCTGCCCTTTTTGGGCCTGCGTAGCACCTGAAGCCCTCTGCGCTGCGCAACTGCTGTTGTTGCTGCCTCTTCTTCTCTGCGCTGCTCCTGGTTGCTGCCTCTCTGCGTCTCGCTGATTCTTGGCACTGGGATCAAACCATCCCCTTAGCCAATACTACCCCTCACTGCAGCTGAAACACTTCTGAAAATTCTTAGCAAACCCGCCCTAGAATTTCAATGTAGTCTCAATGCTTTGCCTCCGTGTGTGTGTTCTCCAACTGAACCCAAGCCTTTCCTTTATACTTTCTCGTTGGGAAACCAACGACCATGATCTAATCTTGAATCATGGCTAAGATTAAAAGAAAGCTTGATCCGTGTGACTTGAGTCATTTCCACCACATGTTATTAATTACCTTTAATATTTTAATTTTCCTAAGTTAGGCTTAGGGTCCTTAATTAAAAATATTAATTAATTAATTTTCTCTTAAACAGGATGGAATTTCTCAAATCTCTTTCTGGGTCTTGGAGATCTCATGTACTCTAGTCCCTCCACAAAGTTTGGGAGCTAGAGCACATCCAAAGCTACCCCAACACATCAAAAAACTCAACACACCTTGGGATAGAGGCTTTGTGAGAATATTAACATCCTATTCATCAACAGAAATTCATTGGAGCCTCACTGCTCCCTTTTGTACCATGTCCCAGGTGTGGTGGTACCATGATCTCGATGTGATTCAACCTGTCATCATAATCATGTCCTACACTTGATCAAACAATCTTGCAATTATCTTCCGAAGTCACACTGCTTCACAACTTGCCAAACTAGCTACAATATACTCGGCCTTTGCAGTCTTGAGTGCGACAAACGCTTGCTTCTTGTCCAAGCAGAATCCAAACTAAATCATCATCCCTATGTGCTCTTCCTATCTTCAGCACTCTCTGCCCAATTTGAATTTGTATATCCCTGCAACTATACTTCTCGATTCACATCCAACTGTACCATGATGGTACCTCAACACATGTTGTGCCACGACTACTTTCCAATCACCCTGACTGGGTGCTCCCTCTGACACTAAAATAGATCCTATTATGGCAATCTTGGCTACTCCCTCTAGCTTCTACCACACTTCTAGTTGTAAGAAGTAAAGTGTCCAACCAAGATCCTTCATCTTGAACTCAGAGGTCAATTCCCTTTGTGACACTGAAGCAGGGATTGATTGCTCCCTCTATCACGAAGGAAAATCCTACTCCCATTGTTTCTCCCTCTGTTACATGCGTCTTTCTGCTCCCATCAAAAACAAGTCATATGATAACAAGATCAACCAGAACTTATCAGATTTCCATCTATCCAAGGATACCATTCCCAAGATTTGTACAAAGCTTTCTTCAGTCTGACAGTTAGAGCAAATGATTCCTCATAATCATCTCCCTCTTCCTGGGAGAATCATTGCTTTGTACTTCTCCATGTTACCATTTGTTGCATGCTAGCTCTTGGAGATCCACTTGGAAGTCACCACTAACTTCTCATTGACACAATGACATCCTTCAAACTTGTTGTCTTTCCTGCTCCCTTTGTACTAGGAGCTCTTCTAATCATTAGGGACAATGATAAATATTAGAAAAATTTCTCTTCTCAAACGCAAATCACTCTTCTTGCCATAAACTTTGCTTTGGTCTTCCTAATGCTTACACCTGCTACCATAGTCTTGGTTATCTTTATAATGTACTTGCAAACCTCATTAGGAGGCCAAAGAAGAACAATTATAACCAAGCAAAAAATACAAAGACAAGAGGCTGACCAGAAAGAAAGATATAAAGTGCTTATCTTTGAGGATTGAATGGAATTGTCAACTCCCTCTGGATCCTTGCTTTCTTTGCAGAAATCATAGAAATCCATCTGCAAACTCATCATCTTTGTCCTCATGCATGATGTTTGTCTTTCCTTCCTTGCATGAGCTAGGGTTTCTTCATCCGGTGAAATCATTGTTTTTCAATACTTTAGGTCCAGCTCTAGAGTTTTGTCCACAAACCCTAGGATTTTTTTAATTATATCCTTCAAGATTTATCTAGGGTTTACAAACCCTAGGACTATTAGATCTTCCAAGAAAGAGGTCATAGCATTGCTATGACTTCTCTTGCTCTATGTGAGAGATCCTTTCTTCACAGTTCCCTCGAACTCTAGAGTACCTTTCTTGAATCAAATCAAATTGATCATATCTCAAATACTTGAAGGAAAACTCCTCCATAAACTAGCAACTGCTAGAATCAAGCAATACCATTCTAGTACCATCAACATAACTCGGCCAATATAATCACAACAGTGCAATGCAAGACATCTTTTGCATTCTTGACAAGAACCCTTAGTCATACAAGATATTTTCATTGTAGTACAAGCCTACAAGGTATATGGCATTAGAGACTTATATCTCTGCAACTTCAAGGCAACACTATTTTGAACACATCTTGCAGTGTAAAGTAACCAAAGGAAATGTCCCTACACAGGTCCATACAAAATTTTCAACCCAACATGTCATATTTTAGGAAGCCAAATATTCTCGGCACACTCTGTCCATCTCCCTTAGCTGGCTACATCTTGCCATAATCCAAATTCAAGACTTATAATGATGGCATTTCTTCTTCAGATACCAAGATGGCTTTCATGCTACAAATTAGTAAGTGTATATTCATCTATTGTGAGACATTGACCTTACAACATCTTCCTACGAGTACCATAAGTGAAAAGGATTTTCCATAGAGTCCCCATATGAAGACAAACTTTAGAGGGAGTTCTTCTTCCAAGACTTGCTTGACTTCATGTTTTCACCAACCTCAACTTACCAGGTCAATCAATATTGCATAGAATCATTCACTAGTAAGCTTAATACCTCGTCATTTATACAGTCTTGGATTTAACCTGTAATTAAGATAGCCTCCTTTTGGATCTAATACTTGGAGACTTGATCTTGCCTAGTATCAGAACAGAATGAAAGACTTTGTTCAAATTAATCCACAAACATTGTGAACACAGACTCAAGAATGAAGAATTGAATCCTTATTGCCATAACCATTACTTTAATGTGATTTTCTTTACTTCAGGATTGTGTCATCTTTACTTCAACGGATGACTCAAATGTCAAGCACACAAAGTGAAAATTTCTAAATCTAAGTTACAGAAATCCTAATGCAGAAATCTGATTTACATTACCTACTTGTTTTCATTAATTTAACAAGTTATTTTTTGAATGCTTCAAGAAAATATTACGTAAATATGTTGCAGCCTACACAAATATACAGATCAAGTACTGAAAAATAAATGAGACAACCATACAAATGACACACTTATTTTTGGACATTTGTCCCTGGAAAAACCCAATGCGGGAAAACCGATGCAGCAGATCTGAGGGTTTGTATTATTAAACAACAGTATTCTGAGTACAACTAGGGTGCCAAAATCTACCTCACCCAACAGAGAAAAATCCTCAGTAGACAGATAAAATAGTGAGTTTTATCTCACACTACAAGTCCCAGCAGATATGGATCAGAAACTGGTGAAACCCTAGCCACCTTTGCGCTGCCTCTGCGCAGTAGATGCGTAGGCCTGCGTGGGTCTGGTTGAGAGCTGTGTCACCCCTTCTCTGCGCTGATCTGCCTCTCAGAAAATCAAGTTTCAGCCCTCGCGGCTTAGTAACCCCGATCTTCAACAATTTCCGGACTGTCTCTCGGATGCTCTGTGTTGCCCCTGCGTGGGCCTACGTCAGCCCCTTTGGGGACTGCGTCACCTCTCCTAGTGGCTGTGTTGCTTCGTCTGCGTCTTTGCTGCCCTTGCTCTGCTGTGTACTCTTGGTCTTCCGACCAACAACTGCTTCTGCCTCTCGCTGCAACTGAAACATTAGATCTTATCTTTGTCCAAGCATTGCTCCGTCAAAATAATTCGATCTCTAGATTCACTGTGTATTTTCTCCAACTAACCCTCAAGCCTTCCTTTATACTTTTCCTGTTGAGAAATCAACGGTCGTGATCTAATCCTTAATCAATGGCTATGATTAAATTAGACTTGATCCTCGTCACTTAGAAGCTTCTCACCCACATGTTTAAATTAATTCACTTCTCCATTTAAAATAATTAATTATTTGAATAACTTTCACTCCGGATGGAATTTCTCCAAACGATTTCTAGGTCTTGGAGATCTCATGTGTTCTAGCCCCTCCACAAAATTTCAGAGCTAGGGCACATTCGATGCTACCCAAAAATCAACACTCCCTCTTAGCGAGGAATGTGCTCTAGCAATACTTCTTCACCAGAAGCATCACCCTAATCCACAGCATCGGTCCTCTGCGCTGCTGATGCTCGGCCTGTTGCCCCTCATCCACTACGCTGCTACTATCTGTATTGTTACCCATGACTCTGCCACTATCACTGCTACATTTGTACTGCAACTCCCTCTCAAAACGCTGCATCATGCTCCCCATAGCACTGCCACTGCTAACTGTTGCACTGCAACTCAGTTGCTAAGAGTTAAGCAACTGAAAAACTTCCTAAAACTGGCATATTGGTTAGTCTGAATACTCCTCGATGCTGGAACTACCTCTGTTGCTAATCTGCGTAGACCCTCTGATGCTACTGCATTGTTGCTGCTCTGCACTGCGTAAGCATTGCGCTGCTGCTGCTGCTACCTCTGCTCTGCGCTACTTCAGACTTCCGCACTCTAGCTTTACCACTATTGCTCCATCATCCCTTGCATCAACTGACACCCGTCATTCTGCTACTGTCATTAAGGGCTCCCGTAGCCATATGTGATCCAAGAGTTTGGGCACCTCAAGGATCCTGCCCCTTTTTCATATGTAGTTGATCCACAGCTCCATATCATCCCCACTTCTTAGGTGTATGAGCACTCATGGCTCATCCATCATCATCATCCTCATCAGCCTGAGCTGGAGCAACCTTCGCGTCAGATTCTTCCTTGCCCTTCTTCTTCATATGGCACTGTGTGGCGAAATGTCCTAGTTCCCCACATCTGAATTATCTAACCTTCGAGATGTCCTTCTTTTTCCTTCTCTGCTGCCCTTGTTGTCCCTTAGAGGCGAGAGTCGCATCTTCCTCTTCCTCCTTCTTGACTTTGATCCCTTTGTTGCTACTTCCTGCCTTGGTCCATCGTCTGAGCTCTTCTTGTCGAAGAGCTACCCACATCTCTTCCCAAGTTGGAAGAGTTGCCCTGCCCAAAATGCCTTGGACAAAGGTCTCCCAGTCTTCCATGACTACATTCAAGGTAGTCCTGACCATAAGCCCAACATCTGGTGTAGCCCCTACGGAAGCTAGTTGATCTTGGATCCCTTGCAGTCTAATAAGGAAGGGGTCGATCTCTTCTCTCTTCTGCATCTGAAATAATCTCAGTTGGTTCTCAAGCAATATCTTCCACTAGACAGAAGATCCCTGGTACATAGTGGCCAAGGCCTCCCACATTTCTCTTGCTGTGTTCTTCTCTTCAATATGTGGGATCACATGATCCTTGACGTCGTCCATGATCATGTGTTTTGTTTTTGCCTGAGCCTCCTCGTACTTCTTGAGAGAATCAGCATCAACCGGAACAGCAAAAGCGTTCAAGGCATGATCCTTGATGCGATGTTCATCCAAAACTGTCAGGATCCTGGCTTTCTAGATGATAAAGTTGGATGCTCCATCCAACCTGTCCTGATCCCTCAGTCCATTCACGGCCATCTCTGCTCAACTAAGTGTCGAACAAGTCCCTTTCTCCCTCTTCTGCTGCTGCCCCAGCAAAACTCGGATCAAGATTTCTTAGCGCTAGAAACCCTCTAAGGAACAAGCTCCCTCTAAGATTAGATTTCCTTCACGGAAATCCTTCTACCAACAGATGTCGAAACACTCCTCTTTGATCTTGCTATGTTGCTGCTTAGCACTAGATCTAGACTTCTTGGCAAGAAATCTTTTGAGGAATTGCTTCCCTCTACTTTGCTTCTGCCCCACTAGACACTATTCTGCACCAACAGACACAATGCCCCACCAGCAACTCCAAAAGAAAATCAAACTGCACCTTCAGCCACGGCAACCGAAAAGATCTAGGCTTAGAAACCTCTGCGCTAGCCCAGCAACTGTTGCACTGCCTCCTGCAGCTACAGCGTCACCCTAGCTGGCTGACGCGGGCTCTGCGTGAGCCTCTCTAGTGACTGCGTCACCCTTTGCCTCTTTCTAGTTCAGTGTTGTCACTAGGGACAGTTGCCTTCCTGTAACAAATTTTTCTTCGTCCTTTCGTGTAAATTTTTGTAGATGTTCTATGCTTGATGCAACTTTACTTTTATTACAGCAATCACCCAAACAGTTAAGTAAAATGCTGATAGAACATACCAGTGGATCTGTAGAAGACAAACCAAAAACAGGAGAATGTGGTGGAGCGTTACGGCGGTCAACAGGATGCTTTAGCCGGCAAAGTCTTCTTGATCAACCAACCCAGAATGTGTCACAACAATCCCCAAATCAGTCAACACAAGTCAACTCCAGAAAAGTCAATGCTGTCCAGAAAAGTCAACGCAGGGCAGCAACATAAAAGTCAACGCAGCTCCAACTTCGGTCAACCTTTTGACCTCGGTTCTTGTGCCAAAGTGTATGGCCTGCTAAAATCGAAGTCTCCACAAATTTTGGGCCTCTTTGGACCATGCGTTGACCAAAGTCAACGCTGGTCAAACTTCCTAGGAAACCCTAGCTGCAGCAGATTGCGTCCTTCTTCTTGGCTATAGTAGCTTGTCCTTTTTCCCACGTGTGAGCTAAATTTGTCCTCCAAGAAGCTCGTACTAAATCAGAGAAGAGAAGAGGAAGTGATGAGATGAGATGAGTGAAATGCTCTCCAACTTTGACTGTATTTATATCCATCATTGAGGTGTGTGACACATCTGCTGGGGATGCAAAACCTTAAGGCCGACCTACACATATAATTTATTATAAATAATAAATTCAAAATAAATGTTATGCTCATCGGATTAAGATAAATTTTATATGGATCTTACACCTCTCCGAAAGAGGAATCCAACAAAAATATCAGTATCTTAATCTGAGCATCACAACATGGAGTTTGGACCTAGTTGTCCAATTTTAACACTCCCTCTCAACTAGGGAGAACTCCATCCATCAGTGCAATCAAACATCATGCGTCATCCCGCCGTAACTTGCTTTGCTGGCCTCTTTATTTCAGAACAGAAGTGGGTCAGTCACAAAGACATCATCCCCCGGCTGACAAATTCAGCCCAGAGGTCTGAAACCTCTATCAGACTCACAAAGAGTCTCCAGCAGAGGAGTCGAAACCTCACTATACTTGATCCCAGATCAAGTGGTTGGACTGTGCCATCCTAGATAGAGAGTACGACAAATTCTGATGTGTCCATCAGTCTTTTCTACTAGTCTCTAGCCTTTCCCATCTCATTGGCCAAATGAGAGGTGCTTCCCATGAGCCCTAAACTCAATGGGTAGGATGCATGCGGGGCACTGATAATGAGAGGTGAACCAACTCAAAATCACAATGGTGGGGTCCAAGCACACCAACAAGGTTTGGAAAGCCTAGCCTTGTGGTTGCCCATAGCTCCGAGAAGCTCTCCCCAAAGCCCCCCCAGAGCTCCCAGAGCTCATCGTCCAACAGGACCCACATCATAGGGTCGTTCCACGATACCAAGATTCTCACGGAAGGTTAGGAACATGACCTTCCCCAAGGGCATAGTGAGAATATCCGCGACCTGCTCATCAGTTCCTATATGATCGAGCCTTACGGTGCCTTGCTGTACCATATCCCAGATAGTGGTACCAGCCATCAACATGCTTGGATCGTTAGTGGAACACGGGGTTCTATGACAAACGAATCCCCCTCTAGTTATCAGAAAGGATAACGGTGGCATCTAGCACATGCTCGAACAACTCACTAAGGAGTTTTCGCAACCAAGTGACTTCACAACAGGCCATACATGTTACAATGTATTCGGCCTCAGCGGTGCTCAAAGCTACCGACTTCAGTTTCCTGCCCGAAGCAGATCTACATGTGAAGTAGCATCCAAATGTGCTCTTGCGATCCACCACACTGCCAGCCCAATCGACATCAGTATATCCATGGAGTGTCACACTCCTGGCAGTGTATCTCAGCCCATGGTCTATCGTGCCTCAGAGATATCTCAAGAGTTTCTAGGCACCAACCTAGTGAATGTTATGATCAACTATGTGTTGACTCAAAGTTTTCACTGCACAACATATGTCCGGACGGATGTTCCCTAAGAACATCAGGCCCCCCCACGAGTTGACGACACTCAGTAAGATTTTTCTAATACGGGCCCAGTAGCGCTGCCACTCAACTTCTTAAAGTTGAGTTCCATCAGTATGGACTTACAGTCCATCATACCAGAAGCTTCATAATGTATTTTCCTTGAAAAAGGAAAATCTTGCCAGGTCTCTGCTAGACCTCTAGGCCTAGGAAGTAGTGCATCAGTCCTAGGTCCTTCATCTCGAACTCAGTATCGAGCTCCCTCTTACACTGAGAGGGTTAGCATCTGTCAGAGAGAGATCGTCCACATACAGCACCAGAATGAGAGGCCTCCCCTGGACAACCTTGAAGTAAAGGTTCGGATCAACATTACTCCGAGTGAAGCCCAGCTTCATCAAGTAGCTATCTATCTTCTCGTACCAAGCTCTGGGTGCTTGCTTCAGCCCATAGAGGGCTTTCTTCAAACTGCAGACATGGGTGTCCCGATCCTGGACTTCAAGCCCCAGAGGTTGTTCTACATACACCTCTTCCTTTTGAGAGAAGCCTCGGGCAACAAATCTTGCCTTGAACCTTTCAGCACTTCCATCAGCTCCATGCTTGATCTTGTAGAGCCGTTTCGCGTTGACAACTGACTTGTCCTTCGGTCTTGGAACCACATCCCAAACATCATTCTTCATTATGGACACATATTCTTCGTGCATAGCATCCTTCCATACTTGATGCTTTACGGCTTCCTCAAAAGATCCAGGTTCAGATTATACACTAGTACTCATGGTAGCTAGATGCCCTTGGTATCTGCACGGCTTCTAGCTTTCTCGGAATGTCCCCCTCAGGGCAGCATGTCCCTTGGCATCTTGATTTTCAGGTCTTGCTTCATGATTTTCCTTAGATCTCGGAAGATCTACAACTTCCTCAGGGAAGCATCTTCGTCAAAAGTGACATTATGTCATATCTCAACTTTCCTTTGACCAAGTACATAAACTCTATAAGCCTGAGAGATTTCACAGTAGTCCACACATTGTGGTCTCCCTCTTGATGCTAGCTCTTCTACAAACGTTCCTGAACATGTTTGTCTTATAAAAAGAACATCCTGTCAAGGATGTCACGAGCAGCATACCAGACATATCAGAATGAATCAATGCAAGACATCAAATGCTAGTGGGGAGAGGTCCCCTTTGTGTGTTTTCCTTCGGCACAACCCTTTCATACACCTTCATGATTATTTCCAAGATCGGGCATCCCTGTCACCACCTTCCTTGCTTCGGAAAGGGCCTTGTAATGAAGGTGTCAAAACCTTTCGGTGCCATAGTTCAATTTGTTGGATAGTATCACATGTCATAGCTCCTAGAGGACTTCCTTCCACCTGGTAGAGTGTTCCAACTCTAAAACCAATCACGATAGCTTCCTTGAGATTCTTCTTCCACATGCGCACCTTTCCTTCAATGAATGCCACATTGAAGCCTTTTTATCTTCTCAATTCAAATAGGCATTCAGGATTCTTCTTGATTTAGTGACAAACCATCATTGATAGGGACATCTTGGGATAGTCAGATGAATCCCATTCCTTTCCAGGATATGTGGTACCTCTGTCCAAAATGATAGGATTGTTATCTTCTCATAAGTCCAGATTCCTTGGACAATGACATCTCACATCAGATGCGAGTGTCTCTCGACCAGACATCCATAGTGTCGGGCGGGGATGCAGTAGAGAGAGCAGATACAAGAATGTACTCATCTCTTTTGTCAACAGCATTGGATTCCTCATACCTGGAGTTTCTAGACCTTTTGAAAGGTTGATTGTTTTCATCAGAGGGAGCCTCCCTCTTTCCTTTGGACCTATTGTTTCTTTGATTTCCATTCCTCCGGTTGTTGTTGTTGTCATCACTATCGGGAGAATCCTTCTTGAAAGGACATTCTCTAGCATAGTGACCAGGCCTATGACAAGTGAAACACTTGCCCTTCTTTCCTTGGGCCCTTGCTCTTCCTTTGTTCTTAGGACCACCAGAGTTCTTTTTTCTAGAATGGCTTGGCCCCTCGTGACATTGCTTGTATGTTTTAATATTCCTTCATTCTGTCTCTCTTGCATCGCATCTGGGACGATGGCTGTGTTGAGATGGAATTGCACCTATTATTGAGAATGACATCTTAGAATACATGCCATTCATGTAAGTCCTCCGATGCAGTGAGTACCATCTGCGATATGGCCCCTGTCTCTCCCGACAACCGGCTGAATTATTGATCTGGTGAGTGGAAAGTATGTTTGGACATATTCATCCCTGCCTTTCTTCAGATTCTTAAATTGATTCTTGAAGAATAGCACCTGGTTTGCATTGTTTACTTTGAACATTTGTATCAACTTATCATACATCTCTTTGGATGTGCCTAGCTCAGATATGTAGGCAACCGAAATTTTATGTATGGATTCCCTGATCATTAGCTTTGCTTTGATCTCCCCCTTCTTATACTTGGTTTTAGCAATAGCAGTAGCAGTGGATGGAGGTTCTTGTATCTTACCCAGTACATAGTCCATGAGATCATGGTCTTCTAATTTGAGATCTAATATCATCTTCCAAGCATGGAAGTCATCCCTTCCAGTCAGCTTGTCATCCTCCTTGAAACCATAACTTGTGGAACCCATTTTTCTTAGTTGGTGATTGCTATAAGTTAGGGCTTGTCTTCACCTCAGCTTTGATACCATGTAATTTTTGTAGATGTTCTATGCTTGATGCAACTTTACTTTGTGTAATCTGACAGGTTCAGTAAAATCTTTGATAGAACATACCGGTGGATGCGCGAGAGACGGACCGAAAAAGGCAGAATGTGGTGAGTGTGATCAGCGTTACGACAGTCCATGGGATGCTTCAACCAGGCAGAGTCTTCATGATATACCAGCAGAATGTGTCACAACAATCCTCAAATCCCAGTCCTGGAGTCGCTTTCCGTCAACTCCCGGAAAAGTCATGTTGTCCGGGGGAAAGGAAGGCATGAGCGACAACATAAAAGTCAGCAACTCCATGCTTGGTCAGCCTTTTGACCTGGTTGTGCCAGGTATCTCACGGCCTACTAAGTCTAAGTCTCTGATACAGGCCTCTTTGGACCATCAGGTGAAACCAAGAGTGAAGCAGAGTCCAACTTCCTAGGAAACCTTTCATTGACCAGAGGTTCATCCTTCTTCTTGGCTGTAGTAGCTTGTCCTTTTTCCCACGTGTGAGCTGAATTTGTCCTCCAAGAAGCTCGTACTAAATCAGAGAAGAGAAGAGGAAGTGATGAGATGAGATGAGTGAAATGCTCTCCAACTTTGATTGTATTAATATCCATCATTGAGGTGTGTGACACATCTGTTGGAGGTGCAAAACCTTAAGGCCGACCTGCACATATAATTTATTATAAATAATAAATTCAAAATAAATGTTCTGCTCATCGGATTAAGATAAATTTTATATGGATCTTACACCTCTCCGAAAGAGGAATCCAACAAAAATATCAGTATCTTAATCTGAGCATCACAACATGGAGTTTGGACCTAGTTGTCCAATTTTAACATTTCGCTAATGGCTTCAGCTCTACTTGATCTGCAACAGCTCTGATACCATGTGAAAATTTCTGAATCTAAGTTACAGAAATCTGATTTACATTACCTACTTGTTTTCATTAAATTAACAAGTTATTTTCTGAATGCTTCAGGAAAATATTAATGTAAATACGCTGCAGCCTACACAAATATATAGATCAAGTACTGGAAAATAAATGAGACAATCATACAAAGGGGACACTTATTTTTGGACAATTGTCCCCGGAAAAACCCAATGCGGGAAAACTGGTGCAGCCAATCTGAGGGTTTGTATTATTAAGCAGCAGTATTCTGAGTACAACTAAGGTGCCAAAAGACGGCTCACCCAATAGAGAAAAATCCTCAGCAGACGGATAAAATAGTGAGTTTTATCTCACACTGCAAGTCCCCGCAGATCCGGATCAGAAACTGGTGAAACCCCAACTGCCTCTATGCAGTAGATGCGTAGGCCTGCGTGGGTCTGGCTAAGGACTATGTCACCCCTTCTCTGCGCTGATCTGCCTCTCAGAAAATCTAGTTTCAACCCTCCCAGCTCAGAAACCACGATCTTCAGCGATTTCCGGATTGTCTCTCGGATGCTCTGCACTACCCCAGTGTGAGCTTGTGTGGGCCTACTTCAGCCCCTCTGGGGACTGCGTCACCTCTCCTGGTGGCTGCGCTGCTTCCTTTGTGTCTCTGTTGCCCTTGCTCTGCTATGTACTCTTGGTCCTCCGACCAACAAGCTCGCCGCAACTGAATCACTTAGATCTTATCTTCGTCCGAGCACTACTCCGTCAGAAGAATTCGATCTCTAGATTCACTGTGTGTTTTTTCTCCAACTGACCCTCAAGCCTTCCTTTATACTTTTCTTGTTGAGAAATCAACAGTCGTGATCTAATCCTTAATCAACAGCTAAGATTGAATTAGACTTGATCCTTGTCACTTAGAAACTTCTCACCCACATGTTTAAATTAATTCACTTTAATTATTTAAATTCCCTAAGTTTTAACTTAGGCTCCATTTAAAATAAGTAATTATCTGAATAACTTTCACTCCGGGTGGAATTTCTCCAAACGATTTATGGGTCTTGGAGATCTGATGTGTTCTAGCCCCTCCACAAAATTTCGGAGCTAGAGCACATCTGATGCTACCCAAAAATCAACACACAATAGGTTATATGAAAGAGATTCATATTATATCATTATCAGAGTATGATACCTATTCCTCGGTTTAGTTTTGAGGTCCAGACAAGACTGTCTTGGCGGCCTTAAAGAGATCGACCTCAAGTCAAGTCTTAGAATATTAAGAAAAGTTTAAGCTTGTAGATTTCAATCGAACTTCATCAATCTATAATTAGGGCTTCAATATCATGACTCATCAAACTTTTCTATGTGCGCCAAAGATGTTATTTCCAGTTGGGTCCTCGTCCAAGTTCTTGAACCTCTGATTTGTCCAATATGCTTAAGCAGGTACCTTCACCACAATCAATAAATAATCTTGTTGATTCTCAACAACTTCAAATCTTGATCTGATTCTACCATACTTCTAGGTTTCGATCGTACTTATTTGAGGTCAGTCTTGCACTAGATGCATGCTCAGCAATTTTCTTACAGTACAATAGCTTCCTCAAGGTAACTTTGTTGGACTACTAACTAGGATCTAAAACTTCTTGGCCCTTTCAAGGTATGCGGCCTAGTCTGCCCAATTTTTGTCTTGATTATCAGCCTTAAGGCCCTCCCGAGGTCAACCCTAAGGCCTCTCGGCTTCCTGCAATTAGCCCTGAGGCCTTTCGGCCCTCTAACATAAGCTTTTAGGGCTCCGACCCTCAAACAGAACTTTGATGTTTGGTTTGACGTCCTCCTTCAAGGATCGTGTCATTTTTGTAAGGTGTGAAGGAGCCATGAAACTTCTTAGGAATCCAGAGTCAAAAACTAGTTCCTTCAAGTCTCTTTAATGATTGTTCTCTGATCTTCGCTCTGATTCCATGTTGATTTTTACAAGGCCTTATAATATGATAATTACTTCTAATGATTTCTGAGTTAAATCATCCATGTATTCACATTCATCATTAAGCAATTACACAAAAGATCTCAATAATAAAATATAGATTGACAGTAGGATTTGTTGAAGAATGTAACTAGTTTCGATCTTCATAAATATAATTGAGTCACTATGTAATGTACTTGTCAAAAAAATAAAGAAAAGAATTTTTATTATTGTTATAATGACTTATTAAAGCATGGCTTTCATGCTTGGGTCATCATGTTTTTAGGTCAAAGTCCCCATTGAGGACTTCTAGGATTTATTTTGAGTCAATAGAGTCATTGTACATTTAAAGAGACCCTTATTGGGCTTTTGAATCATGTGAAAAGGTTTATTTTTTAGTCAAATATGAATTATGTCACCTCCACACCATGTCGGCCTCAAGGAGGGGAATTAGACCTTACTTAAAGGCTATATATTGAGTAGATCGAATTCATTTGGAGCAATCACTCTCACACAAGTTCGATATCTACTAAGGAGCTGGAAAAAGTGTGAAGTTAAGAAGAGGGCTAAAAGGAAGTGCGAGATTGGAGAAGAAGAAGATTAAGGCTAGATCGAAGTTTCGGTGCATCTATCTCTCACTCGTGTGGGTTCTCTAGGGAGATCGAAGTCTCTCAAGCTATATCAAAATTTTTGTTTTTGTTGCCAGTTGCTGCCGGGACAAGTTTGTTGCTAATAGGTCGAAGTTGCTATTGTTGGTTGTTGCTGCCTCAAGAAGAAGTATTGGGTCAAGATCGAAGTCATTGAGTCAAGATCGAAGTCACTAAAGCAAGATCGTGTCAACATCGAAGAGTGTTGCAACATAGTGTTGTTGTTGTTGCCAGGTCGAAGATAGTATTATCTGCAAAAGAAGAAGAGGTCTGACTTGGTGTGGAGGAAGTATGTGTCAAAGTCTAGAGTCTTGGATTATCTCAGGAAAAACTATTGAAGGAAGAATTATTGACTGGGTTTTCCCCTAGAGTGGGGTTTTTCCCTAGTTGTCTGCCTATATCTGTGTGCTACTATTTTGGTAATTGCTTGATGAACTAAGAAAAAGAAGAACATAAGAAAATTAATAAGAAGACAAGAATATCACAAGTGATTATCAAGTATAAGAAAATCTTTCTACCTTTCTAATTTTCTAACATTGTATTAGAGCTTTGGTGAAGAAAGAAGAAAAAGGAAGCTTAAGGATCTATCGAAAGAAAGGGATCTCAAGAAGTTGATCAAGGAATCATAGAAGGAGACCTTATAGAGGAAGAAGCTTACTAGCTTCAAGAACAACGTCTAACACAATAAAGGGAGAGAACAAGCTTGAAGGAGCATCAAATTATAGGTAATGGAAAAAGATAATTGACCTCATTCTTGAAAAGAGCGAAGTATTGGATTTGGTTAAAGGGAAAGTAAAGAAGCCTACTGAAGAATTCAGTGATGCAAATAAGGTGAAGTTCAAAGAATCAGAAATATTGGCCATGACACTAATGGTAGAAGGCATAAAGGACAATATTGTCCCATTATATGCAACAATGACCGTGCTCAAGAAATGTATGAGGTTTTGTCAAAGTTTTTCACTATCAAGAGCATTGGTCAAGTAGCAAGTTTAAAGAATGAGCTAAGGACTACAAAAATGACTAAAGATTATACTGTAACTTCATTCTTTGTAAGGATAGCTAGAATCATAGATGACCTTCTAGACATAGATGAAATTATATCAAACAAAGAGCTAATGATAACTGCACTATTGGGGTTTCCACCAACTGGAGTGCTTTTGCTTTAGGATTGAACAGTTGGAAAGAAACTCCCACATTTCAAGAATTATGGAATGTCTGCAGCCAAAGGGAAATGAGAATCACATTGGTTTCCAACAATGAAGAAGTTTCAAATGCCTACACTGCTAAACATAAGAAAGGAAACTCCCAAAGATCAAAAGGACCAAGAAGGAAGGTTGACATGTCCAAAATAGAATGCTATCAATGTCATAAAATGGGTCACTATAAAAGTGATTGTCCCGAAAATCCAAGGAATAAGAAAAGAGAAAGAGACCAAGCCAATGTTGTTGAAGAAGGATCTCCCAAGAAAGCTAAACCCAAAGAATCAGATATAAGGGACTTGCACTATTAAGTCCTTTGCTCTAAGCCTTAGTTATTTCATTTTGTATTTTTTATTTTTAGTATTTGTAGGTTTAACATATTTTTGGAAAAATATTTTTGAATTGTTTTTATAAGGTATCCCTCAAGCTTGGAGGGAGCCCTCACCAACTTCCAAAAGATAAGTACCATATTCCTTTTCAGTTTTGGTTTCCTTTACTTATCTAAGTTTGTTAATATTAAATACTAATCACATTTCTACTTATATTTCCTTGTTTAGGAAAAACTTACTGAATACTCAAGGATTATGAAAGGACTTACATGAAAAAGCTTTGGGATTGCAAGGTTTGTCAAATAGCAAAGGTATGCCCTAGACCATAAGCGTTGCATAATAAAGGTTTACTCATTCATTCTTATAATTTATTCAACATTACTAACATTGTTGTGTCTAGCTCTCTTGAATCTTAAAGATTCTTGATTGGGTGATTCATCATTAGATAAATCTAACCTCCTCGCATCTTTGATTACTTTTGTGGAACCCTAAAAAGGTTCTCTGTAAATCCCTAACCTAAGGGTATGTCGATGATAAATATGTGAAACCCTAGCCTACCTAGGGTTATTGGTGAAAATATTGTTTTTAAAGTATTGATGTTTGGGGTTTTGGTATGGCTATGAAAACCCTAACCTACTAGGGTTGAATAGTGCTATCTAAAATCCCAAACCTTTGAGGTTTTGATAAATTAGGGTTTGCTATGTTATGAAACCCTAGACCTTTAGGTTTTGGTAGGGTTTGTGAGCAAGACCCTTGGATATTGTCCTAGGAATGAATCCCTAGGTATATGTTTGTCCATCTAATCAAATATGTTAGATGTTTATGTTTGTATCATTGGTTTGACTAACATATGTTGTTATGATATGCTTATGCATGATGATGAAATCCTAGATATATGTGTTGACCTATTTATTGATGGTCATAAGTCCTAGGGTTTGGAACTAAGCCCTAGTCAAAGTTTGTTAATTTAGGATGATAGTTAATTCTAGGGTTTTGTAACTAAGCCTTAGTAGAAGCTCAATTCTCTAATATATATGATGTCAACTCTGAAATTGAGTTGTGATTGGTTTTGATTGTTGAAGCTTAAAGGCTTATGCATGAAATCTAGTGTTTGTACTAAATCCTAGTGGAAGTCTAACATATGAATTCTAAAAGTTGTTAGATTCATTGTTTGAATTGTTTCTAGGGTTTACTATATAAAGAATTCGTCCTAGATATAATGATTAAGCGATTGATGAGATTTAGGGTTTGTAACAAAGCCTAGGCAAGAAGTTGAAATATTGAAGTAAAGTCTCTTGCTGATTATGAAGTCTAAATATTTCCATCACTGTAAGTTTTTGATATGATTAACTTCATGCTTCTATAGATTGGGTTGTACTTGCTATCTAAGTTGTGCAGGTACATAATCTTCAAGATTGTGAAGATGTTCGTAAAGAATGACATATGAATAATGATGGTCAAGGATGGAAGCCGAGAAAGATTCTCCAATGTCATAGAAGAAGCTGATCTCCCTAAGTTAAGAGGGAGCCTGGATAGAAGAAATCTCCCTAGTTAAGAGGGAGGGCATATGAATCCCTTGAAAGAAGAAATTGGAGAATGAATTTAAGGTGTTGAATATGTTGTTGCATAGGAAAGGAAGCTAAAGAATCTTTTGTCAAAGATTCATTTGGAAGTCCTACTATGGAAAGAAACATCAAGAAAGACCCCAGAGGTTTGTGCTTATGTACATTTGAAAGTTTGTTACTAATTGGGGTTATGTCTATACAAGTAAATCTCTCAGAGGTTTGATAGTGTATTTTTACATACTTGTTGTTATCGATCAAGTTGATCGGGAGAGATTTGTTGGCTTGGTTTGTTGGATCAAGGAGGATTTATTACCGATTGTAATAATCGAGAGTGTTGAGGCTTTGTGCGTGAAGCATTGCTTGGGAGGACATCTGGCTGGCACTATGTGTTGATGTCTAGTTCCTAAAGTAAGAAAGGTGGTGTTGGTCATTGAGCTCTGACACGTATCTGGATCCCTGGTTTGATGGTTAGTAAGTCAGTCTGATGGTACCTAGAGAGGTTGAAAGCTTTAGTCCATCTTAGTCCCACTTGGATAGATTTCCCTGGTCAGGAATCTATTCCATGGCATTGTGGTGCCTAAACTAATGAGAGACCTTGGATAGATTACCCTAGTCAGGAATCTAGTCCATGGCATTAAGATGCCTAAATTCTTCATTGTTCATATAGTTTGAGATCTTCCTTGTACTTGTTATGAATACCTCCCTAGTTAAGAGGGAATGTTGAAAAACATAACTAGTTTCAGTCTTCATAAATGTAATTGAGTCACTATGTAATGTACTTGTCAAAAGAATAAAGAAAAAAAAATAATTATTATTGTTACAATGACTTATTAAAGCATGGGTTTCATGATTGGGTCATCATGTTTTCAGGTCAAAGTACCCATTGAGGACTTCTAGGATTTATTCTGAGTCAACAGAGTCATTGTACATTTAAAGCGACCCTTCTTGGGCTTTTGAATCATGTGCAAAGGTTTACTTTTTAGTCAAATATGAATTATGTCACCTCCACACCAAGTAGGCCTCAAGGAGGGGAATTCTACCTCACTTAAAGACTATATATTGAGCAAATCGAATTCATTTGGAGTAATCACTCTCACACAAGTTCGATATCTACTAAGGAGCTGGAAAAAGTGCGAAGTGAAGAAGAGGGTTAAAAGGAAGTGTGAGATTGGAGAAGAAGGAAGATTAAGGCTAGATCGAAATTTTGGTGCATCTATCTCTCACTCGTGTGGGTTCTCTAGGGAGATCGAAGTCTCTCAAGCTATATCAAAGTTTTTGCTGCCATTGGCCAGTTGTTGCAGGGACAAGTTTGCTGCTAAGAGGTCAAAGTTGCTATTGTTGGTTGTTACTGCCTCAAGAAGAAGTATTAGGTCAAGAATGGAGTCATTGAGTCAAGATCGAAGTCACTAGAGCAAGATCGAAGTTGCTAGGTCAAAGAAGAGTGTTGCATCATAGTGTTGTTGTTGCTAAGTTGAAGATAGTATTATCTGCAAAAGAAGAAGAGGTTTGACTTGGTGTGGAGGAAGTTTGTGTCGAAGTCCAGAGTCTTGGATTATCTCAGGAAAAACTATTGAAGAAAGAATCACTGACTGGGTTTTCCCCTAGAGTGGGGTTTTTCCCTGGCTATCCGCCTATATTCGATGTCCTTGATCTATGTGCTACTATTTTGGTAATTGCTTGATGAACTAAGAAGAAAATAGAACAAAAGAAATTTAATAAGAAGACAAGAATATTGCAAGTAATTATCAAGTATAAGAAAATATTTCTGCCTTTCTGATTTTCTAACAGGATCGTAAAGAGACAGCCAAACAAGAGACACAAATATTTACCTTGGAAAAACCCTCTTCTAGGGAAAAACCGAGCAACCTTTTCTTAAAGAAATTATTCATTTCAACAAGAGATACAATATGATATTTTCCAATCAAAACAATGTCAAACTGACCAGCAATAAAACCCAGGTCAAACTTGGTCAAACAAAGATAAGTAGCTTCAGAAATTCGGTCTGCCTTGGAAATTTGATTTGCCTCAGAGATTCGGTCTACCCAAAAACTCGATCTAGCCATAAACTCAATCTACCCATAAAGTCAATATGTTCTCCTTCGCATGAACAGAAGAATATGTATGTGTAAGAGTGATCCAAAATTGGTGTGGAGGAGGAGGACGAAATAGCCTTTATATAGTGTCTTAATGAGCTTGAATAAGTGTGTCAAAGGGGCAGGCCAACTTGACCTTTTCGTCATAAAATTTTCATTTCAAAATTTAATTTCCCTCCTTTTGAAGCTGACTTGAAATTCAATTCATATTTATCATTTTCGTTATATTTTGAGGACTAGAATAAATTATGAAGACCGACCATAGCTACAAAAATTCAACAGTTTTGACTCGTGTCCTATTTGCAGGACACGAGTCAAACTCGTGTCGAACAAGAGCCCTACTCGTGTAATTTAAACACACGTTCAATGAAAAAGCAGCCCACAGCTTCTCATTATCAATTTTTTGCCTCATTCTCTCACAATTCAATCACAATTTTGAAGCTCTCAAAGGTTTTGGAGTGCAACTAAGGGCAATTAAGCAATGTTAGAAGGGATTCCAAGTGTTAGGAAGTGGATTTGTCCAGGCCCTATTGATGTTATGTAATTAACGATAATGTTAAATTCTTAAAGTAAAAGTTGTTCCAACCTCATTGGTTAATATGGAGAAACTAGAATTTTAGATCCCACTCAAAATCCGATGGACTTAACAGTTTTCAGGTTTTCAAGATTTTGGGGATTAGAATGTTTCCATTTGATTTTGTCATGTATGAGGGTACAGAACTAGCATTTAATCAAGAGCACCAAGCCCCCAATATACCTCAATGTTGATCATAGTGATTGTTGAACTCCTTTGTCATGACCTTAGTAAAAATGCACCCATCACTCAAACAAAATCTCGATTTGACATGTTAAGCTTTTTCTATCTTATTTTTAATGCTTAGAGGGTGATATTGATGACGAAGATCCCAATATAGGCAATGATTCTGATGATATGTAGTACTAGTTTTTATTGTAGCATGACTTTTTTTAGAATCTATGAGCCTTTTTGTCGATGTATTTTTGGTTCAGAGATGGATTGCACTCTGTGCAATTTTGGTAATACACACTAGTTGTATGATTGAATCCGTATCATCATCATGCAAATGTTTTATTTTCTAAATTGAATCATTGACTATATTTCACTTCTTTTTGTAATTCATTAATTTGATATATATATGTGTGTGTCTATGTCCTCCATGTCTTGTTTCAGATGTCTTTGTGTCACGTGTCGGAAAACCATATTTTCATGTCCTCCGTGTCCCATGTCATTATGTCATGTGACTTAGCTTGAAGGAAATTATATTATGTATTTTGCCCATCCATTTCCCTACTAAACTCACACTTTAGGGAGCATCAATTACCATACTAATTTGGTCACCTTGTGCCAAGTTAGGTAATCAGCAATTTACACTAGTTTTTCCTCATCCAAACCAGTGCCTCTGATCATTAATGAAACCCTTAACTAATAATGGCTTATTACCAAAGCATTTTTTTCATTAAAAAACCCTGGTTTCCTTCTTGATCATAGATTTATTTCAATAAATCCACTTTTTTTTTCCTCAAAAAATCTCGGTTTCCTTATCCATCACAAGTTTCCTTCACTAAACCCACAATTAAGATGATGATTGCTCTTAACAACTCAAAAACCACGATCCAGCCTAAACATGAGGAAAAGTAAATAAAAATTCATGATTTTCCAGTTCAGAGCCGAGTGAATATAATGATGCCACTTCTATGGCTCCCATTCAACCCTTGCCAAGAAAATCATTCTCGCGAAACCACCTTTCTCCCATATAAATAGGAAGTGAAGGGAAGACAGAAAGCACCTTGAAGTCAAAGGATCTTAGTTGGAGTGGTTTGATGAACAGTTTGTGCCCACGGGGATAGTTCAATTGGTGATCACTGTGTTATGAAGTATTATGTAAACCATGAGATTCAAAGTTCAAATCCTCTATGGGTCAAGCCAACAAAAAAAAACCTTGATCCATGGTAAATTTATGCTGTCACAACCCCATCCCATAAAGAGTTTTGAGGGCTTTTATGCAATAACCATCTACTTTGCTCAGATCGAGGAAAGGAACATTGCAATCTTATGAGGATTGAAGGCAACTAGGAACCAGCGAAGTGAAACTCCTCCTTGAGAAAGGACATCATCAACAGCCCCCAGTAGGTATGCCTGTATCTATCTTTCTTGAAATAGCTAAGATCTCTACTCTTCTCGCCCTCCGCCGCCCTCCCCTCCCCTCCCCTCCCCTTATTTTGTGTTCAGAATGTGATTATCGAATTTGCATTTATGTTATTGATAGTCATTTGATCAATTCTTGTAAATTCAATCAGCTGCCTAAGTTTACTTTCGAATTGTTCCAGAGAAGATTATTATGGTCATTTGAATCGAGTAAGGTAGTATGTGTTTCTAGGTGTGCAGATCTTTCGGAAATCGGAGTTGCTAGACTATCTCTCTTCCGAACCACCTACTAGCAAATCAATAGCAAGATTTCTAAACATCACTACATGTTCCATTCTCATTTATTTCCAGATCGCTTGCATTTTCTAATTGAAACTAAATTTTAAAAGCAAAAAGAGCATTTTGGATCTTTGCTCTGTCTTGGATTAACAAACAACCCAATGGAAATACATTCGCTCGCCTCTGCAATATTTTCCATAACAACCTTCAATCACTGAATTGCGCCACTTATACCTGACTTTGCTCCGGGCAATATCTTCATTCCCTCCTCGTTAACCCAATTAACAAAATCTCTACAACTTAAACTCTTGTTTCTTTGAACAAAGGAAGATTTCATTAGCTTTCATAGTAGATAATCTCATAACTTTGCTTTTTATAAAGGACAATATAGGATTATGTTTTATATTGATAAAGGTTGTTTAGTCCGGTTATCCCAAAGGCTAATGTATTCAGCTACTTCAAAGAATTAATGTTAAAAATGTGAACAAAAAAATAAAATCTTAATATTCATTGATGAGAATATCAATCAAGCATTTGTGACATTTATGCAGGCGTATAGTTATATGAAATTATTCATCTTTTGATGACTGACCGGTTTGAATTTTGCCTTCAGGATGAATTTCCAATGGTTCATTAATGCTGAACAATTCAATCACTGGGGTTGTTGAACTCAACAGTAAAGTTTTGAACTGTTAAGCCTTGAAAACTCGCAGCTATTGCTGCTGGTGACTGCTCATAAATTTCAGCCACAAATTTATTGTGTCTTTACAAGTAACAATGAAAATCGGCCGTTGAAATCATCTGAAGGACGGCAATCTGAATTTATGGTTAAGGGGAAAATGTGGGTTATGACGTGGCTAAACCGTAACAGTTGAAATTATTTTAATCATTCCCAAAATGGGATTTGGCCAGGAGGTCCCTGGGTCAATTCCCATGGAATCATACCACTAAAAACACACATTAAAAGGAGTTGGTCTGAGCGAAGAAAAATACCTGGAGTCCGCCTCTTATCATTCGATTGACGGCATTGTTTCCTCCTCCGCCAATTCCCACGACTTTGATTCGAGCAGAGTCCATTGCAATCAGTTGTGAATTTGAATTTACACAAACACTTGTCCTTCTTCTTCTTTTACTTCTTGTCCACTGTATCGAATCGGGGACTGGTAGAGATGAGGAAAAATGGGTGAGAAAGCCATGGTGGCCAAAAACTTCATGTGCGAGAGAGGTGCGAGAGCAATATGACAAGGTAGACGCCAGTGCCATAGCAATGGATTGCAGGAGCAGTCGTGCGTTGTTTCCTTGCAGCCTGCTTTTGTGCTTTCCCTTGACTTTTGGGTGATGGGCATGCAAATGCTGGCGCTCGTGTCATGTCGAGTCATGAGATAAGAATATCATGTGATACGAAATTTCGCAAGAATTCATGTTACACCACCTTAATTACCATTCACTTCTCAAATACAATAGAATAAAAGACAAGCTCAGTGCGCCTGATAAGAACAGGTTAATCCGCTCCAGGTGAAAAAATGTTAATTATCGATTGGTTGCAATAAAGTGTTGCTAGTAGTTTTAAGCTCTTTTCAGACCATAAAGTCTAGAGGGTGCCAGCTAGATAGCATCATAGCATTATGTTGTATCGAAGACTTTATTTCGAGTTGTATTTAGTGTGATTTTTTGATAAGTTTTTTTTTAGATTTTTTTGTCTAATTTCTCTAAAATTTGACAAGAATTTATTGAAATCACAAGTTTAATAAGTAACTCTTGCACAATGGAAGTGATTTAGGGTTTTTTAGAGTGTTGAATCCATATAGAAAGAAAGAAAGAATCCATATAGAAAGAAAGTATCCATATAAGTCCATGAGGCTAAAAATAACCTATGGGACAGATTGCTTCTCCATCTAGCTCTTATATTTAGCCCTTTTCCTATGGAGTTTTAAAATGCACGCTCCCAGCTTCTCGACAAACTCTTCGTTGAATAGATTATCCCAAGAGCTAGTTGCCAGAAAACCTGCATAATTTTCCTTGTTGTCTTTGAAGGCCTCGCATTCTAAAATGAAATGTTTTTCTATTTCCACTTTTCCGGAAGAGCAAAAAATACGTACTCTTTCCTCCCACATTTCTTTTGGCCTTTTCCAACACCCTGTTTCACAACGGAGTTGATGAGAATTAGTCCTTAATTGAGCAATAAGAATTTTAGATCTCCAAGAAATATTAGCCCCTATGTACGCTTTTTGCTGATGATTACGAGTGGGGTTAAACTCTTCAATGTAGTACTTCTTCTTTCTCCCTAACTCTTTCTCCCACTACTTTTGTGGAACTTATCCATAACAAAAGCTTTTATCTCTTTACTATTTGTAGGACGCATGCTCAAGCAAATACCCCATTTACTAAACCATTTGTTATTTTGGCACATCCAAGTCTTCTTTCTTTTGCACAATTTATCATTAAACACAACCTTAGGTCATCTACCCTCTTCCATTTGCTCAAATTTTTTCAAATACCTTATGACTCGCACCATAGCAATTGTTTCAATGGGAGCAACCCTTGTTTCACTTAACAATATAGCATAAGGAACTGCACTTTTAATTTTGAATTTGTTTGTAATCAAATGCTTCTGAATTTTCTCAATTTGTTTCCACTGCGTCTTGGTTGTGCTACTGGCCCACAGTTCACAACCGTAGAGAATCACTAGAATCACTAGAAGCCCAAAAAGAGTTAAAGTGGTTTTCCAGTCCCATAGCTCTACCTCTCTACACTTGTTTTGAAGAGCATAAAATGCTTTCCAACCCCCCAAAGTTCTTTTCTTTCTACAACCATCCCAACTTAAATTTTTGTTGAAGTCAATTATGAGGTTTTTGTAGTCTGCAACTTCTTCTATATTGTTGTCTTCAAAGTAGAACTTATGATGGTTATGCTTTCTTTTGTTAGAGAAACCCACTGCTTTCGTTTTGCTAATATTGACTTGCATCCCCACCCTTCTGCAAAAATGTTCAAGGGAACGTAAGTGCTCTTGCAAACCAAGAGCTGATTTAGCAATTAGTATAAGGTCATATGCGTACAAAAGAAGCCTTATAACGAACTTGCCCAAATGGATACTGTCACCCCCTTGAGAATTTAGCCACTCTTCAAGTTTGTCAATATATAAACCAAAAAGGGTAGGAAACAATGGGCAACCTTGCTTGACCCCGATATCGCTTTTAAAACTTTCAGAAATGTCTGCTGAAGTTCTAATTTTGACTTTCACCTCTTCATACATCCTATGCAAAGCTGCTCTCAAATGCCTGGGAACCCCGAGTTCCTCCATTATGCACCAAAGCTTATCCCTATGAATCGTGTCAAAGGCTTTTCTGAAATCAACAAAGCAACAAAAAACTTCTTCCTTTTTCTCCCAAACTTTTTCAATGATGTGCCTTAAAGTTATATAATGATCAACTGTGGAATGTTAGGTCTAAAACCTGCTTTCCATTTAGCACGTTTATCTCTTTCTTCTGCCCACTTTCTGATTTTCTTTTCTAACATGCTTCCAAATAACTTTGCAAACAAGGTGTTTATCATTATGGTTCTATAATTGGAGGGATTATAGACATCACCACTCTTGAAAAGAGGTATTGCCATACTAGTTTTCCAATCTGTGGTGAACCCCTGTTGTATGATGTTGTTGAAAAATTTTGTGATGTGAGGTGAAAGAATTTTTAGCCCCACTTTAGATACTCTACTTGGAGTTCAACTAAGTCTTTTGCTTTTCTAGCATCAACTTCTTGGTACCCATCTCTACCTCTTGCACCGTGAAGAGTTTTGTGTTTGTGTTGACCAAGGGAGGAGGGTCAACCTTGGGATCCTTCTCATAAAGTTGTCTTTTATAATCAAACCATTTAGAAGTTGTAATGTTGTTTTCAGTTTGCACCTTTCTCCGTTGGACCTCCTTCCAGAATAATTTGGGGTTATTTTTCCCAAGGAAGATTAGTTCTTCTCTCCTCGAAACCATGAAATCAACCTTTTTCTTTCATAATATCTACTTGTAATCTTTGAGCTTTATGTTATCCTTGTCTGATTTCCTTACACATTATCCTTGCCTTATTGCATTCCTTGTCAAACCAAGCATTAACTGGAAAGCAATTTGTTTCAGACTTCTTAATTTTTTCTCTTTTGCACTCAGAAAGTGTGCTTTGAATTAAATGTGTTAATTCGTGACTATGAAGGCCATGAAATGAGATTTCCTCCTTCTCGAAGAGTCTCTCTAGCGTTATTTTGAAGGTATTACAATTCTCTGAAGTTAAAATAATTCTGCCCTTTGGGGGATTTTGTTGAACACACTGAGTTTTTGACCCTAATTGCTTCTTTCTTGTCCAAGAGAAACTAAATAAATTGGCTTGTGATCTAATTTTAAGTCCCAAATTTGATCTCCAATCAACACTTCCTCCATTTTCTCACACAAACTATGATGTTGTTGAAAAATTTTGTGATGTGGGGCGAAATAATTTTTAAGCCCCACTTTAGATACTCTGCTTTGGGTTCAGCTAAGTCTTTTGCTTTTTCAGCACCCAACTTCTTGATACCCATCTCTACCTCTTGCACTGTGAAGAGTTTTGTGTCTGCTTTGACCAAGGGAGGAGGGTCAACCTTGGGATCCTGCTCATAAAGTTGTCTTGCATAGTCAAACCATTTAGAAGTTGTAATGTTGTTTTCAATTTGCACCTTTTTCGGTTGGAGCTCCTTCCAGAATAATTTGGGGTTATTTTTCCCAAGGAAGATTAGGTCTTCTCTCCTCGAAACCATGAAATCAACATTTTTCTTTGAGCTTTATGTGCTTGTAAGCTTTGAGCTTTATGTTATCCTTGTATGATTCCTTCCACATTCTCCTTGCCTTTTTGCATTCCTCGTCAAACCAAGCATTAACCGCAAAGCAATTTGTTTAAGAATTCTTAATTTTTTCTATTTTACACTCGACAAGTGCCCTTTGAATTAAATGTGTTAATTTGTGACTATGAAGGCCATGAAATGAGATTTCCTCCTTCTCGAAGAGCCTCTCTAGCGTTATTTTGAAGGTATTACAATTCTCTGGAGTCAAAATAATTATGCCCTTTAGGGGATTTTGTTGAACACACTGAGTTTTTGACCCTAATTGCTTGTTTCCAGTCCAAGAGAAACTTAAATAAATTGGCTTGTGATCTGATTTTAAGTCCCAAATTTGATCTCCAATCAACACTTCC
The DNA here is from genome assembly GCA_034641835.2 of Pinus albicaulis. NCBI lineage: Eukaryota > Viridiplantae > Streptophyta > Pinopsida > Pinales > Pinaceae > Pinus > Pinus albicaulis. The sequence continues at coordinate 807,365,295 of CM076582.1, read as the reverse complement.
TACATTTTCTCACACAAACTATGTGAGCAAATTACATAATCTGCTACACTTTCTCCATTGTAAGTATTGCAAGTGAAATTACTAGACTTTTCCCATCTCATCAAACCATTACAAATGACTAAATCGAAAGCCCCACATAGCGCAAGCAATTGTTCTCCAAAGAGATTGCAGTCTTTATCCTTTGAAATTATTTCCCACTGATTATTACTTTCTTCTGTAAGCCAGATAGGGTCACAGTCTTCTTTACAACAAAGAATGCTAGCTTGTTCACCTGCAGTTCTAACATTGAAATCCCCCACTATAAGGACTTCACCTAGCTGAGAATATATTGCAATATATGTGTTTATGGCTGCAAAGGGATCTTTGTGGTCAAGCTCTCTACTTTTGTAGATATTTTAAACTTGTAGCGCAAAATAGCATGTTGCAATTCTGATTTGATTTTCATTTTCTGATATTTTAAGCCAGACGAGTTGCTTATTTGGGTCTTCTTTTTCTAGCTGAATGAAACGACCTTCTTTTTCTCTCACTAATGCCATGATACCCCAGTGCCCTTTGCCATTCCCTGTTTCCTTTTCCACACTGCTATCTTCTGGTACCCTTCAAACAAAGGTGTCTTGCACTCTTCATGCTCATGTGTTTCTATGAGGCAAATGATGTCTCTACCTTCCGCAATAGGCCCTAACCCACATCCTCATCTCCATGGGTAACCCCTTCAATTCCAAAAAACTAATCTTAAGGAAGCCTGGGTACCACTTGATTTTTATTTGTTTTGACATGCAAGACTCACAGTTGAGTCTTTGTCCCTACTTGCCCATACTAACCTTGCTTCCTCATTTCTTGTTGAAGAGTTTGTTGCCTCTTCTTTATTATCATTTTGCTGCCTTTTTTTGGAAGGAGGTCCAAATTGCGCTATCACAACTTTACCTTTATAAATCCATGCTCTTTTTCCCTCATCTGTTGTTGCCCTAACTTTTTCCATTTCACCCTTCCTTTCCTCTTGTTGTCTTACAGTTAAATCTTCTTCTAGAAAAAACTAAGAACCCCTCAAGAGATGCTTCTTGCTTAGAATTATATCTTTATCACGCAAGCTAGGCATGATGACTTTTATGGGCCTGACTCTCTCACCATTAAGCTTACCTACTCTCCATGCTTGGCATATTTGTCCTTGCCATTGCAGCTTATCTTTCAAGAAGTCTCTTGCAAGGTCAAGAGTACATTCATTTTTCCTATAATATTTCACCCCTTTAATAATTATGTTTGTTGCTTTATCTTGTCTCTCCTTGCTTTCTCTATCTTGCATGTTGTTAACCTGGAGCAGTGGGAAAGGAGATGCCCAATTTTTGGAGAGTTTTGGGAATCTCCTTTCCTTTCTTCTCTTGATGTCTCTTCATGGTTGTCTATTTCAGCAACTACTTTCCCCTTATCCTGGGATGGTTTTACATTCATCACCTCTATATTCTCCATTACAAATTTCTTCATGTTTTGCACCTCCGCCTTCATGCGTTGTCATTTTGTATTCCCTATCAGGAGAGCTTCCTGTAGCAATGCCGCTTGCTCCTTTAGAACTTTGTTGCTTTCTGCTAAAGCCTGGTTTCAATTGTTATTATATGGATTGTACAATCCATTTCCTGCTCTTTAGCTTCTACTACCTCCAACCTCTTTTTTACATTTAACAGTTCTTTCACATAAATATTAGATGACCAAGTGAGAGATGTGGATGTGGGACTATATAAGGCAAAATCATCAATGACTTTTCCTTTTCCTTTGGACTTGTTATTGCCACATGCTTGCAAAGAGGACTTGTTTGAATGTTGTTTCTTATGAAGGACCCAAGTACTTTCCCTTTGAGACCTTTTTTTCCTTGCCTGCTCCCATTTTAGACGAGCTAGTCTTCGTTTTAAAATGCCCCAATAATGTTTGGCATTGACCCAAACCCACTTCCCAGCTTTGGCTGATGAAGCAATTTTCACTTGCCCTATATCATTTGTTTCCATTGGTTTTGAAGTTTCTTGTCTCATTATTATGATGATATTAAGGGAAATCAAAGCCTCTGCCCAAAACTGACCCTACAAAAACGATTTCAACATTGAACTCTTGCACTAAACTTTCTTCTCCACACGAAACTTCTTCAGACGTTAAGTTTTTGTTGCACGATGCATCGTTGGTGTCTGGATTTGTTGAAATTCTTTGTCATACTTCGTGGCCATGTATCCATCGCATCACCATGCACACCATTTATTTCATGGCTGTCAAAGCATGTCCATTGTCATGCATTGTTATTTCTTGATGAAACCCGTTAATTCCTGATAAAATTAATTCTTGAAGTCCAAAATTTATTGGTCGTGGTGGTATATACAGTAAAAAACTAGTTTAAATAACACAAATCAAAATTTCACCTCAATTTTTTCCACCGGATTCCGACACCGGAAACTCCAAAAAGTCGCACTAAAGACAACTCTTTCTATTTTCAAGACTATCGTGTAAGGGGTAGTTGATTAAATGGGATTTTTTTGGAGCAGTGGGTTATAAGGTGTTATAGTTTTTTGGCATGAAGAAAATAGATAGACCTATCACATGTCACTTAGGAGCTATGGATTAAGTAAGAGGGATTGTTTTTATATTTATGAGTATAATGCAACCGCCCACAAGTATGTATTTTGTTAGTTAACCTAGCTTCAAATATGAGTGAGGTTTCAATATTAAACCACAAACACTTTATTTTAATGCATTTTTAGTATGACGCTACAAAGTGTATTGTTAAAACATTTCTTGTACAAAGATCACTAATTCAAAATTTCATAAATCTAGTTAATAAAAACAACTTTAAATTTGAATAAAAATACATTTAAATTATTAACTTATATATTTTATCTATAAAAATGTTATAATAAAAAATTATTAAATTATTAATATATATGTGTGTTATAATAAAAAATTATTAAAATGTGTTTAACTTCCATTGATTAAAAAAAAAAAAAAAAACTCTTCACAAATTACAAACTCATAAGATTGTGCATTTTAAGAAAGAATAACTTACAAACATTTCGTAGCACTCTCAAGTGTGTGAAAGACCCTCTTGACCCTTAAAATATGAAAGTTGTTTACTTGTTCCTATGCTCTTGCGGGGTGCCCTATGTGAGTGAAATTAACTGCTCTATTGATTTGGGAATTCAAAAACGGGTGGTTGACATCAATGGGTCACATTCTTCAACTTTACTTGAGCACTCTAAGAAAACTAAATACCTTATTTGCATCGAGAAATTCCAAGATTCTTGCCAAAATTGGTCACTACCATCCTAAAAAGTTCAAGAAAACTTTTGAGATTAAGAAATAAGTGAGCAATTTAAATAAAGATGATAGTTAAAACATCAACAAAAATTGGACTTTCGTTATTACTTCGAGATTTATTTCCTCTGGAAACTTCTCTAGTTTCTTTTTTTCGTTTTTTTACTTTTATTAGTCTCTTTTATTATTATTTTCCTTTTTCCTTTTTATGTTCTTTTATTTATCATTTTCAGTTTCTTTTAATCCAACTTAATCCACTTATTACCCCATTTATCAGTGTTGTTATTATGGTTAATCCCTTCTTTTCTTTAATTTTTTTTATTGCTCCTTTATTTTTTATTAAATTCTTAATGATATGAATTTTCCAATGATTTAGATTAAAGTCTCTATCTATTATTAATATTTGTAATCTTTATGTGTTCTAACTTTGTTTCTAGGTATTGTGTGCGGCTTATATTTAGTTATTTTTCTCCTTCTTTGTTTTTATTATTAATCTTTTGGATTATATTTTTTTTTACTTGATTTGGCCTTTATTTCTTATTTTTATATTTCATGTTTTTAGTAGTAACAAGATTTTACATACATGTAAAAGTATGTACTTTTCGGTGTTTATTATAAATGAGTATTTTTTTAATTTGTATTATTAATGAACTTAGGTTATTATAATTAAAGATTTAAGTTTATTAGTTTAAGTTTTTTTTAATATAAATAAAACTAGATGTATATATATTTAGTTTTATTTACTATTATTATTATGAATTATTAAGATTAATTTTTATTATTATTAAATTATTTAAGTTATTAATAATTATTTTTCTAGTTAACTTTAATAGGCAACTTAGTTGGTTGAAACTCCCCTGCCAAGTCATTGGCCCTTTGTCATGAGGTGCGGGTTCAATTCTAATTGGGTCCATTAGTGTTATGATCCCTCTAGTAGAGTCAACTTGACAGGTGTTCAATTCTAATTGGGTCCATTAGTGTCATGATCCCTCTAGTAGAGTCAACTTGACAGGTGTTAGGCTCGTCTAAAGGCATTACACACAAAAAAAACAAACAACAACAACAAAAATTATTTTCCTACTTTTAAGTTTAAATCATAATTGTCTTATGGTTAATTGATTTATGTTTATTATTTTTAAGGATATATTAATATTATTCAATTAATTATCCTTAAGGGTATTGGTTGAGGTCTTGTTGCTAAAGCACTTTTCCATTGGAAGGTCATGGGATCAATTCTCCGCAATGCCCTTGGGGTTAGGCTTTGATTAGTTTGGCTAGCAAGATGTAATCTTTTATTTTTCTCTTTACGTTCTTTGATGGATGTTGATTTTTCAAAGTTTATTTTTTTATTTTTTTATTTTTTTGGGATTTTTTTTAGTCTCTCTACTCTATGTATTCTCGTGAGATTAATCAGATTTCTCATTGTTGTCCTAAAAATAAACCACACTTGTTGTTTTGAAACATCGACCAAAATAACTTTAAGAGATGGATCCAGAAAAATTAAATAAAAAAATATTGATTAGAAATTAGTAAATGTGAACTAGTTACTAAAACCATGTTAGTTCTCGTTCAAAGGATTTAGCATTTATTATGTTAATGAAAAATAATTGTTTATTAATAATAATTTTTACAAAGATGGAAACCTGTAATATTCTTGATAGTAAATAAAATTGATAAACAAAGGAGATACACACATGAAACACACGAATCTAGAACATGCATAAACAACAACAATTAACACCCATAAACCGCGACAAGTTGAGCCATTTTATTCCCTGATGGGGGTGTCACATATGAAGGAAAAATGGGGGCAAGCAGCGCGGGCCGGACAACCCTGATGCCACGCACCACCAAGCTCCATTAACCTCCCACTCTTGAATATTTATGAGCCCTCGGGATGTGAAGAGTCATGGAGGGAGACGTGCGCATATCAAGCGCTTGGGAAAGGTAATTGGCATTATGTAGGTGTGGGAAATGGTGGAAGTCTGTGAGGAGGTTCTTCTTTGTGCACTAGCGTTGGCTCTCAAGTTTCGTCTTGAGCTTCGACTGCAGGCAGTGTGGGAAAAGGAGAGGGAGACGGTGAATTGGGGATCGTGGAGCCGAGGCCCGTGGGATCCTGGTAGCTTGGAAATGGAGGAGCAACAGGGTGACAGGGAAAAAATTGTGCTTGGATTTTTTTCGAGGAAGGTGCCCACCTGTGAGTGGATTTTGTGCCTCTCTCGACCCGTTGAGGGGGTGAGGTCAGTAGCGGAAGAGGATTTGACCTCTACGCGGTGTTGGCCTGTGCTTAGAGGCCCACCCGGTCTATCAGGAGTTTGGTGTTTCTTCGGGTGGAGGCTCCTCTCCACTAGCGGTCGCAGTGAAGTAGAAGTAGTCGAGTTGGCGGAAGTGTTTTGCATTGTAGTGGGTGCAGGTGGTCGGACAGGAGGCAATCGCATGTGTGACGGTACTACTGTTCTAAGGGCTACATGTCTTGCAGGTAATTGGAGATACAACTAGGACGCAGATAGGTGCAAGGACGAGAAGCCCATGCCACAAGAACACAGACATGCACGAAAAGGAGGACTAGGTCGTGGGATGGAGGAGAGCAGGCCGAATGGGGACCCAAGCTCAAATTCATAATCCATCGAGAGCCAACATTCGGTGGCTGCCATGGCAGTCTCTCCAGCCCAGTCTCCTGGTCAAGTTGACGTTCTGACCACCCTAGATGTAATCTCATCTCAACTGCATCAAATCCATCTCAACTTGGAGAACATGCAGGAACAGAGGTATGAAGAACACAACGAGCTCATCGCCTATATAAATGATATCCAACATATGAAAAATGAAACTCTAAATGCTCTAGAGAGTCTTCGTCGTTAGCTGGGGCGCTCCCATGACCACCTATGAGCATTGGAGATCCATATCAAACATATTGACTACCATGTACACAATTGTGTCGGTTTATTTACAGGGCCACCAACAGTAATCCTCCTCCATGAAGCTTTGTAACCACTTTCCTTTTGCTAGTTTTGTGCTGGAAATAAAGAGTGGCGCATTATGCCTTGGCGCACACCTGAGTCAATTATGGCTTTTTTTTCCACTTAAGTTGCCTATATGTATCACAACATTGTTGTTTCTTGATGTAAATTTTGACATGATAATATAATCTTGACTTTGACCGACAAAAAAAAATTGAGCCATTTTATTGATTTAACAAGTGGGAGTACAATATAAATAGAGTGGATGAACCTGAGCTAAATACAGAAAGCAAGGCAAGAACCCATGTGAAAATAAGATGCCCAAGTGCTGGAAATAGTTGCCTTCACAAATTGTGGCCAACCACGCAAAAGTGTTGCAAATGTTGAAGAAAGAACTGTTGTTTTAGCTCCCAAAAATACCCAAAAAATTCAACCAATTTAACCACAAGCTCCTCACCCAAAACCCAGCAAGGAATCTTCCAACAACCCAACTCCGTAAATACCCAAAAATTAATGTGTGTTACCTAGGTTGACTAGCCATGCACATTGTTGGAAAAATGACTAAAGATGCACCACAGTTCCTCTAGAAAACTCCCACCAATTCTCCTACAAATTCCCTTCAAGTATCCTCCCTTGAAGCTTTGGTAAACCCCACAATCAATCCAAAATCCTCCCACTTATATGCAAGCTGCCAGAGAGGTTTGCGCAAGCCCTAAAAAGGCATAAATTCCTCCTACAAAACCTCCACTAAATATAACCTGTAAACCACCTGAATCTCTGACAAATGTATGAAATATTTGTCCCTCAAAATATCAAAAACATGCATACACAATAGTTGCCTCAAACAATTTGTCCCTTCTCTTTTGTGCCTATTCTTCCTATCAAATGGGATTATTACTCCAACAATTAGCTCTGGAACAACCCTACAAATGGTAGTATATGACTCCCCTTTGTTGAAAAGTGTAGCTAGCTTTGGTCTTCATAATGACTAGTAATTATGAATTTATGAAATGAAGAAGACAAAGATAATAAATTGTATTTTTTAATGCTTGCTTCATGGGTTTCATGAGCAAGGATTTTTTATTATAGGTCAAAGACTTCTTCTTGATGTCTTTAGGGGTTTTTTCATCTTGTCATAAATTTATAATTTAGAGTCATCTAGATGAAGGATTGTTACACTTGTAAAGGGCATTCATTGATGTAAAGTATGCCTCAAGACCGTGTCAATATGCTCCACAAGTTGGCTCAAACATGATGTGAATTCTCCTTGATGATGTCGGCCTCAAAATACACTATCAGTCATGTCGGCTCATAGAAAATAAGTCACAACACTTCACTGGAAAAGGTTGGCTAATACATAGGGTTGAACCACTATATATACCCAAGTAGACTTCACACAAAACATAGAAAGTACAGTCTAGATATGTCTGAGATTTCAGATAGCATCTGTAGGATAACAATGTGATATTGATGTGCGGTTTGGGGACAAGAAGCAAGGACATTTCAACGAAGGAAGGCTAACTTACTTTAGTCTTTAATCCACCTATCTCTTTGAATGATCTGAAATACGAAACAATATCTTAAGATAAGGAAGAACACCTATGCAACAAGGATCACAGTGCGTAAGTTTGAGGACAATACTGCGAAGTGTTAAGGGTCACACAGCGAAGGAGAAGTCAACATAACAGTGCTTGAAGGTTATATCATACTCAGACTAATTTTGTACTCTTACCTATGTAATCATATTGGAGTCGGAATGGTGCTTCAGTAGTACAAAAAATTGGTCTAAGGCTAACATTGAGAGCAAAAGAGTGATGGAAGGAGGTCAAAGGGAGGAGACTCTTTGACCGAAGAATAGGAGACTATTGGAGGCCAAAAGGACTGTGTCAAGAGCTAAGGAATATAGAGACCAATATTCTATAAGTGCAGTGCTAGACAATGCAGGAAATAAAGGACAAAAGTGTGAAGGCCGAGGAGAGCAAAAGATAGTGATAAGGTATTGGAGGTATATTAAGGTCAAGGGTCTAGGTCATGGTAATGGTACTTGTCAATTGAAGATCTAGAAGAAGAATTAATTTTAGGTTTTCCTCTCCAAGTGGGAGAGGTTTTGGCCTTGGCTTGAAGAGCCTAAACTTTGTGTCTCTTGTGCTTTGATAATTGACTTGATGAAAGACATAATAAGTTAATGAAGATAAGATATAAGTAATAAAAGCATAACAAGTATAACACAAGTAGTTATCCATTAAGAGGATTGAATTAAACACTGCCCTACCAAATTCTCAACATGGTTTCAGAGCTAATGTGTTGAAGACAAGAAAGTGCTATTTGACAAGAATACACTCAAGTGCCAAGAGATCAAGGACCAGTTATCTAGGAGACAACAAAGAAAAAGTCAGAGATCTACATTCAGTTCTAAATAGGTAGTTTGTAGAAATTGGAAAGCCATCTCAAGAATATCAAGGACACCGTATAGAAGCCATCACCATCAATAACTATTTGGTGTTAAAATCAAATCAACATTGTTGGAGTCACCATCAAGCCATCATCATCAACAAGGACTCAAGGTTATTTAAGTCTCTTGAAAAAGCCAATCAAAGAGGGAGCTCCTGCTGCTATCTACATCATCATCAACAAGGAAGCTAATAGAAGAAGAAAAACATATACTCAAGTAAGTATATTTATGACTTCATCTAAATCTGTCAAAATGACCTTTTGCCAAGAAAGCAACAAACTGGCTGGGGTTTCAAACTTTCTCGCATGGAAGAAAAGGACAGATCCAAATCTTATTAAGAATTGTCAGACCAGGAGGTAACTCCACAAAGTGAATGGTGAATTTGATAAATGGTGCTCATGAATCTATACATGGGGGTGAGACTGTTGGGATTCATTTCCCAATGTCTCTTAGACTTCCTTATTTCCTAATTTACACTAATATACAATTTCTCTCAATCCCTTAGGATTAGGTGTCAACATCCCCCCCCTAATCTGAAGGGATGTTGGTGAGTCCAAGCATCGTTCTGAATTTTTCAAACTTTTCTCTTCCAGGCGCTTTGGTGAAGATGTCTGTAGTCTGCTCATTTGTGGAACAATGACATAAATGGATAGTTTTGGCCTCAACATGTCGAATCAAATGGTATTTTGTATTTATGTGCTTTGTTCGATCATGTAACTTTGGGTTCTTGGCCAACTTTATTGCAGAAGTGTTGTCGATCATGAGTGGAGTTGAATGCATTTGTTTCATCTGCAAATCTTCTAGGATTTTTTCTGAGCCACACAATTTCCTTTGTCGCTTCAGCTGCTGCCACATATTCTACCTCAGTTGTGGAATCTGCTGGAACTGACTATTTGCGTGATCTCCAGAAGACAGCTCCTAATCCAAGACTCATAATATAACCTGAAGTAGATACCCCAGTTTCTTAGTCTCCATCAAAGTCTGAATTAGAGTATCCGATCAAGCTGAAGTCGCCCACATGTGCATATTTGAATCCAAAGTCTTGAGTCCCTTTCGAGTACTTTAGAGCTCTTTTTGCAGTAGACCAGTGTCATTCAAAAGGTTTTTGCATAAATCTAGAGAGGATTCCAACAATAAATGAGATGTATGGTCTGGTAGTAGTTAGGTAGATGAGACTTCCTACAAGTTGTCTATACTTAGTTGCATCCTCAAATTCCTTCCCTTCAATGGATGTGAGCTTCAAGTTTTGTTCCATTGGAGTGGTCAAAGGATTGCATTCAACCATGCCAAACTTGTTCAATAGATCTCCAATGTACTTCTTTTGAGAAAGGAATATAAATTTAGGATGTTGAGTTACTTCAATACCAAGATCGTAGTGAACATAGCCCAAATAAATAATTTCAAAACCTTTCTTCAATTCCTTCTTTATGGATGTAATATAACTCTCATTTTTCCCTGTCATCAAAAGATAATCTACATACACCAAAAGATACTTTGATTCTTTGAAAAATGCGCTCATGTGTACCCATATTTTAAGTCCCCTGGACTACTGCAGAGATTTTTTTTATATCTCATGGTTGTTGAATCAACCATTTCTATGGTTCTAGTTTAGTAGGATGATAAGATCTAGGATCATGTTATCTATTACCACATCCAAGGCTTAATATGTAATGAAATTAATTATTCACATGTGGAAAATTACCATTGACAATAGTATGTGTTATTCAATGACTTTATCATTACATACTCTTAAAAAATACCACTATATTCCTTGATGTGAACCCCTTCTAGTTTGTATAGACCCATCATTTGATTGGGGAAGAGTATAAAAAATGGATTGTTATCTTTCAAGAATTTTATCTTGAGTTTGTATTGGGAAAATCCAAGAAATATTGGGATTTTTCCAAGTTAATCATTAAGTTACCACAAGAGGAAATAGTATGTACAAGATAAATTGTTGCTAGATGAACACCTACTTCTCATCTCCGATAGTCACTCCTTGTATGGAGATGTCATTATTTATCTTGAGAGTCGAAATATTTCTCCCACTTTATCAAAATATGAGTGATGATGTATATGCCATATCATCAAAAAATACTTTATTATTGAGGATACTATGTATTGTCTAGGGGTGGACTCAATTTTGTAATGTTGTTCAATGCTTGTCGAAAGTTGAAATAATGCTTAATGATGATCATAATGGAGCTTGTGGCAGTCATTTATTAGGGTTGACTACAACCCGATATTTTTTACATGTCAAATACTTTTGGCCATCCATTTTTAAATATTGAATTAAGGCATTCAAAATGTGTCATCCTCACTAGGTGTACACTTAGAATATGAGGGCACATTCAACTTTAATTTTTCCAATCACCATAATTGGACCCTTCACTAAGTAGGGGTATATTTTAAAACTGACGACCCAGCGTCAGCTAGGGTAAGTATGTATATTATCATGGTCATTAACTACTTTATGAAGTGGGTAGAGGCCATGCCAATTTTTTCAAATGATAATGATGCATTAATGTGTTTCATTTTCACTTATGTTATAACTAGGTTCAACATGCCCAAAGATATTGTCACTGACCATGGCAGTCACATTTAGAATAAGATGATGACTAAATTGGCTTGAAAATTAGTTTTATTTTAGGATCATTTGTCTCCTTACCACGCTCAGGAAAATGGACAAATTGAGGTAGTTAAAAAGTATTAAAAAACCTTTCTCCAATGTACTATCAATTCAATTAAGAAAATTTGGCATGTCATGCTTTATTCTACACTATGGCATATCAAAATTTAATCAAGGCTGCCATAGGTTTCTCCCCTTTCCAACTTGTTCATAGATTGGAAGTATTCTTACCTATTAAATTTGAAATTCCTTCTTTGAAACTAGCAATTACATCGTGCCTAAAATATTTTTCTTTATAAGTACAACTTCTTCACTTATAACATATTGATGAGTAGCATTGAGATGATGCTACAATGAATGAGACTCATAAAAATAATGTCAAAGTGCAATATGATAGATCAATATGCCCTCAATTTATTTTACAGTGATTTGGTTTTAGTTTATGATCGAGATACGTTAGGGGTAGGGAAATTCATGTCCATGTGGTATAGGACTTACATTGTGAGGCAAATAATTTGAATGGGTTCGTATGAACTAGTCCTTTATGACAAAAATATGTTTCCAGAGCCCAAAAATGGGCTATATCATAAGAGGTATTACACCTAGGTTGTAATTCCTAGGCATATTTCCCTTGTAATTATTCTATATTCACACACACACACATATTAACATCACTTTACTTATCATGTTTTTTACTTCCTTGGTGTTGAATTTTTGTAGCTATGGTTGGTATTCATAATTATCATTTTCGATCAATGACGTATTTTGTAAATCATATTCTTCATGCTATGGTCAAAATAAAAATATTAAAGGCATGTGCTTCATGTCCTTTGTGAAAAGAAGAAAATTTGAATTTTTGTAAATGAATTTTTGGCTCCGAAATAAGCCATGTGAGCCTCCTCATAGTCAAGTCAGCCCCAACCTAAGAGGCACCCATTCGACCAAATAAAAGAATATATATATGAGGCTTTTGACCTCTCTCCAAGTGTAAAATTCATATTTTTTATGTTCAAGCAAGTTCAGATCTCCCAAGGAAACAAGAAAGTCAAGTTTGAGGTGGATAGAGATAACTTCTCTGAGGAAAGAAAGAAGGTTGAATTTATCTATGGGATTGAATGCTGAATCTCTGTAAATGAAGGAAAAAGCTTTGCAATTGAAGGATGAATCTATGTGATAACACTCTTCATGATCCTTCTACCATAAATATCATATTGTTGATATCTTCTATGTAATTTCTTAATGATGGAATAATTTATAAGAATGCAACAACATTTATCCATTCCAAGTCAAAATTGGGAGGAGGTTTCAATGGATTTTATCACAGGTTTACCCAAGTCTGAATGAAACACTATCATCATGGTAGTAGTTGACAAACTTACCATGTAATATTCCTAATTAGCAGTTTCACTAATTAGAATATTGAATTTTGATAAATTTTGCTATCTCTAATGTTAGGCGGAAATAAGGTGGGTCGAGGACCCACAAATATTATTTTGGGAAAGATAAATTCAATTCCTATATTTCCCAAGAGTAAATTGTGGCTTTAGTGGGGTCTGAGTGGCCAACATTGAATGATTGGCATCTCCTTAGATGGCAGCGTGAGGGAGGTTTGAAAGAGGCAGCACTGGGTTGGATCAAAGGAGAGGTTGCACAGTTTATGGTGGGGCCCAAGAGGAATGTTGAGGCTCACTTGACAAAACGAAGGAAGGGTAGCATCATTCCTCATCCATTCACTTATCTTTCTGATTTTCATTTTGACAAAGCACGCTTGTGTCAGGTGCCAAGTCTGCAATGTTGTTTAGCACACGAGATTTTCAGGTGAAGATCTCAACCTCTGCCTCAGGGGACTTTGAGTGCCTGCTCAAGAGATAATATTTACCATTTTAGGAGTATTTCACAACCAGGATTATAGGAGGAGCGTTATCACTCCAGGGACTATGTGGAGGACGCATTCCAGTGGGAAGGTTGTTCCGGGAGGTGAGAAAGAGAGTGATATTGTAGCTGAGATTCGGTGGAGAAGTTGAGTGCTTCCTAAGAGGGTTATTGCTCATCCTTGGGGAAGTTTGTAGTGGATTCTTTAGGCGTGGAGCTTCAACCAACAACGTAGTGTGTGACACCAACAGGTATAAATTTATGAAGTCAACCATTCCACAATTCCTTCATGGGTTTTTGTGGGTTTCCTGAGTAGAGTATGGTGTTCAAGTCTCAGAAGTTTTTGAGCACTAGAAGCAACCCAACCAGCAATCCAAAGTTTGCAACAACTACATTTATGGGCAGAGAAGCACAACACTAGAGCCACGCAAAGCCATTTCCAGAGGGTCATTCCAGCTTGTTTTGAGATAGATTTCAGCTTGCCTCGAGTAGGTCGAGGTGCACCCATTCCAGCACCATTATTGTACTAATTTCTAAGCATTAATAAAATGGCTAAGATCATGTTTTTGGCTCCAGTTTTCATGTGTTAATGGTGTGATTTTATTTGATGTAGTTTATAGTCTATTTTTGCTTTATATTACTGTCATTTTCCCATTTGGGATACTATAGTGGTATCAGAGCTCATATACTTGGCTCAGCCTGTGGAACACGCAGTCTATGACATTAGAGAGCAAACAGAACGTGTCTTACCAGAGACATAGATATAGGAATACAGAAAGGAGGCTCAAAATCACTCCATATTAGGTTTATAACATTTCAAATGGTGTAGAAAGGGAGATGGAGCATGAAGAATATGGGAGGAATGAGGAGAAATAATTTTCTCACCTTTTGTTGAAGTCAATACAAGACCTCCCCAAGACGATTGAGGAGATGGGTCAGAGGCTTAGTAATGGCAGCAAAGGGAAAGGAGTACAAGGAGAGTTTCAGGTTGGAGAGAGGCCCAGCACTTCTTAGCACCAGGAAGTACCCCACACCACATTTCCAGTTCTACCATACACTCCACCACGGTCCATTATTCCCACGTTCCTAGTTTCAGGGACAAGAGGGTAGTAGGAGCCAAAAGAGGTTCACTATGGAAAATTTTTCATAGAATACAAATATCATGGGTCATATTTCGGAAGGGCCTATTTCCGCTAAAATAATAAACCCTAGCCTATCCAAGAATATAATGGCATCATGAAGGTAAGGGTAATAAAATTTTCAAGTTGGATGCAAAGTTGCTAAAATCAAGAGGGATTTGGCATTCCATATAATCCTCAAATATAAGTATTTTTATATCTCTCTTATTTGATTATTAATATTGTTGTTGTTAGTTATTCTCTTACATTAATATCATTTGCTTGGTTGTAATTGTTCTTCCATGACCTCCTAGCGATCATTGCAGTACATTGTGAGGGCTACCATACTTTGGAAACATATGAAAGAAGTGGAAGAACAAATAAAAGCATGTGACAAGAGGAATTTTTCCATAATCATGATTTGTATTTAGAGATATTGTACGAGATGAGATACGAGCTTAGAAGTAGCTAGTAGATCAGTAAGTTTGAAGTATGTGTGTAGTGGATGGAAGCATAGACAAGAATAAAGGGAGAGTTGAATAAGTGGTTCTCCTAGAAAGAGGGAGAGGATCATGATAAGAAATTTGTTCGAAGATACACTTATGTTAGAACTATTACCATGGATTTGAAATTTCACTAGGTGGATGCTGAGATTGCTTCCCTCAATGAATTAATTGAGGAGGAAGAAGTCTACATAGAGCTACCTTAGGGTTTTGAGGAGCATGAGAAGAAGTCTTGTGATTAAATAATGCTTTGTATGATCGCAGGAAGACACGTTAGGCTTGATCTTCTTGAATATCTAATGAGTCTTGATATTATATGATCTATATCTATCAAAAGCAAAAATACTCGTGTGTCAAAAGGAGAAATTGTGGAAGAGAAAGCAATTAGAGAGTCTTGTTTTAGCTTGAAATGGAGCAGAACTTTGAGTTTTAGATGATAGACTATCGTGGACATTTTCAGGCTAGATAGCTAGATAGCTAATATGCTAAAAGGCAGCAATAGTAGAGGGATCAACCTAAATTGTCATAACAAGATATGTTTCAGTTTGAGAGGGAGCACCTAGTTAGGGTGATAAAAAAGAAGATGGGGTAATGGACCCTATAGATCAGTTTATGGTTGAGCCAAGTCATGTTTCTCAACATGAGTTGGAATACCAACATGGTACAATTGGTCATGACAAATCCCGTTATATTTTGAGATTTGTCTCAAATAGTAAATTACAATTGCATATTCAAATCAGGAAGAGAGTGTTGAAAAAAAGAGAGTTCATTGAGATATTGATTTAGTTAAGTTTTCATTATAATTTAATGGATGAGAAGGAAGTAGGTGTTTGTTGCAATTAGTATTGCAGTGGTCACGTATATTACAAATAGATTGGCAAGTTGAGAAGTAGTATGACTTCAGAGGCTGCTTGCAGGATTGTGCAGGTGACGACCATGATGAAAGGTCGAAGCACAAGGAGATCTAGTACCAAGATATGGTACAAAATGAAGTAGTGTGGCTTCAAGTACTGTTATACAATATAGCAGATTACTAGAAAATCCTCTATCCTCAGGTGAAGTCTATATATACTTCAGGGACAAGATTGGACTTGTTGAGAATGCATCTCTTAGTGAGAGGGAGTACTAATGAAATAGTATTATGGACTAACATTCTTCCTGTGTCACGTATGTCAACCAGAGTCAGGAAGAATGGTCCAACAAAGGATATTCATTCTTCTTGTGTCATGCACATTGACCATAATTAGGAAGAATGGTCCATAAGAGAACATTCATTCTTCATGTGTCATGCACATTGACCATAATTAGGAAGAATGGTCCATAAGAGAACATCCATTCTTCCTGTGTCAAGTATGACCATAATTAAGAAGAATGGTCCTAGAGGCCTAGAATTAATCAGATGGGGTGTGGCTTTCCATCTTCAAGTTAATTAGCATCAGACCCAAAATTACTCAGATAGAGTGTGGCCTTTGGGAATTCACCATGTTATAGGTACCGACCAGAATAATGGTGAACTAAGACTAGTATGTATATTATGTGATAGATAGATCGAAGTTGTGGTGACTAATTTTGCTAATGATGTGACATGTGTCACCATGTGCCAGAGGTATCGACTAGAATTATGGCAGTTTGTTGATGTTGTTGATTTACCATGTGTGTAAATCATTGACCATATTATGGTGAGGATATACCATAGTTCTGAAATTCTGACCCAAATTATGGTAAATTGTTTATGTTATTGGATTACCATGCATCACAATTGCGACCCGATTATGGTGATGAGTTTTTATAACCTTTTCTTAGAGAAATATGTCAACATGAGAACATATGGATAATCGCTATGAATACCACCCTAGCTAAGAGGGAGCGTTAAATTTTTGTAGCTATGGTCGGTCTTCATAATTATCATTTTTGGCCATTGATGTATTTTGTAAAGCATATTCTTCATGTTATGGTTCAAAGAAAAATATTAAAGCCATGTTCTTCATGTCCTTAATGAAAAGTAGAAAATTTCAATTTTTGTAAAGAATTTTTTGGCTCCAAAATAAGCCATGTCGACCTCCTCCTAGTCAATTCAGCCCCAACCTACGAGGAACCCATTTGACCAAGTAAAATGCTATATATATGAGGAATTCGACCTCACTCCAAGTGCAAAATTCGAATATGTTATGTTAAAGAAATTTCAGATCTATTGAGGCGGATAGAGAGGACATCTCTGAGTTAAGAAAGAAGGTCGAATTTATCTCTATGATTGAAGGTCGAAGCTCTGTAAATGAAGGACGAAGATTTGCAATTGAAGAAAAAATATCTCTGATAACACTCTATAAAAAATCCTGAAATTCTAAGGAAGGAGTCTTTGTGGAAGGATAGAATTTTTGTGTGGATTAGAAGGTTGCAAGACCAAGTTTATGGATGAAAAGGGTGGCTAAAATTCATCCCTAACAGAGCAAGCTAGATCAAAGTTATTTGGAATCCAGTTGAATTGACTAGGAGGTAGTTTGGTGCAGGTTTGACCTAGCTACATTGTAGGTTTTTTTGACCTTGTATTTGATTGATGTATATTCGTTAAACTTGATGATTTATCTAAGGAAAATGTTGTTGGCACCCCCCCCTCACATGTGGGTTTTCTCAGGGTAAACTCTTGTGTTATTTGTATGGCTATCTCTTCATGACCCTAGTGTCATAAAGATTATGTTGTTGATGTCTTTTGTGTAATTGTTTGTTGATGGAATACTGTATAAGAATGTGAAAAAGATATAAAATAATTTGAATAAATTATCAGTATAGAATACCATATAAAAATAAACACTAGGTAGACTTCAATGGAGGATTTAATATTTATATGATTTGTAGATGGCACTAATAATAATACTTGGAATGTTGCTTCTGTGACTTGGGTGATCTATTCTCATACTTTCTAGTTAGTGACTTTAGGCGATACTTGTATTAGGCAAACAACAACCAATAATATGGTGAATATAGCATTGTTATTGAACTACTTTTGGACACCATTTCCCATAGCATGCAATAATTATTATTCATTTGGAATCTTAGTGTTATTTTGGGTTGATGGTTACTATCATGTTTGTAACACTATTATTTTTCTAATAATCTAATAGATATGACTTGTATGATGTTCTTTTGAATTACTTATTTGTGTTCATGTTCCTATATTTTGCAACTTAATTACTAATGCATTAAGAAAAGCCACTCAAAAAGTGCGTGCGTGTGTGTGTAATGTCAATTCACATCAAGTGCAAAATGTAGAATATTTCCTACAAAAATTGGGATAACTGCCCCCAATTAAGTCATCTATCTGGATGGTAATATAAAAATACATCTATCCTCAAAGCATCTAGACCAGGATTAGTGTGCATCTCATGATAACATATTATAGCCATGGCCACCCATCGAAATAAGTGAGCCCATGCTTTGGGTACACTAACTACCTTACTTTACACCTTATCTAAGAGTTCCTCAACCAGATTTATGGGAACCTAGTAGGTCAACCCATCTAGGTTAGGCTAAAAAAAGGAAGAACTCTATCCACCTCTCTAGCTGGTTGGTTCTCACTTTGTCCCTTGCTTCCTTGTTGAGGATACTCAATTCGTATAAGTTTGATATCTACATAGTTAAAGTATTTTTGTTATGCCATAGTATAAACCAAATATATTTATGGCATCTATTAATTTTTTTCATATTCAAAAATACAAAATTATATAATACAAAACTTAAAACATTTTCATCGCCTTGTTTCCCTAAGTGTCATAGAGGGTAAGTGTTGATTTTGCATCTTATTGAAAATATAATCTAACATATGGATAGTCATCTATGGTGATGACCTGTGGCCCTCACCAATTGACAAAATTATTCTTATACATGATACTTGCATGACCACCTCCTAGTCTCAACGTAAGATCTGATCAATGAGCTAATAAATCCTCTCAATAACTCATTGAAACGACTAATAATCATCGACTTGGTGTTGGAACGTGCTTGAAGAAGAAAGAACACAATATACTTCAATAACCAAAATTTTTCATTTTACCAAGTTTACATTCAGTTAGTTGGGTTTCATGGCTAGTACTAGAAAGGTACACTAGTCAAACATTATCAACCACAAGCACTCTATCCCATAAAACATCTATTGGCAAGATGAATGTTGAAGTGAGGTTGATCTTTCTACACTTGCGAGGGTAGAGAGGATGATTTTCAATTCCAAATTCTTAATATTTTGGATTGTTATTTGTGAACCTACCTTTCGTGTGCCATCAAAACAATATGCATCTATGTACTCATCAATTGTCATACTGCCTCCACCACGACTTTTCAAGTTCACTACTTCTCCATGCCGAGAGAGTTTAATAATTACGTAAATATTCTCTGCCTTAATTTTTAGAGGTTGGTTGTCAAACATGAAAACATCATAATCTAGAGCACACGGGGGGGAACTCAATTGGTGATCGTCATGTTATGAAGTACTGTGTAAACCATGATTCGAGATTTAAATCCCCTATGGGTCAAACCAAAAAAAAAAAAAAAACATCATAATCTAGGCTCTAGTTCCCAATTAATATTTCCAATATTTGTTTTTAATCCCTCATGTACAGTATATGGAAAATTTTCAATAAGTCGCAATTTCAGATAGCATCCAATGATTATCGATTATTCATACTTCATTGTCAACATCATTATGCTCTCTTTCTCTCTATGAAATCACCCTCTCACAAGAAAAACCAAATTTCGTAGTTAGAAACTTCATTTCACAACCTTTGCATGCACATATTGTCTTTCCCTTGGGGATAGGTACGCATCTACATGCTTATCCCTAAGTGAAACTATGTATAGAGATCTCTATATATGCCACGTGAATGAGGTAATCACATATTTTCCCCAGGAGGTTTATATTTACTTTATAGTTAAAAATTTAAACTAAATTTAATAATTGAACGATTGAAAATTAAATAAAATAGATTATATATTTAACTAGAGTAGATGGTATTTAAATCCAATGCTCCAAATTCTAGCAATCATCCATCGAAGATTCATGGGGTTTTTAACCAAGTGGCTCACATTGGTTCAAAAGGTAAAATGGTATGGTGAATTTTATGTGTTTCGCATATATAAACTATTTTTTACCTGATTGGAACCGTTTAATTTGTGTTGCTAATGGACTAATGATATCGAAGTCTTTTTTAGTGGCCTTTTGATATTTTTAGGTCAAATTACAATTTATGGTGTATTTTCCAATATTTTCCAAAACAATGGTCCATATCAGGTAATATTTTGAAAATTGAGAATGGGTAGGATTTCCCTCACGTTAACCAATTTGATATTTTCCTTTCCATAGGATCAAACCCATTATAGTATGACATTAACCTTTATCTTTGCTTTCAAGTGTTATATTTTTATGGCAAAGCCTATTGTTAATGCGCGCTCTAGTTAGAACCTTGGTTACACTTTTGGCACCCATTTTGAAGTTTTTCATAGGCTTGGGAACCTTCTACTTTTTCCATGACCTTGCAATGAAGCCACATATATTATTTTTCATATTTTTTATGTCCATTTACCCTTATGGATCCCAAGATTGAGTGGCAATATTACATTGCACTATCACTTGTACTATTAAGCCTAATGTTGGATTTATCTTACACTTGGATTGATTGCTACTAATAATGTTATGAAACCAACTCCAAAAATAGAAGACAAGAGAGATCAACGCCTTAGAAATAAGCCACTTCGAGGGGGAAATCTTCTTTACATTACATAAGTGAACAATTCTTGGATGATACAAATGACAAAACCTCCTTTCTATATGTAGGATTCCATGGGGTCACAATATAATCCTAGCCGACCTAACAATAATAATGTAAGGGCACAATAATAACAATATGGGGGTTTCATGGGTACAACAATAACAATAAGGGGGGCTACACTAAAATAATAAGGGACTACACTGGTAATATAGGGACCTAATATGCCCCTCCTTCAAACAAGTGTTGTCCTCAACACTTGATTATTTCTTAATGCTTCTGTATAAAACTCTCATCCTCCCATGTGGAATCTTCTACAGGAAAGTTCTTCCACTTGCCGAGATACTCTGAAATTGATCGTAATTGTTGAGTTCTTGTTTCTGTGACTGCTTTAGAACTTATTTCGATGTGATGTTGATCTTATTGTTGTTTCATTTGATTATGCACCAAAGTTAGGTTATCCTTTGAGAGTTGGAGAACTTGTTCTTGATGCTCGATGTGATATTCCACTACTTAATTATCCATATTTTATTTCATTTGATCCTTCAAAACATCCAACTTAGCCTTCATTTTTTCTTTTAAACCATCTATGCCATCTTTTATTTCTCTTTGTAAGATCAAAATTTGTTGCACTTGGTACCGTAATTTTGATATCGCATACTGCAATTCTTCCTCTTCATGCATCATAGTATAGATTTCTGAGGGCTTAATGGGTATGGATTAATTTTTTTGGAGGCATTATAGAACCCAATACTGATAAAAATTCTTCAATATGCCCTTGGAATCACTTCAAGCTGCTTTTTCAAACAAACGTTATGAAATTTTAAAAAACAAATACACACCTTTTTCTTGCTTTTGACGAGCTCGATATTGAAACTGAATTATCTCTGTTATTTCGGATCTTCAATATCTGAAATATTGTGTTGTAGTAGCCCTTTGAATCTTCTTTTGAATGTCATAGGTCTGACCTGATTTTGATTTTTCAAGACGAAGTTATACCCAATATCCCACAATGACCCAATTATGGACTCGTTTAATAGAGCGAACTTGTACAACATGCCACGTGTCACTGTTTCATCCTTCGGCTCTGAAATTGACACACATAAAACTAAAGTCCATGTACTTGCGTCCAATTTTTTAAAAATTCCAATCTGATGCTCAGAGAGAGAGTTATGACGATTTTCCCACAGTCACTGTTATGTAGGTAAATCCTCTCTACGGACAGAGACGATCCCTCTAGCCCTAGGGTGGGTCTAGTAACAAGGAATCATGCTAGAGTGTAGGTTCCTAGACATTTGAATGAAAGAGGATGCAAATAAGATGGCCTAATTGTGGTCCAAAGCTGTCGTCAACACTCGTAGTGATGATGAGAGCTTCCCGCTCCTTATTGAAGGCAAGTCACAACCCTTCCGCTTCTCACGTTTGGACACCTACACAGAGATCATAAAATGATAACCACATACCACATACTAATTTCATCCAAAAACTACTAATCAGTCAGAGAATACTGGCATATTGCATTCGCTAAAGACAAAACACAAGACGGGAACCATATAATAGTCACTTATATTAATGGGTAGAAAGAAGAGATACAACCATGCTCTGACATTGCGGTCTCCTCTAGCAGGGCTCGGGTGAAGCATGTCTCAAAGCTCGTCGGGGAATTCAGGCGAGATAAGGGACCTCTCGATGGATTCCTCCTTGTTCTACCTTCTCAATAACTTATTTATTCAACTATAATGTGCTCAGCTCTTCAGTTGTATAATTCTCTTTGTTCAGCTACAGCTTAGTCTCCAAGTTCAACTATCTTTCATAAAGGGAGAAGGCTTGTTTATATAGAGGGAAAAGAGGAGGTTGGGATCCCTACAAAGGTAGAAGGGAGGCCTATCCTTTAGGAGTGTTCCAAGGGAGGTGGAAACTACTAATTAAAGGAGGAGGCCCGTGGTTGTTTCAGTTCAACCACTCCCAATGACTCATCCTAGAGGTGGTTGGAATGGAACCTCCACCTCTATTTTTAAAAAACATTTCATAAATAGCTTGGCACGGGCATTACACTGGGACAGAGTGCCAGGTGGCATGGGCCCTAGTGTTAATATTCCACATCGGCGCGAGGGCAGAACTGGCTACTCGCGCCAAGGCAAAAACAAGGATTTTTACTGCTCTGCTCAAGGAAATGTCAACAAGAAGAATGTTGCCTTCATCAAAAGGGATGCAATGATGTTATTTGCAAGGCATTACACTATTCAGAAGTCACAGAAATGACCCTCTAATGTGCGGGATGGGGATTGCAGGGACAGTGACAAAATGT
This sequence comes from Pinus albicaulis, assembly GCA_034641835.2. NCBI lineage: Eukaryota > Viridiplantae > Streptophyta > Pinopsida > Pinales > Pinaceae > Pinus > Pinus albicaulis. The sequence continues at coordinate 807,342,415 of CM076582.1, read as the reverse complement.
TGTGTAACAGATGCCCCCTAAAGCATGAAGTCCGAGGGAGAGGGAGGGGTGAAATGCTTTATGAGAACGTGTTCGAACCAAACACCGCTATCGGAAAACCTGCAATTGAAAATACAAATGATATCTCTGATACATGATTATGTGGCATGGGCGAAACCATCCATAAAAGAGTATATAAAAACTGAGATCTAGGTATGGACGCAGCCATCCAGTAGAAAAGATCAACAAATAGACTCAGGTATGGTCGCAGCCATCCAATCAAAGAGTCATGCAATAAGTCATGATAATCCACAAAGAACCCGCAGCCTGGATTTTATCAGACAAAACCCAGGGTCTTGTGCTCCATCTCGATCCAAACAAGTACAAATTGAAGCATGCGAATATGTGAGCTGAAATTGAACATGCAAGAAAATCATTTGTTTGCCAGCCAATGATGAAAGTTGTTTAATAGATGTGAGAGGAACCACCAATAATGATAATGGCTCTCAAGGTACGAAAGTTACAATCCACAGAATGTGAACAGTGATATGGCATCGAACACCCGTAGATTCAGTCGATCGAAGGCCAATGATGTGGACTGTACGTCGCATGCGAAGAACCTGCCATTGAGGCATGCAGGCTCCAAGGTACCAAAAGGAGTCTCTAGATCAGATTCTTGGATAATGAGCTGAAGTCGATAGGAAGTGACCTGATCAAAGGTGGGCCATAATGTTTCTCACATCATCGACACGAGACAGAGGAATGTGATGTTTGTGAATCAGGACCAACAGAGAATCAGAGGGAGGTTGAAAACTTCAGAGGCAAACTTCTCTTGAACATATCAACAGCACAAAACTGGATTTGGCAGTATTTTACATCAAAGGAGTTAAGGTCATGATGACGTGGAAAAGATAAAATGAGAGGTCAAAAGATATTACCCAAACCCATGGAGGCAAAAATGACGAAATGAGATATCCCCAACCCGACACGAATGTAGGCAAGTGCCATGTTCAAGAGCGACATACTTCCAACACAACTACAATTTGGTTCCATTTCCCCCCACCATTTCTGGCGAGTACCCCAATTATTTTTGAAAACAAGCTTGAAGGGGATAGCATATGCTTACACTGTAAGTTTGTCCTTTGGACAAATCCATCCTAGTACATTTTACGAGCCCTAGGAAGGAGGAACTCGAATAACGTCATGGTGACGAAGTCCGATGTCATCAGAGTTTAACGAGTCTCACAAAGGAAGAACTCGACATCTTTTCATGTTTAGAGAGTTTGAAAAGAAGGCAGAAAGAAAACTCCAGCAGTCCCTTTTAGTAGATAGTCTCACGGATCCGAAATGGTAGAAAATTGTGTCTGAGAGAACCTCTTAGTCGTGATAGGCTAAGGTATTCCTTTTTTTTAAATAGTCTATCCCAGCCTGAAAAACGGTTAAACGTATACTGGGTAGATATCGTTTCGCAGCCATTTAACGAGTTCAAAACGACAAGCGTCTCGGAAATATTTTCAGTTTTAGAGAGTCCGAAAAGAGCTGAAAGATGACTCCTCCTAGAGGAACGAGTGGTAAAAGGATAGCAACTGGTTCTGGTAATGGTGGAACTGCTCAGAACAAGCAAAGGTCAAGAGGTTGGCTAACAAGACCACTCATTGCAGCGGTTCCTCTAGAATGGGTGAAACAACCAAGTGAAGGCATATGATCGGCCAAGAAGATAGTGACGATGGAGTGAGAAAACCAAGGCTCATTTGGAAAAACAGGCTGATAAAATGGCAATCACAAGAGGTAAAATGGGAATGGTTTCATTTTTACACAAGCTTGAAATCAGGAAACTCTACGTGAAGTTGGTTTCATTTTTGCACAAGCTTGAAACAATGATAAACTATGCTTGAAATCGGTTTCATTTTTACAAAAGCTTGAAACGAAAACAAACTATGCTTGAAAAAGTAAGCATGCCCCCAGCATGGTGACTCAATTCGAGGTACATGCCCCCCAAGCTTCAGTCCATATGAAAGGCAGATGGAGTGAAGGTTCAAATTACGAGATCAAGAGAAAGACTCGACTGGGATTTTACAAGATCTTATCATAGACTCGAATTGAACGGGAACATGTTTCATTGTTTTACCGAGGTTGACACATTAAAAGAGCTATCCTCGTGATTTAATTCATTTTTTAACGAGGTTGACATAGAAGACGAACCATCCTCATGACACCTTGTTTCATTTTTTAGGGAGCTTGACACAAGAAAAATGAACTCTGCTCCGAAGATGTTGTTTCATTTTTTAAGGAGCTTGATGCAAGAAAATGAATTGTGCTCCGAAGAGCTTGTTTCATTTTTTAAGGAGCTTGACACAAGAAAACGAATTGTGCTCTGAAGAGCTTGTTTCATTTTTTAAGGAGCTTGACACAAGAAAACGAACTGTGCTTCGAAGAGCTTGTTTCATTTTTTAAGGAGCTTGACACAAGAAAACGAACTATGCTCCGAAGACCTTTCATTACGATGAATAAGAGGTCATGGATTCCAAGAGGTTCGTATCTGATGGGAGAAAAACATCTTGAAAATTAGGGCCCAATGCCCCCAGCACATGATGCATAATGGCAATATCATTGAATGTGGGCATGGGACAGGCAGCCACATAATTAACCTGCGGCCGGGAAGATAAAACTGGTGGATAAAGACTTGGAAGGGACGATGGTGGACCATATGTCACGTCAGGACAAAAGAATGAAAGTTGATCAATGGTCACAATCCGACCTTTGTGTGGAAAATAGATTACACGAAAGAGGGAAGAGACTACCGCGCCCATAACATAAGTATATTCACGCCCCAAGAGTAAATTGAAATCTAAGGGGCCTGGAACAACCATCACGTCTATATAGGTGGTTTTCCTTCCCAAAGTAACAGGAAACTTCGAAAGGATCCCTAATGGTTGACTGGTTCCTCTGTTAAAAGCCAACAGATTCTGGGTAACAAGCATAAGCAGTGGAGAACCAAAAGCTTTCCAAGTAGTGGAAGATAGAACACTAACATATGCACCTTCATCTATAATCGTGCTAGGTACAACCATATCAAAGATCTGCACCTTGATCTCAAAAGGAACATAAGAAGGAAGGCGGTATCCTGCAAATCAACTCCAATCGAAGGAAGCGATCAAACTACTTGGAGGAGGTACCATCGAACTGAGATGGTCTTCTCCTGGTGTTACCGAAGCAAGAGGAGCATCCTCCGAAACTTCCATCACTGGAGTAGGAGGAGCGGCTTCTTGAACTACAGGGACGGAAGAATATTTCTCCAAGTCCGAAGAATCTGAAGAAATAAGAAGAACATGAAGGGAATGAGATCCACTCTCAACTGAAAATACTTGATGAACTACATATGGTGTCAGATCGACCGATCCCGCGACCAATGGTTGGTGGGGAATGGATTTGTGAACTTGAATTTCCGAAGGAATGAGATCAACCAAGGATGAATCTTGATTGATCGTTGAATCAACTAGCGGAGGACTCGAAGAAAGCTTCTGGTAACCAGCCGGAAGGTAGGGTGCAGAAACAATAGAGTTGTCCAACACTCTCTTGGCCTCATCCATGTACGGATAAAGGTGAATGGGGTGATGCCCTTCACACAACTTACAGGGATTGGTAATCGTAACCTATTTCTTATGATTCTTATCAGAGCTAGTCAAAGATGTGTTACCAATATGACTTCCAGAAGCCAAAGGCAACGACGGACGACCGTCAGACCATGCATAATGAACCTTGGGAATGCCAGGGCAGTCTCAAAGCAGATGGTCACCTTTGCACAACATGCAAGGGAATTTGAATTTCCATGGAAGATTGGATGGTTTCTCAATGGAAGGTTTCTTAAGTGCAATAGCTGCGGCATTACCCTCTCGCTTATTTGACTTCTTCTTCTTTGCCTTCTTCTTATTCTTCGTAGCCACCTAGTTACTAGAATCCATCATTTCACCAGGCGAATTAGAAGAGGAGGACGAAGAAATAGGTGAAGAAGGGGAGAGGTCCACCTTAGAATCAACATGATGTTGTTCAAGTGGAGGAGATGGTCGAATAGAGGTCGGAGCGCTCGGGACCACCGAGGTTGAAAATAACCACACAGGCAACCCAACAGTTAACCCAGGAAGGGATAATGTTTCCATATAAGGAGCACCAACATTTCCAAAATCAGGAAAAGGACTAGGATTCCCTTCAGAGGGGATTCGTTGGTTGGAAAACGCCAGAAAATTTGCCATCAGAAACAACCTTAAAACAACGCTAAGGAGGCTAACTTTAACCAAGAATATTTCGTGGACAGTTAATTTTTAAGACATTGAAACAAAACTCTGTCGTTTCATATTTTAAGAGTCGAGAAATAGGCAAAAGGTGACTCTATCACTTTCAGGTTGAAACGAGCATGAAAAGACAAGTGCTCGATGATCTTTTCAAATTTAAAGAGTCAGTAAAGATAAAAAATGATTGTTCAGGTAATCTAAGCAAGAGGGTATGCCAAGTTTCCATGAATTTCCATATACACCTTGGTGATCAAATGAAAGAGAAATGACCAAGGACTTGACGTACATGCATGTAGTCTGCCCGAATGTTGTGTTCGGTGTATCACGGTTATAGGACGACAGACTCGGCTTCCTATTGATAAAAGGATTGCAACCTAGAGGGGTCTCCCTTTAATACTCGAGGCTACAGGGAGCACAAGTCCATACTAGCGTTGTTTGAAGCCAGATGGCGAACGACAGCTACTAGGTTTTAAGACGCTGGAACACGTCTCTAACTTAGACCACTAGAATATTTCGTTAGGTTCCAATGTTGCCTTAGGTTAATTGAAATAAATTTTAATGTTGATCTTGGATTAAGTTTCAATTTCTAGGTCTTAACGTATGTTGGATCTGAAGTATTCCTAAATGCAAAACTACATGCAGAAGGATACCATTTTCGTTCAATGAAAGCTATCTATGAGAACGAAAGAAAACTTTCAAGCAGCGGCAAATAATGAAATCATGAGAAAACATCCACTAATGCATCTAATGCAATCTGCGGAAAACAAAACTCTTTCCTATCCTATACAATGCAAATTAAGCGAAGGAAAGTTTCATTTTCAAAGCAAAAAGAATGCAATATATTTTTTGTTTTGTTTTTTCAATGCAATAGAGCAAACAACGCACCTAATGATATGAAAAACGAAAATAAACACTAGCTTGAGAGAGCGAATGAAAAATTTGAAATGAAATGACTCCTCCAACATAAAACAAACACAACAACACTCAAACTAATGATTCAAAATTTTCAAATCAAAGAGAAATCTCGAAAATGACCCATACAAGCAATGCAATCGATGCTTGGAGTAAAAAGAAGAAAAATCAAAACGAGAAAGGCAATGATCATTCAACCATTGAGCGTACTCAACAGGATCAAAGAGACCAAGAGCAATTAACAGGGAACGAATTCGACAATTTATCAAGAAATTGGATCTCCAAACAGAAGGCTCAGTGCATCAATGCACTCAAAAACCCTAAGACCTCAAGCTACACTGATGAGAAATGGACAAGCAACTGAGGAAAACAAGCCTCCAACAATCAAAGACATTAAAAAACACTTCAATTACTCTTAAGAAGAAACCAGAAACAAAGACAAGTGACCAAAAACTAATGAAAAGCTCACACCCAAAAACTCACAGGGGTCGGCGCAACTGTTCAGGGAAAAACCGCGCCAAGCCAGTTAACCAAGGAAAAAGGGAAAAACTCAACAGAGTAGAGGTCAATCTTGACACTCTGGGGCTGAACAAGGGTTTGAAACACATTTAAACAACCACAAAAGTAAATGACAAGACCAAAACCCAACAAATGACCCAACAAGATCAAAGACAAACTCACAGTGATTCCCCAGCAGAGTCACCAACTTGTTATGTAGGTAAATCCTCTCTGCGAACAAAGACGACCCCTCTAGCCCTAGGGTGGGTCTAGTAACAAGGAATCATGCTAGAGTGTAGGTTCCTAGACATTTGAATGAAAGAGGATACAAATAAGATGGCCTACATGTGGTCCAAAGCTGTCGTCGACACTCGTAGTGATGATGAGAACTTCCTGCTCCTGATCGAAGGCAAGTCACAAACCTTCCACTTCTCACGTTTGGACACCTGCACAGAGATCAGAAAAGGATAACCACATACCACATACTAATTTCATCCAAAAACTACTAATCAGTCAGATAAGACTAGCATATTGCATTCGATAAAGACAAAACACAAGACGGGAACCAAACAATAGTCACTTATATTAATGTGTAGAAAGAAGAGATACAACCATGCTCTGATGTTGCGGTCTCCTCCAGCGGGGCTTGGGTGAAGCATGTCTCAAAGCTCGTCGGGGAATTCAGACGGGATAAGGGACCTCTCAATGGATTCCTCCTTGTTCTACCTTCTCAATAACTCAGTTATTCAACTATAATGTGCTCAGCTCTTCAGCTATATAATTCTCTTTGTTTAGCTACAGCTTAGTCTCCAAGTTCAGCTAGCTTTCATAAAGGGAGAAGGCTTGTTTATATAGAGGGAAAAGAGGAGGTTGGGATCCCTACAAAGGTGGAAGGGAGGCCTATCCTTTAGGAGTGTTCCAAGGGAGGTGGAAACTACTAACTAAAGGAGGAGGCCCGTGGTTGTTTCAGTTCAACCACTCCCAATGACTCATCCCGGAGGTGGTTGGAATGGAACCTCCGCCTCTATTTTTTAAAAACATTTCATAAATAGCTTGGCGCTGGCATTACACCGGGGCAGAGCGCCAGGTGGCGCGGGCCCTAGTGTTAATCTTCCACATCGGCGTGAGGGCAGAACTAGCTACTCGCGCCAAGGCAAAAATAGGGATTTTTACTGCTCTGCTCAAGGAAATGTCAACAAGAAGAATGTTGCCTTCATCAAAAGGGATGCAATGATTTTATTTACAAGGCATGAAACTATTCAAAAGTCATTGAAATGACCCTCCAATGTGCGGGATGGGGATTGCAGGGACAGTGACAAAATTTCGTGTAACAGTCGCCTCTTTGAGATGAAATTCAGGAGCCTGAAAAAACCCTAACTTCTACAGATCATATCTCCGAAAATATTATGAAACAATATCTTAAAGTTTTACACGATGTTCCTCAGGATTTTGGCTTCGTTATGTAAAAATTTCAACTTCTGAACCTTCGCAGAAACAAAGTTATAGCGAAAATTCGAGGATGGCATCTTTAGGTGAAATTCGGGAGCCTGAAAAAATCCTAACCGCCACATATCATATCTTCGAAAATATTGCGAACCAACATGGCAAGAAAGGGATCTCAAACAACATAAAACAATCCATGATAGAAATTACATCTCACATCAGGAACAAAACAAGATCCCACATCAAACATCAATATGGATCTATACAGCACAATGCATCTCATAGAAAAGAGACAAAGAAGTACATGATCACACTGCATATACCTCACATCATGGAGGTATCTGAAGACAAGAATGATAAACTGATGGATCTGGCTGTACCATTAATCTCGTGGCGTCAAAAATCCTAAAAAATGACTGCTCACACATTGAATGCTGACACCTGCAACTCCACCTTGAAAAGTGGCTGAAAACTGGAATAGTCAAATGGAAAATCTGAATACACCATCAGATTTGTGGTGTCGAATAGTGCAAAATCGACTGTCAAATTTCTGAATTCTGACAAAGTGAAATTCTGGGGCTACAGGGATCTTTTAGATTTCCCCTAGATTCCTCAAAGATGCTACTCTACAGGGAATCTGAAAATCTGCAACTCAAAACAGGAATCTGATCTCACCATTGAGATCCTTGGGAAATTCTGAGAAGAATGAGTATTAAGGTTGACCTCATTTTGACACAGGCGAATTTCGACCTCCAAGGAATCTGAAATATTCCCTCAAGGTTCCTGAAGATTCTCCTCCACAGGGAATCTACAAAACCGCTGCTCAAAAGGCAAATCTAGGCGCACCATCGCGCTCCCTGCAAAATTCTGGTTAAAATTCATATAAAGTTTAATACATTATGACACAAAGAAATTTTACCTCCTTAGAATCAAAATATTCCCTTAGCATGAAAAAAAAAATTGCCTCGAAATTTGTGCCCTCTCCTTTGGTCTACATCTTCCCTACCTCGAATTGCGTGCTTGGGTCTGTTGGGCGCATTTGTGAAATGATGGGTTTTTATAAAGAAATATGGGCGGCCTTATCAATGAGTCCATTATGGCGTAGTGGTAAGTTAAGTAATTTGTTGGAGGGAGGTCGGGTGGTCAAACCTCGACCCCTCCAAAATGGTGCGAATTAGTTTTTTTAACTACCGCATTTTGTTGGGGCATTTTATAAATACGGATGGGTTGGGCCCGCCTTGGGTGGCCCGCCCAACAACCTGCCATCGTATATCATATGTGGTGAGGGTTTTTTTAATGGTTGGGGTGGCGGGGTTGACTGCTGACCACCCCACCATATATATGGTTTATGGTTGCATGGGTCACCTCGTGGGGTTCGGCGGGGGTCATGGCCTGCCAACCCATATTTAATATGGTTGTCATATGGTTATGCGTGAAACGACAGGAAGTACAGTATTACTATAAACGCTATATAACCTATATTCAATACCCTAATTATGGGTTGACAACGATATTTTCTTAGCACCCCTGCAGTGACCCATGCCCCCATAGCTATATATATATATATATATATATATATATATATATATATATATATATATATATACAAATTCGTTTGGAATCTAGCTAGTGCTGGTCGGATTCCGGTTGTCGAAAAACTTCTAGATTGTGTCTTCCTTAACTTGCAACATCATCAAGTCAACCTTGAACTTTGACTGGATCTGACTTCTCCATACGGACTCGATTTGATGAATCGTTTGCACCGTTGTGATCAAGACGACGAGATATTCAACTTGAACCTGGTATGAGAGAAATCCGAACACTTTTATTTTTTGAGCTTTCATAAGCCCTCTTTGTCCTATGTGTGTCTATGTAGCCACCTGGATCATTCCTCCCTACTGAGGAGTTTTTGGTCCTCCAAAAGCATCAACAATAATCTGCAACTGTTGTGTACAATATCTGCCTCATAGTGTCCTAAAAAGTCACCCTTCCTTCTCCTTCACCTGTGTCCTTCGGAGCCATAAGTGATGAACTGACACCTGCATCCCTTGCAAACATGTTGTACAATCTCTTGCAAATTACATGCTCAAATATGACCAACTATGACCCAAACATTTCCATACTTGCCACGAGTTTAAATACTCGGTGGTCAAGTTTACATCAAATGGAAATCACACCCGAGCTATCATTGCAAGACCAAAAACATCATTGTCACATTTCGAAGTGATGGAAAACACATCATCACTTTTACATAGAAGAAATGCACACATGATTGATAAAACAAGGCCAAAATATCATTGTTGCTGAATAAGTGATGGAAAACACCTCATCACTTTTATAGTTAAAAATGAAACATGTGATTTACAAACACGACCATGACACAATACCACATCTAGAAAAACCATCTCTCACATCAAATGAATGGATCATCTCCTTGTGGTGCACTTGATTGTCGAACAATCGTTTCAACTAGTTCATGCACCGACGCTTCGTGCTTAAGGTGCTGCTCTGGATGGAGCCTCGAACACGTGGCTCTTTGATGGCCACTTTGGTTTCAATGGTTGCAAAAGGTCTTCTTTCTACAAACCTGCTTATTCCATTTCTTCCCCTGCTACGGGGAAGGCTTTCCATGCCTTATCCTCTTTTGTGTTGTCATTCTTTTCCAACACTAAAAAATGACATGGTTATGTAAACCACAAAAACGACAAGTTTTCTTATGCCATGATTTATGTTCATGATTAGCAACATGCTTATAACCAAAATGAACTTGCAAGTAGTGATACTTGTACCTTCCTTGGTGGTCTCTGGTGCGATCGTGGTGATGAGAGCTTGCCTCATCTCTTTCACTGCAACATGCACTACCATGGAATGATGGTGAAGTGTTCCCATCATTCCTCTTCCCTGGCAAGTTCAACAATGTCTATTTACTTTTGATGTCCTTCGAACATCCTTCTTCTGTGTATCCCAAACTTGCATAGCGAGGTCTATGCACAACCTCCAATGGTTGAGTTATGCCTTGGCCATGAATTCTAAGTCCTCCTCCTTTGTACCCCATCTTGGTAAGGATTCTGATGCCGGTTCCTATAATGGGTATCTCTGCACTTCCAACAGAAATGATATCATGTGAAAATGAAACTTAAGAGAAATCAACACTGTTTACCTCAGCTGTCGATTTTGAAATAGGTGAAGAAGGCTTCCCTGAGCCTTCGTTGCACTTCAATTCCTCTAATGCGTCTGTTGCGGCTTGTAGTTGAAGCTGCAATCGCTGCTTCTCCTCCTTCTCTTCCTGCAGGAGCGTCTTTAATGCATCATGATATGCTTGACGACTTTGGTTGTTGCGCTTCAATTCTTCCAATGCCTCTGTCGTGGCTTGCGACTGAAGCTGCAATCGATGTTTTTCCTCCTCCTCCTGTAGGAGTGTTTTCAACTCAGTGTTATCTGTTGCTTATTTCTCATAAGCTTCATACACCATGTCCACTTTCTCGGACACCCTGAACATGGTCTCATACATGTCCTTGACATCCTCCATTTCTCAACTCGGTGAACGTTCAATAGTTCATGCCTGCAATCCTAATTAGCAAGAAAACCACTCTGATACCACTTGATCCAGGTAAATTCCTGATACCCTTTTAACCAAGACCTTTTACTTTGGCTGATGTGTTAGAATTGCATCAAATCATTAATGAACATAAAAGAACATATCTACATGTTGTAAAGAAGAGGAACATAACAAGCATTAGCAACATAAGATATTGATAACGAAGTTCGTCCAGGAGGGACTACGTCTTCGAGCCTCGGTGTCAAGATGGTGTAGGTCGCTGCATTAAGTGTTGGAAAGAGTGATGATGTACATGGGTGGTATTTTCTCTGTCATAAAAGGAAAATTCCCTCATACAGGAGTGGCTGGAACTCTCCATGAGATGTTCCTCTATAGGAACCCTCATTCACAAAAAGGACTCCAATCAGCATGACAATTTCACATGGATGATGACTATAAGTATCCCGCCAAACATGGCAACAAAGGGATTTCAATCAAACATACATGGCGACAATGAGCATCCCACCAACACCCGTGGAAACAAAGGGATCTCAAACAACATAAAACAATCCATGATATAAATTACATCTCACATCAGGAACAAAACAAGATCCCACATCAAACATCAACAAGGATCTATACAACACAATGCATCTTATAGAAAAGAGACAAAGAAGTACATGATCACACTACATATAACCGACATCCTAGAGCTATATGAAGACAAGGATGATAAATTGTTGGATCTGGTTGTACCATCAATCTTGTGGCGTCGAATATCCTGAAAAACAACTGCTCACATATTGAATGTTGACATTTGCAACTCCACTTTGAAAAGTGGTCGAAAACTAGAATGGTCAAATGGAAAATTTGAATACACCGTCAGATTTGTGGCATCGAATAGTGAAAAATCGACTATCAAATTTATGAATTCTAACAAAGTGAAATTCTAGGGCTGAATGAATCTTTTAGATTCCCCTTGAGCCACCTGGATCAATACAAGTGTTTGATGTTAGCTCATTCATTCACACTTTATATAATATATTAGATTCCTTGACACCCATTATCATTATTGATGGGTTATCTCACATTTTTTAATGGTATAGATAAATGATTGGTAATCAAAAGATGTCTCCCATGATTTAATTTAGCTCATGTATTCACATGGTGAAGACTAATCCCTTCATACCTTGTAATTGTAGTAACATCACCCTTTTATGTTGTTATCTAAGTTGTATTGACAATACCACTAACATAGTTATAATTGGTACTTGTGGAGGATTAGTTCGTTCACCTAATTTGAGTTCAATTATGCTCTTATATATTGAGGCATAGATCCATTCTGAATATCTTCATGCCTATGATTTTCTTCCACATTGATCCACAATTTATTTTCCCGTGGCCATGTTTGCTATTATTGTATACGCATGGATTGTGACCATGATTTTTATTTATATAAACTTCATGAATCCACAATATACTTTATTTGGTAGCCATGCTTTTCTACATCTAAGCATGGGTATGCCCTTCTTGGGAAGTGAGTTATAGGTTTTTGGAGGTATCATTTGGGTCTATTGTTTAGTGAACTTTTCCTGGGCCCACTTCACAATTTCCTCTTAGATTTTATAGTGCATTTCAACCATCAAATTTCCTTTTGACCTCATACATTAGGAGGCATCTATTATAACATATTTGGACACTCTTTCACCAAAGATGCATATTGTGGTCTTAATCCTTAATTCCTTTTCATTTGCAGATTTCATCGCCCCTCATAACCTTTTCAAAAAGACTTTTTTTTCGTAGTATACATGTTTTTTGTTCCAGCAACTTATGTACATACACATTCTCCCCTTTTACATTATAGCTAGCATATAAATACTATAACCAATTTCCAAGTGTTCGAGCGAGGTCCCCTGAATGCAATTTTGGATAAAATTTTGGCATATTTTGAGTATTTTATTGTGCGCAACACAAGTTAAGGGACTTTGGGGCGGGTCAAAGTACCTCATGCATTGTAATAGGAAAAAAGGGTAGATCTAGGGGTCGCAAACTACGATTTGCAGACTCTAGTATAACGTAGGCTAAATATATATATAAGAGTCTAGGATGAGTCGAAGAAGTAAGTTGAACTAATTTTATGGTACAATTGTTCATGATAGATCTGTTCTGAGGTTTTGTTTGGGTAAGGGCTCCTGTTGGCTGTGTGCGCAGAGACCCTAAGTCCTGTTGTGTGTGGACCTCGCTAGATGTGTGTGCGTGTATGTGAAAGAGTCTGTAAGAAGAATATGAACTACTTGATGAATATAAGGATGTTTTGTTGGTATTAATGTCTCTCTGGTGTGTTATAAGTTGCGTTGCAGGTTTTTCCAAGTTATTTATGTGATAAGTGAATGTTGTTAGTTGATGTTAGGTCCCTATATTACTAGCATAGTTCCTTATTGTTGTTAGTGTAACCCCCTTATTGTTATTATTTTACCCCTGTAACCCCTATATTGTTATTATTGTGCCTTTAAATTATTATTGTTAGGTCGGCTAGGATTACATTGTGGCCCCATGGATTGCTATATCTAGAAAGGAGGTTTTGTAATTTGTATCATCCAAGAATTGTTCATTCATGTAATGTATTGGAGGTTTCCCCCTTGAAGTGGCTTATTTCTAAGGAGTTGATATCTCTTTTCTTATATTTTTGGAGCTGGTTTGACAACATTTGGTATGAGAGCTTTGGATTCTAGGGTTTCGCTGCTCCAAACAGTTCATCGTGGCATTTTCACTATAACTTTTATTCTACGAAGATTCAAAAGCTGAAATTTTTAGAGTGCGAAGTCGAAATTCTAAGGAACATCATCACAAAATTTCAGATCTTGGTTCGCAATATTGTCAGAGCTATGATCTGTTGAAGTTAGGGCGTTTTGCAGACTCCTAAATTTCACTTAAAAAGGTCATCGCGGAAGTTTCGCTATAAATTTTTTTCTATGAAGGTTCAGAAGTTGAAATTTTTAGAAAGCGAAGCCGATATCCTGAGGAACTTAGTCACAAAAGTTTAGAGCTTGGTTTGTAATATTTTCGGAGATATGATCTGTTGAAGTTAGATATTTTTTAGGCTCCCGAATTTCATCTCAAAGAGGTGATCGTGGGGAAATCTTCATAACTCTCTCTTTGAGAATCAGATTGAAATTCTGTAAGAATTGACTGGAAGTACATGGAATGTAGTTTCATGTCTATAAATTTCAGAGCCAAAGGAGCAAAAAGTGACACGTGGAAAGTCGTACAATTTCGCTCTACTGAACTAGTCCATAATTAGGTCATTGTGGGAGATTGGACATAACGTTGTCTTGAAGAATCCAAATCAAGTCAGAACTGTGGCATTTGAAAGAAGCTTCAGAGGAATACTACAAGGTTGAATTTTAGATAATGAGGATCTACAAGTATATAGATAAGTCAATTTCAATATCGAGCTCCTCAAAAGAAAGTAAAAGGTGTGTATTTTTTTTTTTCCCGAATTGCATAAGTCTTGTTTGGAGAATCAAGTTGAATTGATTCCAAGGGCATATTGTAGAATATATTTCAGTATTGGGTTCTGAAATTCCTCCTAAAAAGAATTCAACACCCATTAAGTTTTTGGAAGGCTCTACTATGACTCATGAAGACGAAGAATGGCAACATGACATATCAAATTTACAAGAGCAAGTGCAACAAATTTCGCTCTTGCAAAGAGCAACAGAAAATGACATGGAAGTTTTGAAGAAAGGCGTGGAAACTAATATGGATGGTTTGAAGAAAGGCATGGAATCTAAGATGGATGGTTTGAAGAATGGCATGGAAGCTAAGATAGATGGCATGGAAGCTGGCATGGAATCTAAGATGGATGACATGGAAGCAAAGATCGATGAAAAAATGGAAAACATGAATAATGATCTAAAAGCAAACATGGAAGGTTTGACAAAGTTGATACACGAAATGTTTCCTAATAGTGAAAATATAGTAGAGGAAACTCATGATGAGAACAAAATAAATGTTAATCGTGATTTCATAAACTCTAATGTTGGCGGGAAGAACCACCATATTCCAAAAATGGATATGAGGAAGTTTGATGGAAAGGATCCTGTAACATGGATACTACAGATGGAGCAATATTTTGATCTCAATAATGTGCAAAACACACAAAAGATATGCATTGCAACTTTAAATTTAGAAAAAAATACATTTGTATGGTATCGATGGCTTTGCTCCGGTAAAAAAATTGTCACTTGGTCAATTTTTACGGAGAAAATGATAGCACATTATGAGGATACAAAGAGCAACACCTTCTTTAGCCAATTGATAAATCTCAAACAAAAGGGTTTAGTGGGGGAGCACATTGAGGACTTCCAAAAATTGAATATAAGGGTAATTGATATTCCATAGGAACACAGGATTGATCTCTTCATAGGTAATTTAAAGGATAACATCCAACATGAAGTTCGCATTTTGGAACCTGATTCATTGGAGAAGGCATTTAGGTTGGCAAGAAAAATTGAATGTAAAATTATGGCGACAAGGAAGCCTACCACTCACTTCTATAAAGAGGGAAGTATTGCTACTCCTAGATTTCCACAACCTACAAGGTTGACACCACAACAATTGGAAGGAAAAAGAGCAAAAGGGATTTTCTATAGTTGTGATAACAAATACACTAAAGGTCATAAGTGTGCTGAGAAGAAATTATTTTACCTAGATTGTGAAGAGGAAGAAGAAAATGAACAAGAAGAGGATATACACCAGGAACCAACCCTAGAAGAGGAAGAAATGAGTCAGACCATATTGTGTAATGAATTGGCAGGAATTACCACTCCTCAAACTCTCAAGATAGAAGGACATATCAAGAATAAAAAGTTAATAGTGTTGATTGATTCAGGTAGTAACCACAATTTTATTCATTGTAAGGTAGCCAAGGAATTGAATTGTTTCCTATACCCAGCACCAGAATGTCAAGTGATGGTTGCAAATGGAGGAACTATAAATTTCTCTGGAAAATGCCATAATATCAAGCTAACCATGGGGGAATATGTATTTAATAGTACAATGCTTTCCATTCCGATGGGAGGTGTTGATGTTGTACTAGGAGTACAATGGTTACAATCTTTGGGGAAGGTAGCTTTTAATTTTCAAGAACTTTTCTTGAATTTTTTTCAGAAGGAAAGGAAGTCGCATTATGGGGTATTGCAGGGAAGCCGAGAAAGATAATAAGCTCTAATGTCATGACAAAGCTTCTAAAGAAAGAACAACGAGACGTAATTGCACAATTATGCTCACTAGAATTTCCAACATCAAAATCATCTATTTCTGCAGATCTCCAAAAAGTTTTGGACAATCATTCCAAGGTTTTTGAAACTCCCAAAGGACTCCCACCTATTCATGATCATTATCATTCTATTCATTTGATTCCAGGAAGTGTTCCTCCAAACATCAGGCCTTATAGATATCCTTATGTCCAAAAGAGCGAAATTGAACGTATGATTGCAGAAATGTTAGAGGTGGGTATAATTCAACCTAGTCAAAGTTCTTTCTCTGCTTCTGTAGTATTGGTACACAAGAAGGATGGATCATGGCGAATGTGTCCAGATTATAGGGAGCTCAATAAGCTCACCATTAAAGACAAATTTCCCATTCCTGTGGTTGATGAATTATTGGATGAATTACATGGAGCAATTTATTTTACCAAGTTGGATCTTCGTTCAGGATATCATCAAATTAGAATGAAGACTGAAGATATTCCAAAAATAGCATTTCAAACTCATGAGGGTCATTATGAATTTTGGTCATGCCTTTTGGCCTTACCAATGCACCTTCTACATTTCAAGGGTTGATGAATTCCATTTTCAAACCCTTCCTTAGAAAATTTTTGCTGGTATTTTTTGATGATATACTAATCTACAACAGGTCTTGGAAGGATCATGTTGAACATGTTGACAGGGTGCTCAAACTATTGCAAGAGAAAAAATTATATGCAAAAACATCCAAATGTTTCTTTGGAGTACAAGAGGTGGAATATCTGGGTCATATTGTATCTCACAAGGGTGTTAAGGTAGACCCTAACAAAATTAAAGCCATTAAAGAATGGAAAGTCCCCACAACCATAAAGCAATTGCGAGGGTTTCTCTGGTTAACAAGGTATTATCGCAAGTTTTTTAAGAATTATGGGAGAATAGCAGCACCTCTATCAACATTATTGAAGAAAGATGGATTTTCATGGACTCCTGAAGCAACTAAGGCCTTTGAACATCTTAAAGATTCAATGTGCCTAGCACCAGTCTTAGCTATGCCAGACTTCACAAAAACCTTTATTGTGGAATGTGATGCCTTAGGAAATGGAATTGGTGTTGTTTTAATGCAAGAAGGAAGACCCATTACTTTTGAAAGTCGTCCAATAAAAGGAAAGTATTTACAGAAAGCTATTTATGAGAAAGAAATGTTAGCAATACTGCATGCACCAAAGAAATGGCGAACTTACCTAATGGGAAGACACTTCAAGGTAAAAACTGATCATCATAGTCTTAAACACTTTTTGGAACAAAGACTATCTTCAGAAGAGCAACAAAAATGGGTCACAAAGATGTTGGGTTATGAATTTGAAATACTCTAAAAAAAAGGGAAGTTAAATGTTGTTGCAGATGCACTCTCAAGAAAGAATGAAGAGGTGGAAGCATTGCTTTGTGCCATTTCTATTATCCATCCAGATTGGATAACCGAAGCAAGGGATGAATTGAAGAAGGACAAAGAAGTGTGGACACTCATTCAAAATTTGCAGCAAGATCCTAGTACATCTGATACATTTAGTTGGAAAAATGATTCCTTATGGTACAAAGATCACTTATATCTTTGTAAGAATTCCCAACTAAAACAAAAGATTCCTTTGGAATTGCACACTTCTCCTTTAGGAGGACACTTAGGATTTTTAAAAACTTACCACAGGGTGAAGAAAGAATTTTTTTGGGATGGCCTTAAATCTGATATTCAAAATTTTATGGCGGAATGTTTGATTTTCCAGCAGAATAAAGTTGAGACAATTACCAAGTCAACATTGGGAGGAGATTTCAATGGATTTTATCACATGTTTACCTAAGTCTGAAGGAAAGAGTGTCATCATGGTGGTAGTTGATAGACTTACCAATTATGCACACTTTTGTGCATTATCTCATCCATTTAAAGCAAGTACAGTTGCTACTACATTTATGGACACAATTCAAAAGCTACATGGAAACCCAAGGGTTATTATGAGCGACAGAGATCCCATTTTTACTGGAAATTTTTGGACGGAGTTATTTTCTTGTTTGGGTACTCCATTAGCTCATAGCTCATCTTATCATCCTCAATCCGATGGTCATACTGAGATAGTAAATAAATGTTTTGAAGGATATCTTCGTTGTTTTGTATCTGATAAACAAACACAATGGGTCAAGTGGTTACCTCTCGCTGAATGGTGGTATAACACTTCCATACTGCAACAAAAATGACCCCATTTATGGCACTTTATGGATATCATCCACTATCCATTACATCATATTTAAGAGAAAATTCGAAGGTTCAAGCAGTGGAAGATCACATCGAGCATCAACAAGAATTTCTCTAGCTCTTAAAGTATAACCTAAATTTGGCACAAAATCGAATGAAACAACAGGTAGATCAACATCGCAGCGAGAGAAGCTTTGATGTGGGAGACTGGGTATTTTTACGGCTACAACCATACAAAAAAAATGTACCTCAAGCAAGCTAAGAAGGATAATAAATTATCGCCAAAGTTATGGTCCTTACAAGGTGTTGCAAAAGATTGGTACTATGGAATACAAATTGGAGCTTCCTTCTTCTTCACGAGTGCATCCAGTTTTCCATGTTTCATGCTTAAAGAAGGTTATAGGTGAAAATATTCTAGTTCAAACAATATTGCCAAAACTTGATGAGGAAGGAAAAATCATATTGGAACCTGAAGCGGTCACGGAAACAAGAACTCGAAAGCAATGGAATCGATCAATTTCGGAGTATCTCATCAAGTGGAAGAACTTACCCACTGAATATTCTACATGGGAGGATGAGAATTTTATACAGAAGCACCCAGAGCTACTCAAGCGTTGAGGACAACACTTTTTTGAAGGAGAGGGGCATGTTAGGTCCCTATATTACTAGTATAGTCCCTTTTTGTTGTTAGTGTAACCCCCTTATTGTTATTATTGTACCCTTGTAACCCCCATATTGTTATTATTGTGCCCTTAAATTATTATTGTTAGGTCGGCTAGGATTACATTGTGGCCCCATGGACTCCTATATATAGAAAGGAGGTTTTGTAATTTTTATCATCCAAGAATTGTTCATTCATGTAATGTATTGGAGGTTGCCCCCTCGAAGTGGATTATTTCTAAGGCGTTGATATCTCTTTTCTTCTATTTTTGGAGCAGGTTTCACAACAATTGATTGATTGCGCACATGTATTAGATGCTTAAAATAACAATGAATTCATAGATCTTGTAATATTGGGTTATCTTGCTCTTGTTAATTGATTATCTTATGAGTTATGGGTTGTGCGCAAGTCATTTTGTTAAGTATATTGTTAAGCGTTTTTGGTTAGGGCTTTCTCTGCGCAAACCTGTTCTAGATCTGAAGGCACCCACTTAATTAAATATCTCTCTCTCAGGGTGCAAAAACCTGTTCTAACACCCTCCCATATTACTTTGGGTGAGTCCTTGACCTGCACAAGCATGGAATTTCCGTAAGGGCCAGTAGTACAGGGGTTTGTTGGTTAACCTCAAATTTTAACCTGGGTCAAGACCCATCAAACCAACAAATGGTTCATTTGTTTGGACCAGAAGCATTTTCAAAGAGAGACCAGGTGATCAGTCAGGGTTTGTGGCACCCGGAAAAATCTGAAATCGACGAGTGGTTAAAAAATCAGATCCAAGAGTTTACCCTAAAAGAAATTAGAAGTAAGAAGTTGTCTACTAAAAAGTGGAAGAATAACTATATCTTCACAGAGTTGCACGAAATCTTCTTCATGACCTTTGCGCACGAGTTGCAGGAGTGGTTTTCAAGATTAGCAGAATTCCAGACCTGTTGGAAGGAAGATAGTGTTACGCAGTGAACCACTAAATTGATCCAGTAATTGGAAAAGACTGTTAACAAAATAACCCGGACCGTAGATCACTAGGTTGATAGTATATTGGGTGGATTTGTGACAGAATTTGCGGTAGATCAGTTTGTGTTGTACTCTAAAGCTGAGAGAATATTTTTCAAGGTTTTGAGAGGTAAATTATTGCGAACATTTCCTTTGTTG
The DNA here is from genome assembly GCA_034641835.2 of Pinus albicaulis. Taxonomy (NCBI): domain Eukaryota; kingdom Viridiplantae; phylum Streptophyta; class Pinopsida; order Pinales; family Pinaceae; genus Pinus; species Pinus albicaulis. The sequence goes on along the minus strand of CM076582.1, from coordinate 807,322,455 downwards.
ATTAAGATGCTATTGAGCGAAAAGGGTGTTCTGTGCAACCATGCCGAGTGAATGAACTACGAACAGATTGAAAGCACTATGCGCGGCGGGAAGTATTATCGGAAAAATAAAAAATGGGAAAGATCTGTATACAAACCTCTGATGGATTCTTTGGATCTAGGAGAAATTGAGGCTACACACACTGCAGGTAGACCCCCTGCTATGCCATTCTAGAATTCACGTAGGAATCAGACATCTCCTACCCCACCACCACCCCCACCGACAGACGATATGGTCGTGCACATGAAGCTACCCACCTTTAAGGGTGTGGGGGATGAGGACATGGATCGGTTCTAGTTCATTGCTGATGTAGTCTACGTGAATCAGACATCTCCTACCCCGCCGCCACCCCCACCGACAGACGATATGGCCGTGCACATCAAGCTACCCACCTTTAAGGGTGTGGGGGATGAGGACATGGATCGGTTCTAGTTCATTGTTGATGCAGTATGGACTGCACAAAACGTTAATACTAATGCTGTGAAAAGAGCACAACTGGCCATGGATTTTGAAGGTCGTGCGCTAGACTGGTTTATGGGATATCTGAAACAAAACGTCGCTCCTACTATCGATGATAATAAGAAGGAACTGAAGCGGCAGTTCAAAAAGACGAAGTCCAACACGCAGGTAGTGGTAGAGCTAAAAGATTTCAAGAAAGGAGAAAAATAATCAGTCTGGAAAGCTGATCAGTGACTGAATAAAACTATCAATGATGGAGGATTGGTTTACGATGATGACCAACATAAGGAATGGTTCATCACCATGTTTTTACCCCATCTATGTGGTCCTCTGGGATAGTAGAAGATTTCTACTAAGGCTGAAGCCCTAGAGATTGCTATGAAGTTGGAGGTTGCGCCTAGATACGATATGCCCCTTGGTACTGCAAATTCAAAGTCAGTTGGAAGTTATGCACTTAGAGATACAGAACCTACGAAGAGACAAGGGTAAGGAGGTTGGCGCAGATGTGGGGTGCATTCATTGCAAAGGAGTAGGCCACACCAAATATCAGTGCCCTGTGTTTATGGATTAACTGCGAGCTGGAGGGCCAAATCATCTACGACCTAGGGAGGTTGTGAGGCCTAGCAACCCCACCCTGTGGTGCGCTGATATTGACCACTTCCCGTGGATGGGAGCCTATGTGCCAGAATTGAAGAAACAATATTGCATATTCTACTCCTTGGTTGGTAATGATGAGCACCACTGTTAGACATACATGGTGCAAGCTGAAACCTGTATAGGGTGCAGGCTGAAACCTGTACAGGGTGCAGGCTGAAACCTCTTCACCATCTTCTCCCTCTGGATGTGGAGGAGCCCCGGCAAGAGGAAGGGGAGAGGGGAGAGAAGGAGGCGTAGGTCGAGGAAGAGGGAAATTAATCTGCTATAATTTTGGAGATCTTGGAAATTACGCACGTGATTTCCCTAACCTTGTACGGAAGTCCTACAAGTACTGTAGGAAATTTGATCACGTAATCGAGGAATGTCCCATTTTGATAGCTAAGATGCAGTAAAAGAAACAAACACCTACGCAAAATGTACAGATGGTCAACATTGAACCACGCAATGATGGCCCTAGTGTAAATGCAATAACACGCAGTGGTATGGCCACTGGAAGACCTGAGGAGCAAGTTGTTGCAAATTCATGGATCAGAAAGGCATCTGAAAAGAAGGAAGGCCTAAACCTGAAAAAATAAAAGGAAACTTTTATAGAGGATAGAAGGGATTTTGCTACGATGAAAGCATCGACATCAAAATCTACCATGGATTCAAAGTCGATGAAGCAGTCAAGCCATTCATTCAAGCCTGCATGAAGTTACTCCGCAACCAAAAGGTGGTAGAGAATCTCCAATCATTGATAGGCAACTGGGCAAAAAAGGAGGCCCCTCGGATGGAGATTAAATTCGCGAACAAATTTTTAAGAACAAGAAAAGGATTGGTCGGGAGATGCATATGACTGCGCAGATTGGAGAGTATGAAATGGATCAAGTAATCTTGGATCTGGGATCTGATGCCAATGTCTTGCCCAAACAAACCTGGCAGAGGATGGGAGAACCCAAATTGGATTGGTGCACCATACAACTGCTTATGGCTAACCAACAAAAGATTATTCCACTAAGAAGGTTGCCTAAGGTTGTGGTAGACATTGCGGGAGTTAAATTATATGCATATTTCGAAGTAATCCAGATTGTGGATGATGCTGACCCTTACCCTGTGCTATTAGGACTGGATTGGGCTATTAACATGGGAGGTATCATCAACCTGAAAAGGAGGAGCATGATCTTTGAAAATGATGGTACGCGGGTAATAGTCCCTCTGGATCCGAAAGAAGGTGAAAGATATATAGAGTCGGCGCACGATGAGAAGGATGTTGACCATATTTACAAACTGACTGTGTGGGATGATGATTGGGTCAATCCTACAACTGATGGCATGTTAAATTGGGAAAAATACAGCTCATGTTTCTCAGATTCGGATGGCGAGATGGAAAATTGACAGAACCGGTTGCATGACGTATCTGCGCTGCATTGCCTCAAGATCACAAAGAGCTTCTGGTGCGTCTCCTCAAAGGTAAGATAATTGCCTTACTTTGATGGTTCTGGTAGTGTTAAGGAATTTCTTAAAGCATTGAAAAAAGATATCCCTAAGGAACAGATATTATGGGCGCTTGACTTAGCTATGCGCACAACCCCTGCGTGTTGGTGGGAAACACACAAGGGGGCTTTTGAGGACTGGGAGGAATGTCGAAAAATGATTATCCTGCGCTTTGAACCTCTAGTCAACCCACCCATGGAGCTATTTTCTGGTTGTGGGGATCCGTGCAAGCACCTGACTATGTGGATGGAGGTATGGAATGAAAGGAATAGGAATGAGTGGGTCCATATGTTATTCATTTATTAGGGCCGATCCCCACCACCTGGTATTTAGATGCGGAGCTTCACCAATGCACTCGCCACTGGGATACAATGACAAAGGATTTCATGGTGATGTTCGATTTAGTTGGAGGGACGGAGAAATTAGATGAAGCTCTGTAGGATATAGATGCTCTTGTCTTTGATGAATCTTTGCCTCGGAAGGAATGTGCCACGCCATCTTGGGATGCACAGATGCAGGATATTGTCAACTGTAGAAATTTGTTAATAGAGGATAGTGACGAAGATCCCAGGAACATTACAATCCCAGAATAAAAAGGAGAGTGCGCAGTTGCAGGACCCTTATTGCATACAATAAACATTACCAAACCATTGAAGTTGAATGAAGTCAACATTGGGACGGAGGAGTAGCCCAAGTTGGCCAAAATTGGGTATTACTGGGATGATGATATTGTTGGGAAGATTGCAGAGCTGCTGACCAAATATCAGGATCTATTTCCTATGAATTTCTCTGAGCTCAAGGGAATTGTAGGAGATCTGGGTGTTGTGAGGATCACCTTGAAGCCAGATGCATGTTCTGTCAAGCAACGACCCTATCCACTAAACCCTAAATATAAGTAGAAATTCAAGGAGGAGTTAGATAAGATGGTGGCCATATGTATCATTGAGCTCGTAGAACAGTCTGATTGGGTAAGACCAATGGTAGTCCAAGAAAATAAAACCAAAGGAGGGATAAGATCTCCATGGACCTGCGCAAGATGAACGATGCCTATGTACATGATCCCTTCCCTACGCCATTCTTTGATGAAATATTGTATAACATGGGAGGTTAATAAGCATACTCATTCACTGATGGATTTTCGGGGTACCAACAGATCAAAATTTCACCTGAGGACCGCATCAAGATAGCATTTGCAACCGAATGGGGCTCTTTCAAGTACACTGTCATGCCATTCAGATTGAATAATGCCCCTACCATTTTTTCACGCGTGGTTGTAGCAGTATTCAAAGAATTCATCCATAAGTTTCTAGATGTATATTTTGATGATTGGACAATATTAATATTGGTCAAGAAACACGTGTCGAACTTGCGCACAATGTTGGATACTTGCAAGAAACACCATATTTTGTTGAACTTGAAGAAGTGTATATTCTGCGTACCTTTTGGAATTTTTTGGGGGCATATCGTATGTCAGTAGGGATTGATTTTTGACCCAGCCAAGATTGCGGTTATCATTAATTTAGCAGTCCCCACCAATGAGAAACAATTGCGCTTCATTTTAAGACAGACAGGTTACTACAAAAAGTTTATTCAGGGGTACGCCTTGATCACTGCACCAATGGAGAAGCTTCTAAAGAAGGATGTGTCATTTTTCTGGGATGAAGAATTTCAGAAAATTTTTGAGTTCTTGAAGGAAAGGACGGTCACTACACCTATTCTAATATTTCTAGTGTGGATTTGGATGCGTCAGGACTAGCTCTTGGGGCTGTCTTAGCGCAAACAGGAGAAGGATACATTGATCATCCGGTTGCATTTACTAACAGGAAACTCTCTAGTGCAGAGCGCAACTATTCTACTACTGAACAAGAAGGATTGGCAATGGTGTATTCATTGTAGGAACACATGCACTATCTATTGGGAGGACACTTTAAAATGTTCACTGACCATTCAAATTTAAAATACCTAGTCAATAAGCCTGTGTTGGGGGGGAATATTTGTAGATGGTTGTTGCTGTTTCAGGAGTATGAATTTTAGATTATTGTGAAGCTTGGGAGACTAAATGCAGGACCTGATCACTTGTCTCGAATTGAGAATGGAGAAGAGCCAACTAGTCTGGAAGAAGGATTACCCGATGCACAACTTTTCGCTATCAAGGTGGTTGATGAGCACTTTGCAGAGATTATTCACTTCTTAACAACTGGAACGACACCTACAAAATATTCAGTACAACATAAGAAAGAGTCGGTGGCTCGTGCAACTGATTTCACTGTGATTGTAGGTCAATTATATAAATTGGGTGCAGAAGAGGTATTCCAGAGGTATGTATTAGAACATGAGAGACAATATATCCTAGTTGAGGCTCATGGAGGGGTGGAAGGATGCCACTACGTAGGGAAAGCCACTGTGCAAAAGGTACGGCGTGCTGGGTTATGGTGGCCCACATTGCATAGCGACGTACATGCTTACTACCGAGCCTGTGATGCATGTCAGCGAACTGGGAAGCCTTCATGCAGAGATGAAATGCCCCTGCAATAGCAGATGTCCTTGCAGGAATTCAATAAATGGGCTATAGACTTTGTGGGACCGATCAATCCCCCGGGAAAGAATACTAGCACCAATTATATCATTATTGCCACTAATTATGTGACCAGATGGGTAGAGGCAAAGGCTGTTAAGGATTGTACCACAGATATTGTTGTGCATTTCATCTTGAGCATATTCTGATCCAGTTTGGTTGCCAAAATATCTTAATGAGTGATAGAGGTACGCACTTCGTTAACGAAACTATTGAAGCTTTGACGGAATAATTTCATAACCATAATGTGAAAAGCACCCCATATCACCCACAAGCTAATGGCGTAGTAGAAAATTTCAAAAAAAAATTGGAGAGCACACTTACCAAGGTTTGTAATGCCAATCGAAATGACTGGGACGTGCACATCCCTTCAGTGCTATGGGCCTATAGGACTACATGCAAGAAGCTAACTGGGAAGACTCCTTTTAGGATGGTCTGTGGACATACAAGAGGCCATCATGCCCATGAAATATATTGTCCCCAGCCTGCGCATTGCGCCTGACATCATGGAGGAACACCTGGTAGAAATAGTTGCCTTGGAAGAATATCGGTTTATTGCTAAATTTCATCGGTAAGTACAAAAGGCACGTGAAAAATATTGGCATGATCGGCACATCCGACATAAGGTGTTTAAGGAAGAAGAGTTGGTTTTTCTCTATGATAGTCAATTTGCGCACCACCCAGGGAAGTTCCGTAAGCACTGGCTGGGACCATATATAGTAAAAGATATTACTGATGGTGGTGTGGTGCGCTTGGCCACGCTGCGAGGAGACTACCTTCTCAGGTATGTTAATGGAAGTCGCCTAAAGCCCTATCAGGACAATCTGGTGCCTACCAACTGACTATATGGCTGGAGCATCAACATTAGAGGCTCTAAGCGTGCTATGAGGGGACGCGAAGACAAGTTTGACGAAAGCGCAGTAGTAGAACGCAGGTGCAGAGTTGCGGGTAGGTGCAACTAAGGTGCAGGGGTAGTGCGCAGCTAGGAAAACTAGCCATTGGAACAATAAAACTGGGTAACAAAACGATTTTACCGTTGCATGGAGCGGGTGTTTGGTATTTAATGTAGTGATCTTGGAGGATTTTTTACCATTTCTTCGATGGTAAGTCACATTTAATGATAATCCGATCATTTTTACCCATGGTGGCATGTAAAAGGAAAGGCACGGGTCATAATCGATTCCTTTTCTCTCTGATGATTTCATCCTTTATGCTTTGTTGCAATCCCTGTGTTTCCTATGTCCACACAATTTGTATGTCTGGGCGAGGTACCCCTTCCGACAGTAGCAATCCTGAGTTTGTGTTTTGGGCAAGGATGACAGCCACTAACCCTATAGAGTCGCCACCAATTATGGCCTCCACTGAGCCGGGGTTCGAAGAGGTCTTTGAAATCACCCCTAAAGTTGAAGAGGTCGTGTCCACGCCTACCAAGGGAAAAGGAAAGGGAAAATGAAAAGGAAAAGAAGAAGGAAAAGAAAAAGGAAAAGGAAAAGCCATGAAGTGGGCTTCAGCTAGTCCGCACACCTCCCCAAGGATTGTGCACTGTCCTCGGCAGGTGCCCCAGACACGCTCACATGTACGCAACCCCTCAAAACGCCCCATAACGGCCCAAGATGAGGCCCTGCTCTCATGGTTAATACCTTACGTTAAGCCGTGCAAGCCGATGGTGCGCACCCCTAAGAACGTAGATGCGGTCTGCGAATATCTCCAAATGCCATTAGTCCCGAAATAGGTCCTTCTAATTGGAGAGATGTTTGGCAGCATACTTGTCATCAAATTTGATGATCACGATCTGGCTAATGAGGAAACATTTTTGGATCTAGCCTAAGAGCTCTATTTGGAGTGGGTACTATATGACGACGTGCCAAAGGTGGAGACAATGCCTTGGGCGCGTAGACTGCAGGCCTCGAGGATCTTAAACCTGCTGTGAATCCAATTCTTTGGGAGGTACTCTATAACTAGTTTGGTTGTACGACAACTGCTCACCTTGATCCATGATGATTTTCTCTGGATTCAAGGTTGCATTCCTATTGATGTTGTGTTGATCCACAGGATCACCGGCCTGCCCATGAAGGGGCCCCATCCCATGAAGGGGTTTGGAAAGAAGAATGAGCAGAAGGTAGCGAATGATGTCCAAGAGAAATACAAGGTGGAGCGCGACAAAAGAGGGTTCTTGGTCGATAGCATCGCTGATCCCAGGGTGCGCATGGGCACTCTCTTGCTTGGATGTAAGCTGATGCGGAAGTGTCGGCCATGAGTTGTCCCTGCGTATGTCATCCAGCTATCAAGAAATGTGATAAGGAGGTCAGCTATAATTGCTCCCAACACCTGCGTGAGGAGTTCCTTGATAATGTGCGTGATGCGCAGGACCAGGGGATGCCTTTATGTTATTCATGTTTGCTATTGTTGATTACCTTAGTCGCGTGGGAGACGCCTGAGGATGCAGTGCTCCCCGAGCTTGAGCCAGGTGTATGCGAAGGAGTGTGCTACACCAACCTATGGGATTCCGAGGACCCACAATGCATCAAGGAGAATAAGGTATTATGGGTGTTGTTTGAAGGTTTGCTGGCGGCAAAAATACACTCTAGGCCGCGACTGTCGCTTGCAGTGTATGATAAATACAAGTGCATCGTTGACTTCCATGTCACTATGCATAATGTCCAAATCATAGCGCGCAAAGACCCAACGTGGTACAATCTGACCTACATGGTCACAAAGGCAGAAGTGGTCCAAGTCATAGCAACCTGGACGCTTGCATGGAAGATAGGACTCAAATACACCACTTCGGTCACAACATGCACATCCGACAGAGATGCAACACTGAAAGATATCGCTTCACCGAGTGTTGAGCCCTAAAGATTTCCTTTCCTTTCACCAAATTTCACTTCATTCCATTTTTACTTTATTAGCTATAGGCTTAAAAGATCAATAAGAATGATTAAAATCACTTTAAGAATGCATGCAATGACTGACTTATTATACTTTTGTGGTTTTGTTGTCATAGTGATTTTTGAGCAAACTTAGCTACAGAATGCAGTCATTTTGTAGCTAGTCGCATATTCCGTAGCCATCTTTATGTTTACACAGGTTACAGGTGTCATTTGAGGGAAAGACGCATATGGTTAAATTACATAACTCTCCTACATCATTCCTTGTCCTCCACGAAGGCTGAGAAAAAATCTGAAAGTGGTTATGCACGTGGACAAAGCCAAAACCAAGAAGCAGACTTCTACAAGGATAACGACTCTACAGGTGTCTTCAGCAAAATACGAGTCCTCAACAGGAGTTCTAGTTCGATTTTGATTATAAAATACACCTATGCCTATTTCTACTCAATGACAGTTATGTATTTGCTTATAAAAATAACTCAGTGAACCGAGAAAGGGAGTTGATGTTTTGTTGTTAGTTTTCAAAGACTGTGATACTCTGTTTCTGAACGTTTTTCCTTTAATGAAAGAAGTATAACTTTGGTGCATGATCTGAAGCAACTTTAAGGAGTTAAGGATTTGTGTGCCAATCTGATGGTAGAGGGCCCCTACTATCTGAAAGGCGTTGTGCATATTTTCTAGATAAGTGACCTTTAACTCTGTTTTGTTCTTAGCTTAGGCAGTTTTCTGAGTTTATCCTCTTGCATCATGCTTATGTCATTTACTTACATCGAATATTACAGTCAATCTTGTTCTCATGAGTTGTTCCAATATATCACTAATGCGTGAATGAGAGATAGTTGTAGTACTCTTGAGTTAATTGCATTTTAGTTCAGTTTTGTTCATTGCATTTTAGTTCTATTAGTTAATTGCATTTTAGTCCTGTTAATTAGACTTAAAATACCCTCATTATTTTATAAGCTGCTCTTGTTCTTAACTTCTTCTAACACATCATTATCATATGAACAAGAATTAGTTATATCATTTTGAGCTCTTGACTGTTCTGCAATTTCTCATAATTTTACAAACAGCCTTTTTCCCAAGTTGTTCCAAGAGATCTCTAACCTTTGAACGAGGCTTAATAGTAACATTTTGAGTTGCAGAACGAGTTAATTCTAGTTCCATAAGTTATTTTAGCATAGGGTTCCTTACTATGTTGCATATAATATTTTCTCAAAATGTTCCAACAAATTTCTAACAACGTATGAGATTTTCTCTATGATATTTTAAGTTGTTGTTTACTAAAGAGAACCTCATTACTTCAAACTAATCCTTTTCTCAGTTTGTTCCAACATACCTCTAATGAAATGAATTGGACTGAGTTTAATGTTATGAGTTACTTTTCTTATCAGCTTTACAATCTGTGGATTAGCATTTTCTGTTCTTAGGTGCCATTCATAGTTTAGAGTAGATTTTATTCTATTTTAGTGTGATCAGTAACTTCTCTTTGCTAGAAATTCAGTTCTTTTCCCATTAGTATAAAAACACAAAACCAAAAACACTAGAAAAACACTAAGCACAACAAAGTAGGAAGAAGATACCTAGACACATATGGTGCACTTCACTTCAACAGTTTACTAGCCCTGGTTGACAATTTATGACATCAATTTAGGAACACTAAGTTGAGTAGACACCGAGCACAACAAAGGAAACTGAGCTGTGCTCCAGCGGGAAAGCGACCACCAAGGAGACCACCAAACACGCCCCCAAGGACACTAAGCAGGAGCCGGAACAAGACATCGAGACTGGAGGAGTCGATGGGGAGGGTGCGGATCCCCCACGAGGTACAAAGCACACTAGCGAGTTTGCCAAAGGTTAGTGCAAGAAGCGAAAGGGAGAAAAGTCTGGCGAAGATGCGAAGGTCACCTTAATCGACAAGGACCTGAAGAAGATAGCAGACGGAGTCACCACCGCGTCAGAGGATATATGGACCGCCCTGGAAGAACAACACATGGTCGCGGTGGAGGCCTTGCAGTCCGGATTACAGGTATTGTAGCTAAAGGCAGACTCATTATAGGTGAGCGTGAACCAGGCAAGGATGATTCAAGCGAGCCTGCTAGAAACAACCATGATTTCCGCAACAGAAAGAAGGATTTTCCCCTTCCTGGGCGCAGCCATGACAGTAGAGTCGCCAGCCTTGTGCACACATGTCCAATCATGTGCAGAGGTCGGCCTCAACCTTGCAAGGATAACTAGTGGGAAACTACACGCTCTCCACTTGTTCATTTTTGTTGAGATACAAAGCAGAGAAGTGTGTGCGCAACAACAACTGAGTGAGGCAGAGCAGACAATTGCAACCAAAACAGCAGAATCTGCCCAAGCGCAAGCAGTACAACAAGCGGCGGTCGCACAATGAGTTGAGATAGAGAACTTAATCGACTGGATGTGCGGAGAAGTGTCTGAAATCATTCCTGCCTCTGCTGCACCCCAGGAAAAAATTGAGAGCTTGGTTGCTGCGTTGAAGGCTTCCAGGCGAAGCTACAACCTGAGACTCCTCCGTAGGTATGAGCCCAGTGAGTTGCATTGGTTAAGACAGCCACCGGAAGTATTTCTACCAACATCGCCAAAGGTTCAAAACTTCTAGACACCGCTATGGAGCTATGGTTCTAAGTGTAGCGCGACCCACTTCTACGAAAATTCACTCAGGAGCTGCGTCACAAGGAGCATGAATTTGATCAATTGGAGGTAACCATGCCCACCCTCGTTTCAACCCAGCGACTAAAGCGCCTTAGCATCAATCATGCTCTCAGAGATGAAATTGAGGGGCTTTGTCATAAAAAGAAATTTCTCAGTGATCATCTGAAGCCTTGGGCGATGAAGCGATGAAGCTTTTCGTAGGACCCAGACACTGCGGTTAAAACATTGAATCAGAAGTTGGACAACATCACTCTGGCTACTTAGGGGTCGACTTCACAAAAGTTGGTCGGATCGTGCACAATGCAGTTGCGCAGAGTGAGGGTGTCCTACCACCGTTTGCCACTACCCTCGAATAGCTCCAAAGAAAGATGAAGACCCCATTGCCGTTATGACTTGGGACAAGTCACATGATTGTGTTGGGGGCCTGTTGGAGCAAGGTCCCCTGAATGCAATTTTGGATACAATTTTGGCATATTTTGACTAGTTTAGTTGTGCGTAGCATAAGTTAAGGGACTTTGGGGTGGTTCAAAGTCCTTCATGCACTGTAATGGGCAAAAAGGGTAGATCTAGTGGTCACAAACCACAGTTTGCGGACCCTAGTATAGCGCAGGCTAAATATATAAATAAGAGTCTAGGATGAGTTGAAGAAGTAAGTTGAAGTAATTTTATGGTACGATTTTTCATGATAGATCTGTTCTGAGATTTTTGTCTGGGTAAGGGCTCCTAATGGCTGTGTGCACGGAGACCCTAAGTCCTGCTATGTGTGGACCCCATTGGCTATGTGCACGGGTATGTGAAAGAGTATGTAAGAAGAATCTGAACTACTTGATGAATATAAGGACGTTCTGCTGGTATTAATGTCTCTGTGATGTGTTATAAGTTGCGTTGCAGGTTAATTCCAAGTTATTTCTATGATAAGTGAATGTTGTTAGTTGATTAATTGCACACATGTATTATATGCTTAAAATAACAATGAATGCATAGATATGGTAATATTGGGTTATCTTGCTCTTGTTAATTTATTATCGTATGAGTTACAGGTTGTGCGCAAGTCATTCTGTTAAGTATATTGTTAAGGGTTTCTGGTTAGGGCTTTCTCTGCACAGACTTATTCTAGATCTAAAGGCACCCACTTCATTAAATCTCTCTCTCTCTCTAAGGGTGTGGAAACCTGGTTCCAACACCCTCCCATACTACTTTGGGTGAGACCTTGACTTGCGCAAGAAGGTCATTGCAGTAAGGTCCAGTAGTACAGGGGTTTTTTGGTTAACCTCAAATCTGAACTTGGGTTAAGACCCCTCAAACCAACACCAAGTGTATTTAAGAAATAATAAAATGGAATTTTAGGAGAATCACTCTTATGCTGATAGTTTAACTCCAATATTTGCAAATGAGATTTGATTCCTGAGTTTTTGAGGAGAATTTTTAGTAGGAAACCCTTGTTTCCTAAGTTATCATCCTCTCACATTTAAATTTGAGGAATGAGACTCTTTCTCTTTCTACAATTAAATAGTAGAGATATTTTGGTAAAGAATACCCCTTTAGTGGCCTAGAAGGAGTGGCTTGGACAATAGTTTCAAGGGGTGTTGGCAACGAGGGTTGATAAATTCCTTATATGTATACTCTACTTTACATATCCAATACATATATCTCATATTTCACTTCTTCAATATGATATTTTAATGTGTTTGTTATTGGTAATTGGTCGCAAATCGATCTTTCAATCCTAATTAATAGGTGTAGTTAGAGCTTTATTCTTTGATCAATGTTACTTGCAACCTTGTTTTTTTATGTTATAAGATAATAATTGAAGTTGTGGATTAAAGCTTTGGGAGAAAGTCTTTTAAGTTAAGTATAATTTAACCTTTGATTCCTAAGTTATTTTATTGTACCTTAGGTAGTTACAAAGTAAACGAACCTTGTTATCTTTCGGAAAGAGAGTGTTATATTTAATTTCACTCTATGTGAGTTTGACCCAGATCATCTGAGAGATTTGTCCCATAAAAAGTTAGTCAACTACTTGGAATATTATGTTGAAATATGTAACTAGGTTGAGTCTTCATAATGACAAATGTAATCATGATTTTTATGTATTTAATGTAAAGAGAAAAATTATTATTATTGTTGTTCTTGAGGTAGGGTTTCATGCTGAAGGGAAATTTATTTTTAGGTCAAGCACCCATTGAGTGCTTCTAGGTCAATTGATTCATTGTCATGTATTGAAGACCCATTTGAGCATGTTACATATTGTAAATAAAATTTTATTTGAGTCAAACTAGATTCAAACGCCCTCCAAGACCTTGTCATGATCCTACAATCAAGCCAGCCTTCAAGAAGTGCAAATGGGCCTAGCTATAAGGAAATGTCGACCTATTAGGGCATCCAATGAAGCCTATATATAGGATCTATCGACTTAATTCAAGGAGGCATCAATCTAACAATAAGAAGTTTGATAAAAGAGAAAAGATACCTAACGAAGGGAAAAATAATTCAAGGAAGAGAAAGCGAAGACTATTGCAAGAACTGTTTTGGGCTATATATGTTCACATGTGCGGGGAGACTAGGGCTTAATTTACTGCAGCAAATTCAAAGTAGAATCACCTCTGGGAGGCGAAAAAAAGTGGGAAAAGGATCTTTCTTGTAATCCAAAGTTCCAAGGAGATCAACTCAACCCAAGTGAAGAAGAATAGAAACAATCATCACCATATTTTTGTCACACGTGTGAGCTAGGATTACTATAGAAAAGGCCGAAATTTCAGTCCTACTACAACAAGATGAAATTTTGAAGAAGGGCCTAAATTTGAGGTTGTGAAGCAGGTTTGACCAGCGTTGACTTGAAGGAAGGGAAGCACATAAAGGAGTGGTTTTGACTTGGTCTTGGAGGGGTCTTGGTCAAGGGTCATAGGTTTTGGAAATTTTCAATTGAATTCTATAAGAAGAGAATAATTCTTGTGGGTTTTCCTCTCAAGAGGAGAGGTTTTGGCCCTGGATGATAGCCTACATCTTATGTCCTATTGTATCATTGATTTTATGGATTGGTAGTTGTTTTATGATAGAAAACACTACTGATAATCCAATTATAGAAGAAGCTAATCAAGTTAAGTAAAAATACATCACAAACAATTATCAACGTAAGAGAAAACACTTAATCTAGCTGCCCTAGATTTCTCAACATATTCATTAATTAAAATAAATTACATATACAATGTTTTTTATTTCTCTAGTTTAACTTGGCATGATAATTAAATATTGATGTTGAGATAGCATAACAATAAATATAATGAGTTACAATTTAATTAGGGGACGAAATGGGGACATTAATCCACTTCCCCCTTGGAATAACACCATCTTTGATGTTCATACCATCCTTAGTGCCCTCTTCATTACAGAAAAGCATCATCCTTGGTGTCATAATTTAATGCAACAACATTCACAATATCTCCACTCTTCATTTGCAGTAGCCTTATCGTCTCTTCTCTATCTCGGTACACCATCAAACTTTGGTGTTTTAGCACATGCCTACAATCGCTATTAAGTAATCATGCATATTAGTACCTCTTCAATGCATAAGTATTCCATTGAAGTTTATAATCAATATATAGTATAATTTTAATATGATAGTTATATGTATGATGCAGATATGCATCCATATGGCTACCATAAACATTTCTCAACTCATTATTTTCTTGGACATACCTAATTCCCTTATGATCCTAGATAACATTTTATTTATCTAAGCCTCCTTCTTATCCATTCAAAGATTTACCCTCTAGCCTCAGGCACCCTTTTCTCTATTACAAATTCCCCCATACAATCCATCGTTTTCCAAGGCCTCTTTGGAACGAAAGTGTATTGAGACTTAAATCAAGGCATCCCCTAGCTTGATCCAACTTATAATATTACATCATAATTATGGTTATGACATATCATAGGTTCCCATGTTGTAATAGTACCCTCTTCTCTATAATATTCAACTTAAAAAACATCATCTATTCTCCTTGGAAAAATCCATCATCTTTCCTATATCATGTATATAAAATTACAATATCATCATAGAAATTTTAACCTAAATATTTTAAACTCGCATCTCCCATATTTCTATTTTCCACTTCCAAATCTAATTCATATAGGAAATATAATTTTCCCATGTATGAGGTTCCTCCTAATAATATTTACCTTTTGTTGTAGTAGGTTCCAATCTTCCTTATGGGGTCACATTCTTTCCATATCCAATCCCAACCTACCCACAATACATCTAACTTTTTAATCATCCAAAAAAATGTGAGTATTATGCATATACTTTTTTCATTATAGAATTTTAATTTTTTATACATAATCCCAAAAATTCTCATAAACCAAGATACCCATCTCTTTCCATTATCAATCATAAAAAACAAAATGAAAAGACCATTCATTACATGTGCATTACTCGCACACTCATTATTAAACTAATGTACCAATACTCATGGCCACAAGCACAAAATGCATCCATGTATTGATTTTCAGTGTATCACCTAGACATGCATTCATTCAGTGCATCTATATATTTTTTATCGTGAGTGTACTACTCATCTACTTATTGTCAAACATGACATGTCAATTCATGAAAGTCTTACCAAGATTTTACCAATCTATTTATGCTAGTAGCTTTTTTCCTTGACCATGCCTTATATGGGTGTTATTGAGATACATGCCTTTAATCACGCACTTGTTAATAAAGATATAAAATAAACTTGAAGGGATTCCTACCTAGTTCCTTTAAAATTACCTACTTTTTTGCATGACCGATTTCATAGTTTTTATCATCGTTTTTAATGTTACCTAACCAAATAATACTTTGTGGGAGCTCACATGATCCCTTCATCAACCTTTGAACAAGTGTCTTCTTATCCTTTTCCTTCGCATGAGGTCGTCCATTGTAGCTAACTACCTTATCAACCTCTCCCATCATCCCTTCATGCATAGTCATAACCACAATCATATAATCTATTATGACATTCAAAAAATTTGTGTCATGTCACTTTTTAAAAAGAAAAAAATATTCCCCAACATAAATCCATTCATTATACCACATCGTTCTCAATGCGTTTATTAGTGCTAATGCATTTTACCTATTCTCTTTATTAAAATTCACAAGCATTCCCATGGTAGCATAACTTCTTTCCCATAGACTAGAAAACAAGTAGAGGTTCCTAAAGCAGCCTTAGGTGTGACTTGATTTACCCACAATGCATTGGGAAACGTGTTATGCCAGTTTCTCTGTTGATCGATTATGGTTTCCTTCAAAATGAAAATTAGATTTTTGGGTAATAATTGGTATAAATTTATAGTATTTTTCACGTATATAATGCAAATTCAATCAATTTAAGAGATGAAAAATATGTGCCATTTTCAAAAACCAAATAAATAGCAATGCTAGACCTAGTTATGACATATTGTTCCAAGAATTAAATGACTACTTGGTCACTGATTGCAGTCAATGGTACAAACTCGGTCTAACAGATGAAATATTATGTGGTTGCAACATGTACTAGTGTTGTTTCAAATAGTAGGGATAAATTTCACCAATCATGTTCAATCCCCATTAATGAAATGGTTCCTCCATTGTCACCAATTGCAAAGGTATATCATACATTTTCTCTCGACTAACACACTTTTGAGAGTATGAGAACTTCCTAGCATAAGTGTGGGAGTATTTAAATATAGTTGACTAATGCTAACATGCTCTAAGGATCTTGTGTGCCATGGTCTCACTTGCGAAGTGTCCGCTAGTGGTCCCATCATGCATTTTATAGAGGAATATGTCAACATCATCTTTTTCCAAACAATGAAGCAAGACTTCATTGTGGTGCTTTTGGAAGAGCACCCCATTGATTAATTGATATTGTGTAGCATTGAGTATGGTTACTCTTTGTTGCTTCAGTTCAAGGTGTGTAAACATGGTACCTTATTGTATATAGTATTTTAAATCTTGGTAGCATGAGTCTTTTGGAATCTAGAGAGTTTCACATTAGTACATAGATAAATCATTCTTCTAGCCTTCTTCTTCTTCATTCACAGGTCCAAATCTTCTACAAAGAGTCTGCACATGCCATAACCTTTGACAGTGTGTGCAAGCATGAATTTCATATCATACTCTTGAATAAAGGTATTCCAATTACTCCTCCATTCCTTCAGTTGTTTATGGATGAATAATATCTCATTGAAGGATGAGGGATGATTAATTTAACATGTATTTTAAATATGTATGATCGTACTTACTTTCTTGCATTGTATATCATAAACTTATATGTCAATGTTAAGTTAATTCAGTTTAGGACTCTGTAATTCCTTACTCACAAATGAAATGGGCCTCTCATCTCCCTAGTCACCATTTTTTGTGAGTATGGTTTCCAGGGAGAAGTCCGAGGAAAAAAACTAAAGAAAGAATCCCTTGTGAAATTTTAGATAGTATAGGGTAGGAGCATGTGCTATAGCATATTTTATTTTGGAAAAGGATTATTTTCTATAATAGTGCATTTAAATTGTCTCCTTGTTTATCATTTGTGGTAATGGTTTGACAATTTGTGCAAAGTATGAAACAAATCTTTAGATGAAATTCATCTTCCATAGGAAATATTGCATATATTTGTTGTTGTTTGGGTATGGTATTTGTGTGATAGATTTAACTCTTTTAGGATCGACATAAATTCCTTACTTGGAGATCACAAGTCCCAAAATGTTGCCTTTGTCCACTACAAAAACACTTTTCCTTGGGTGAATGATATCCTAGATTTCTTGCACCTTTCAAATATTTGCTTCAAGTGGGATGCATGATTTGAACTATGTTTGGAGAAAAAAATAATATCAACTAGATAGACAACCATACCATGTCCTAAGATACCCTTGAAGGTTATATCCATCCCCTGTTGAAAGTTACAATGAAAATTGATTAATTCTAACGGAATCCTCTTGTAAGCGAAATTACCCCACTTTGTGTGGGAAGTGGTCTTGAGCTTGTCTTCTTAAGCAACTGAAACTTGATTGTATCCAAAAAATCCATCTAATAAAGAGAATATTTTTTATCCTAATTCTTGCAAAATCTGATCCATTGGAGGCATCAAGTAATTATCCTTGTCAATTGTTGTACTTAGGTTTTGGAAATCTACGCAAAGTTTTGTTTCCCTTGATTTCTTCCTCACTAACACCAACTTAGAAACCCACGTTGAGTGTCTTACTTTGAATTTTATCATGGCATCGATCAACTTCATGAGATCTTTCTATATCAAGGGTTCTTGCATGGGATGGATTTTGCACATATTTTTCTAAAATGGTTTGAAGCCCTCCATGATTGAAATTACATGCTAGATGATATGGGTGTCATAGGTTTTTAGGTCATTATATGTCTAAGAGAAGACATAAATAGTTGAACATACGTTTGCTTCTCTACCAGTGAGCAAGAGGTACCTAGGTTGATAAAATTCGAGTTCCTTTTAGTTCCCAAGTTCACTAATTCATGCTCCAAGTTAGAAATATGGGTCCTGGGATAGGTAGGTGACCAAATTTTTTTATTGCAGGTCAAAGTATTTTTTGAGTGAAATCATCCCTTTATGGATAGGGTTACCCTTGTTGGCCTATTTTCATTGTTGTTACTACTTTTAATGTTCTTCATCATTAATAACAACATCCTTGAACATGTTTTAGTTCGTTAATAATTCAATCACCTATTAATAATCCACAAACTAATGATGTTATCTAGGAAAATGGGCTTAAAACCTATGACATAATGGAGCAAATATAGCAGCTACATTTGCGAGAGTGTCAGCATCATTGTTCATGGATCAAGGTATGAATGTAATATTAAATGCTTTGAATTATGAAATCCTTGCATCTTGCTGATAGATTTTCAAATGTGGAGAGAAATATTGAATAATATTTCATACTTGTCACACGATTATGTCTGATCCACATAGAAATTTCAAGCACTCTAGTAGAGGTCAATGGATTTCTTCAACCCAAATATAAGTGATTCATATTTTTTTTGTGTTACTGGTACATTCAAATTCTAATAAACAAGAAACCATGATATTTTATTTTTGTGGATTAATTAAATTACATCGATCACTAGCTCCATCGAGAAACTTAGAGCCATCAAAATAGAAATTCCACATGTCAGTATTAGATCCTAATATAGGAAAAATATCATTTTTTACATATAAGTCAGTAAAACCACCATTATTTACATCTAATATACATGGTTCATTATCACCAGCATGTTAAAAATGAAGGAGATCATACTAGGTTTCGGATGTGAAGGGGGATGATTGGGTTGTATAATAGCCAAGGGCGATTTCCAGGAAGGAATTCCCTAGTGTAGTGTTTGTGAAACCAATTGGTTCATTAGGCCCCTATAGTCAAGTAACAATATTATTCATGTAATTTTTACTCTTTACCTATGTCTAATTACTCTTTCCACTATACAATAGCCAAAGGTGAGACCAATCAGTGGAAAATTATCCCTGGAGTTTCTACAACCATTCCTTACTCAATAGTAGACCATAGTCCTTAGGTGTGTCCACAACTATGATATCAATCACTTGATGGACCCAAGAATCATATGAAAATTTTATCAATACATATTTAAGCTCACCTATCATATTAATCTCTAACCCATCCAATTGAATGATCTTAGCATTAGTGTTTTCTCAAACAACATTACTCTTCTTGTAAACATAATAAGCCATGATATTGGAGGAGGATTTGGCATTACCAAAACTATTATGTAAATTATTATTGAAAATATCAAAGGTATGAAGGAAAGGTGGGTATGTGATTTTGAATGTGCTTCGATGCTCACAACATTTACATTGGGCTTTATAGCATTTGAGTTTCTAGAAATAGTGGCGAGAGTTTTATTAGAAGTCTCAGGGATTTCTAAATGTTTGGACCGAGCAAGAGAGGGTTGAAAGTTCTTTAGAAGTATTTCTCTCTACTACGGAAGATTACAAAGATCATAAAATGATATATTAGCCCTAGTTTTCTTCATATATTCAATCACATTATATTTCAGGGACTTCCTACCTAAAAAAACTAAAGGTCTATTACTCTGAACAGGAGAAGGATACTTGGCTTAGGTAAGGGGTTTATTTGTCTAGATAGAAGTCGGGATATTATTTGTGCTTTTCTTGGTACTGACATTAGTATTGGTATTCTATGAAACACTGGAGTTATTATTGGGTGTAGAGGTAAAAAATTTTGTAGAATATTGGATGGATAACAACTATCTTGATAGAAATTTTCCTTTTGCACCCTTTACTACAAATACTATAGTTTATTGGAGTTGTCTAAGTAGTTTGATTTTCCCCTATAAATACTTCCCTAATGGTTTGAGTATATGTATCTACAACCTAGTCCCAAAGAAACATGGTAGACCCTTCATTGGACTCTTCCTCAACTATACTAGGCTTATATATCCTCTACCTCTTGTGTAGGCTCATTAGACAAAGATTGCTTCTCCAAAAGATGATTTATAACTAGTGTCATGGAATTGATCCACTATGAATAGGTATTTTTGGAATGATTGGTTTGATGGTATATGAACAAAAAATTTCCATGCAAAAATCATTTAGGTTTAGGTTCACATTCAAATTATCAACAATTTAGACTAGTTATTGGTTTTCATCTAGAATAAATAAATTAGTTTTTTCTTAGATGAGCTCTCCCATGAATTTTTGTTCAGGGAAATCACTTCATTTTAGAGCTTCTTGACTGGTTTAAGTACACTCTCTATATTTGTATATTCTTTCTTATTGGCTTGTTCAAAATCATAGGTTTTTTATTTTTTATTTTTTTTATTTTTATTTTTATTTTTATCTTTTTTATTTATTTTATTATTATTATTATTATTTTTATTTTTTTTCTTTTTTCTTCCGCCTTGGGTTCTTCTTCGGGAATATTGTTGACCAAGAATAACATTTCTTTCCTACTTTTATAGCTTCCTCAAAATTTAGGGCTATGGTACCCTTGTTTTCTCTCTTAATGAATGTGGATGTTAATGGATTCAGGATGAAGTGTAATACTCTAAAGATAAGGGACCAATAGGGTGAGAGTTATCGAGAATCATGTTCAACAACATGGTGAAGTTTTGATTAAATTCCTTAACCTTATTTTTCTTTTCCATCTTAATTGAAATCAGTTCTTTCAAAAACATGGAAATTGATTTCTCTTCATCAAAATTGCTAATAACATCCCTCTAAAAGGCATCCTGACCAATTATGGAAGCGCAAAGTAGTTTGTAGTAGCATGTTGAGGATTTTTTTCTTGAATATATAAAGAAGTTTTTTGTAGACCACATCTTTGTGTTGTACATTCGTCAACCATAGAGCTAGATGAAAAAATTATGTGGTCTTTAAGTGAAGTGGCCTTAGCAGGATCAAATTTGGGAAGAAACCTTTTTGGTATTTTAGGAAGATCATGCAGGATTCCTGCAATGTTGAGGGCTCCCTGGGACATCCATCTAGGTTTGGGTTAGCCTACCATTATAAATGGTATGCCTTCTTGATTTGATTCTCCTTCCAACTATAAGGAATAAGGATGGTAAACATGACTAGTTTCATGATGGTATTAGATATTGTGTGTGTAGAATGAGGAGAAACAAAAAGAGTTGGATTAATCTTATCAAAATCACTAGAGATACCTTCAAGAGCATGCTTAATTAAATCTTTGACAAAATCAACTATGAAACTATCCTTGGTGACTAGTTTTCTAATTACTTTTTTTTGGGGAGATGGGGATGTACAAGAAATCTGATTATTTTTTTAGTTTAAGCATGAGTAATGTGCCTAAGGGTGTTTACTTCTATAAGGGATACAACGTACAAAGCTCCTTGGGAAGGTTCTATGTTTTCAGGTTTGGAAAAATGTATTTGTAGCGAGTTTCTCTCTCAGTGTGCTCAATATGGGTAAGAGGGTGTCTGGCTATTAGGAAGAGCTTTTGTTTGATAGAAATGTTTACTTGGTGATAATAAGGAATTCTTCCAGACATAGACTTTGGTGTCGTCATTATTGTTCCAATTTAATAGTCGAAAGGGATAAATGACCTAGCAATAGTTACTGAGGGGTTCTCTATGGTATGAGGTCCCAACTATATCTCACACCATTTGATGTAAGTGACCGATTCAGATTTTATCCTAGTAACCATGTTTAGTTTTGATAATGTTATGAGATATTGGCGACCTTCATAGAAAATGGGGATATACAAACTAAAATAGAGCTACCTAAATGTAAAATGAAACTAATATAATCTAACTAATAGCTAAAATATAGATAAGAAATGTGGAGCATGAGTTGACAAACACACATACACATAGTCAAGGAAAAAATTAGTTGATATCTAGGACAAAAAAAAATTCTTATCGTACTAGGAAAAATCTAGAATAGTCATATTTTTTATCTAATAAGTTATCAATAATGAGAGATGCAAAACTAAAAGAATAAACATGCAGGAAGAGACTATCTATTTCACATATTAGTTTGTGACTTAACAACAATATATCTCTGAAAATACATACATAATTGAGCTTATTCGAGAATAGTCTTAGAGAAAAGAAAAATTCATGTAGGAATATGGCTTTAGCAATGGCCTTCAAGGATTTTCAATATTATAGCGATGAATACAAAAGTACCAACCCCATAGCTCCAGACTATAGGAAAATCAAAACATTCAAAATTTTGGAAACTCTCATATTGAGAGTTTTACAATATTCATATATTGAGTTACGAAGTGCCCCTTGTGACTATTAAACTTCTCTAGGGTCAATTACAACTCTTCAAATTCCCATGATTTTAAATATAATAAAATAAAATTATATAAAAATATAATAAATGAGGATGAAAATTATTACAATATGATTGGATCTTCAACTCGGAGCTTCATGATGTATTAAAAATATGATGTAATCATCTTAATTATGTTGGGAAGAAATCTCTCCATGAAAACATGATACTCTAAAGTGTTTTGTGAGAGAATTGGCATATATTTCTTCACTGATATTGGGAAAGAATTCAGGATTGTGTGTTTCGTAGAAAGTTCAACAAGATGCTACTTCAAGTCATCCTTAGTGATCTTCTTATATCAATATACTCAGACATCGATTCCCATTTATTTATTTTGGGAGCTTCTAGGGCATGATGCTATTATTTGGGCCATTATTGTAGTTTCTTAACAACATTCGGGACTCCTTACAATTGAGTGCCTCACTCTTTAGCTAGTTGCAAAGTGGTAATAACCTAGTTGAAATTTTCTACATAATCTATGAGTATGGGTATAATTGCAAGACCGAAGACTTGTAAGACTCATGTACTTTTGAGGAACACTCCTTGGAGTCCTCCATCTTGATTCTTTCATGTTTCATTGTCTTGGTCTATACTTTCAGTAATTTGACCTGCTACTCTAGATCAACTATTTGTGAAACTTTCTTCTTCATCCGCTTAATTTAGGAGATCCCACACAGTTATCTATTGGCTTGAGAGAATGACATGCCTATTGAGGCCATGGAAAGGGAAAATTTTCTTGTTTCAAGAACTATGGGCCTTTCAGTGGTAATCTATATTGGTGGCATATGTGGCATGACGCAAGTCTTTTTCATATGCTCCACAATCTTGTTCAAGATATGATTGAACCTAAACTTATTCAAACTAATCATTTTCTTCCTCTTGGATGGTGTAATGTTCATTTATATCATGGGTAGGTGGAATCTTGTGATTTCTAGTGACTACCCATGACATTGAATCAATCTCTATAACAGTTGAATCATGTTGAGCTTCTAGTTTTGGTTCTTCTTACTGAGCCTGGAGGACTTCTTCTTTGACTTTGGCTTCTGATTCATCCTACAACCTTTTATGATCTTCTTCTTGTATTTTTATTTATTCTTTAGTTTTTTGATATTCCTCAGCTCTTCTTCTCCGCTCCCCCTCTCTTAATTTCTTCCTCTTTCTCTTTTTGTTTAGGCTACTAAGCTGCTTTGGTAACTTCATGTGCTAATCAAGCGACTGCCTGTTCTTACCTCAAATTTTCTCCATGCTTATTTTGAGTTTCTTCATGCTAAGTCGATGCTTCTAGGTTTTCCTAAACCATTTTCTACTTTGGTTTGGGTAAGGATTGTATCATATTCTTGAAACTAATCCTATGAAATTTAAAGAATTCTTTTGTTTCTCTTCCTCTGCCCAAGTGTCCGACTAATACTTCCACCTGTAATTTCATGACCTACAATGATAGTTTGCTATAGATATTGAATCAGACTTACATAATGTTAGGTCACTAGAGTGAAAAATCATAAGAGCCTCAAAATATTCATTAGCTCTCTTGATGTCCTTTAATTCATATGCTCACAATTGGAAAGGAATGTGTGGCTATGGATCATTCTTGGTTCGTGAGAGAGATCCACCTACCCCTATGTAAACCTAATAAGATATTTCTTGGAGTACTACCTTGTCAATTAAAAATCTATAAAATATATGGGGAGGTTTATTTGCTTCAAAAACTATAATTTAAGTGCCATCCTAGTCCACAAACTAGTCACTAATTAAGGACACTACCTATCTAACCCTTTCCAATACACATGGAGCAACCTCATTCAACAAAGTATCATACAATGGAACCAAAAAATCTTGAAAATATATATGGATAAACCGGTATATAATGATCATCCCATAATATTTTTCACTAAATATGAATTGGCTCCTCATGAATGTCCCATTTCCAATTCATGGATGGGAATTTAATCTTGGAACATACTATATGCAAGAGGTTCCATGAAAAATTAAGATTATTAACCTTCCTTGGTGTTCTAAACTTGTCTAATAATATCCCTTGGAGATATTGATAAGATATTTTCCTAGTTGAAAATATTTGCTTCGACTACTACAATATACATGACTGGGAACCAACCTTCATCTAAGGTCTCGAAGTTGGGCTAACCATATAGAAAACAAATAATTTAAACCACTAAATGAAATGGGATCATCAACATATTCATTGAATACCTTTTGTAATCCCATGTTCTAAAAGTACCCATGTTGGTACACCATGTCTTGAGTAATTCTCTAGACCCAATCCTAAAATTTGTCAGCCAATATTCATCTAAGCACACATATTCCCTAGGCATATTTAATGCATTTTGCTGTCAAAGGATTTGAAATAAGAAATTTTGTTCCATAGTTGGATGTTCACTCAGGACATTCCTTACAACCTTAGGAATCGATGTTATAGGTATCTCAACAACATGCCACCCTTGAGTTGGGTCTATCATGCCACAAGGGCTAATAAATGTACCATAACTCTTATCCCAATACCCTCATTTACATAGTTTACTCACTCAAACAAAAATATTAATTGCTAGATTTATTCCCCTCCTCAGCCCACACAACCCAAGAGGGGATCCCTTTCTCTACAATTACAATCCCTTAGGCTATATCAACTCTTATAGAGCTCCATGTAGGTTTCCTAGGAAGACATTTATGCTTGGTCACTAGGGATGACTAATGGAAGTTAAATATGAACTTCCCCTACAAGTTTTAGGCTCTTTCCTATGTCACTCATAATACCCATTGGATAATGTATGGAATTGGAATTAACACCCTTAATCCCATTCAACTCACCAAACTAAGACTTCTGTATTTTTCCATCTTTACACTTGACACAAGGAGAAATCCTACCAACTACCTTCAAAATTCCCTAGGTTGATCCCCCTTTTCATAAAATAAGTTTATTAGACACTTTGACTTATAATAAAATAATCCTTAAGTTGTATATTTTCCCCTTGGAAACCCTTAGCCCCCTCTCATTCCCCTCTCATGGAGTCATAGCCCCTCATCATTCTTAGTCCCCCTATCCAACAACTAGTAATGTATCTTATTAATATTTTTTTCATGTACATATTTTACATTTTACACATGATCCCTTGGTGATATCATCCACTTCACAATCTTATATATATGAGTTATGTTTAAGCACATTATAAAATTAGAGTTATTAGATTCCCCTCCCTCTTATTTTTGCATTGTTGTCATTACACCCACTACAAAGGGGTCAATATATACAATATATATACATCAAAATTATTGAAATAGATGCAAGTATGCATCTTGCGTAGCCTCCTCTATCTCCAACATAGGGTCATCATAGTTGTAGCAGCTCCACCATATCTTTATAATCATTATGGATTTGCTTTAGAGCTCCTTTAATTTTAAATCTAGGATATGCTTTGGATATACCAGAATGCCCCTTTAAGTTCCACCTAAATCATATTATAATCAATAATGTATTTAGGATCATGCACATATTTTTTTACAAATGAGAAATGAAATGCATTACACACACGAATGCATGAAAGTAATGTGATTTCATATGCAACTAGGAAAAAATTTCTCAATATATTGAAGGTTCCCCAAAAACTAGCTCTTAATTTGTTGTAGCTCTTGAATCTCAAGCTCCTTTTTGGCCTCACTTTCAAGAAATAATTGGCCACCCTCTTCAAATTCTTATTATTCTCTATCCAATTCTACATAACTCTTTCATTGATCTTGGGCTACATTCAAATTATATTTATTTTTTATTACTTGTTCCTCCATTTCCTTAAAAATTCTATCCTAAGCACAACTCTATCGACTGAATGATCCCAAATGAATAGTGTATTGTATTTATAGTATATAATTCTTTAAATGGGCTCCTTTTTTTTGTTAATTAAGGTCCTTCCATTAATCAGATAGGAATTACATGTAATATGGTATTTTGTGTATTGTTGGTCTCCCACTTGGAAAATCAAACCAACTACAAAATAGTAAGGTTGATGTAACCAATCGGGGGAGGTGACTAGGATTCCTGGGAAAATATCTGGCAGATTCAAGATGAAGAATTGATGACAAGAGAATAGGTTGAAAGCTAGAGATGATATAGAATGATTTGCTTGGGAGGAGAGGCTCTCTAATTATTAGGATACCAAGGCATGATGAGGATTGATTCCTTAATGCTAGTCTATACTTTGTCCTAATT
Organism: Pinus albicaulis; assembly: GCA_034641835.2. Lineage (NCBI taxonomy): Eukaryota > Viridiplantae > Streptophyta > Pinopsida > Pinales > Pinaceae > Pinus > Pinus albicaulis. Next base: position 807,295,659 of record CM076582.1, on the reverse strand, counting down.
CATATCAATGGAAGAGCTTTGACTTCTAAAAATATAGTGATTTGTTTATTTTCAAGTGTGCCAAAGTAGGAAGCCTAGAAATAGAACACGCACATTTTTAACCATCATAGTGTTAAAATTAGATCATCTCCTATATGAAATGGTGCTCCTGATGTTATTTCATATTCAATCAAATTGTCTATAGGGTTTGGAGGCCTAATCCAAGAGATATTCCATGAAATGATTGTGATTAAATAGATGTTAAACATATTTAAAATTTACTTAGCATAAGTGACAAAATGAGGGACCTTAAAATCCATACCATACGATATTATTCCACACTAAAAAAAAAAAAATCTTGGTAAGAAGCTAATGGAAATGAGCCACCTTAGGCTAAATATTCTTACTGTAGATTTTATGCTAGATATCAAAAGTGGGAAGGAGATTGTTTCTTGAGAGTATATTTTATGCTTATTGGACTAAAAATTACCCTTTTGTTTTGTATCCCCACCTTAACGTATCGTGTTCCTCTGAAAGGGGATTTTTTCTCTCTTGAAGAGATTCCCAAAATTCTTTCCAAATCTACTAATAAAAAGTCAAGGATCATTCCTCTCTATTTTTCCATTGTCACAATAAATCAGCCGCCAATTTCTTAGGTGAGATAAATTAATTCCAAATATAGTGGCTACTCGATAATATTAGGTAGACCAAGAGTCCTCCTAGAAAAGAGTGAATGCTCACTTTTTATCTCCCAAAAATAGGGATTTTTATGAGTTTCTTATTACCATGAGGTATGTTCCAAATAGAGGAACCTTTGATATTTGATTTGGATATAATTTTTTGGTAAGGAAAAGAATTATCCCTCTATATTTTATTCTATATCTACCACCATTGTTCATATCCTCATTGAGTATAATTCCACCATGTTTTGGCTCTTAGAGCATTGATTAATACTTTCGGATATCTTGAGCCTAAACCACCCTTTAGTTTTGGAGAACATAATTTTTCCTAGGAGAATAGGGCCCATTTATTTTATAACTAAGCCCCTCCCTAAAGAAATTATAATTTTATGCACTTTATGGATTTAATAACCCCCTTGGGAGTAGTGAGCGTAGAGAAGAGGTAGATTGAGAGAGCCTACAACACAAATTTGGAAAGAACAAATATATCATAAACATTAAGAGACTTAAAAGTAAAACAATCCAACTTATCGCTTATTTTCTATAGGAGGTATGGCCAATGCTTCATTTTAAGAGATTTTAACACTAGAGGGGCATATAGATATTTAACAAGAAAAGAACACTTCTGGTAACCCAACAATCTGAAAAAGTTTCCTTTGATAATAGGATGGGTATTAAAGAAGAAAATTTGACATTTAACTAAGTTGATAGAGGTTTTAGAGGCTTCCATGAATTCTTCCAACGCATATTTGAGAGCCATGGATTCTTTAATCGTGGGGTTCCCATAACCATGGTATCATTGACAATTTTTTGTGTGAAACCAAGATATCATCCCCAAGAGATGGAGGCAATTTATTTTTCCCTCACTCACAATATCTTTGATAGGGTGACACACACCGTCAACATTGAGAATAAACACAGAGAGGGAGAAGGGCTCACCTCGCATAAGACCTCTCAAGGGATTAAAAGAAGGAGAGGGAGAGTCATTTACCATAATAGAGAAGAAGGATGAGGAGAAAATCAAACCCACCCAATTAGCCCAATCCTCAAAGAAGTTGTTATCACTCGGTAAAATTGTTTACCGATCTGGCTTTTATATGATATGATTGTCATTTGGTTTAAGTTGTGAAATTGGTTTCATTTTTCCAATTTTGGCTAAATTAAATAATTTGCATTGGTTTTGGCACCTTCCCCTTTTAATGAAAATTTATTAGCCCTTAGGGCTAATCTCCAGACCAAGCACCAACAACACAGCACCAACAAAAGATGAAATGAATAGTTTTATCAAAAGTCTTATTATAATTTTTTATAAAAAGAGTGATCCCTCGGGGATAATTTCCAACAACAAGGTTATTATACTTTTTTCATAAAAAGCATAACCCATGGGCCAACCATAGGAGAAATTTGAGCACCAAATCCAAGTCACAAGTCAAGGGACCCAGTGCACAAGCGCCAAGCACCAAGTTAGAGTTCACAAGGGGGACGAGTGCATTGATCACATTGAAATACTATGTAACCAATGACATATATAAAAATCACTTTCCTTTCTTCCCGAGTGAATATAGGATATAGCCCAAGCAGAAATATAAACATTTACACCAGTCGAAGAGAGTCGAGCTCACCAGGTGTCGAGGGTCAAATTTACAGGTGTTAATGCAAAGAAATGGAGGAGTGCGTCAATGTTAGTATTATGCAGCCACTGAGAGGTTAAAAATTCACATGATTCAAGATTTATAAAGGTCTTGGCTATGGTAAAGGTGATTTTTCTGGTCGTAGGTAAGGTTCTTATGAGCGTGTTGTTTCTAAAAAATACCAAAGGATCGATCGATTTTCAAGGAAATAGCCAAGAGATTTATTACACTCACCCAAGCATTAAAAGAGGACAATATTCAGGGTTTGGAAATGGAGTTACGAAGGATTGTTTCATAGGATACCATTCCTAGAAGGCGTTGTACAGTCCCTTTGGCATACATTATTCATCATCATGGTCAATGATATAATGGAATGTGTCACCTATAGTGATCGAGGCCTTCTAGTACGGTTTGTTGGTGACTTGAGTTATTTATATCCATTCATTGCAGATGTGTAGGTTGTGTTGATGATGGAACATATCGAAATCTATACAATTGTTGATTGGCAAGAGATAAGTTACAGAAATTGATGGTTGCAGAGAATTAATTAGGGCAAAGTATTATGAGTGAGATCATAACAAGCTCAGGAATGTTCTTGAGTAAATCTCAATATTAAATCGTTGCAAATATTGGAGGCAGTATTGGCTTGAATACCAATGTTTTCCTCTTTATATGCAATCAATGAAGAAAACTCCCCTGCAACATTTCTCAGTAGAAATGTTGATGTTTGAGCAAAGAAATAATATAGGATTCACACTTCTTTGAAACCATAGAGCCCCTGAGTTATGTGGTTCATTCTTCCTGAAGAACACTCCCACCATTGACATTTGAAACCTAGGTTACATATCTGCTGAAATTTTGATAGGAAGACTCTTGTTTCCAGAGAAATATATTACATATCAGTAGATCTCATGAAATATATGCTTGGCACTCTGTCTGTACACACAACTGTCAGGATTAAAAATGACAAGTTCATAAGGTATCTAAGTAGCATGGAGAAAAATCAATCAATACCATTTTAAAAAATGTTACCTAATTCAGATCCTTTGGCACTTGATCTTCTTCAAATAGTTGCTTGCACTTGAATCTAAATATCGACCAAACAGTTAAGGAGGTGTTTTCTCATGTATATTTCACAGAATGAGATCCTAGAATATCATCCTTAAGTACTGAGTAGTATCCATCTAGTGTGGACCATGCCAATTTTATATCTAAGTGCTGCAGACCTTTGCAATACACAATTTGATCTATTGCCTATCATAAATGAGCTGACTCATGGAAGTGAAAATCAATAATATGAAAGAAATGTTCTCAAGCTTGACTGTAGTGATGTCTGACTCATATTTAGTGCTAAGTTGATAAGGACAATCTATAAAATCACGAGGTGGCTACAATATGAATGTTATTAAAACTAAGTTTGTAGTGGAATCACTTGAGGATTTGCTCGAACTAATCCTCCTTTCTTCTTCAGTTCATTCTCATTATAGCCACCAACTCCTTAAAATGTGGTTTTGAAATTGGATAGAATTTACATAAAGAAAAAAATTGGTACTTGTAGTTACACACTCTTGTTAACTCACTGAGTTTGAAGGAGAAACACATTAAAAAGTGTTCATTAGTTTGATTGTTGGACAATACTCCCTTATTGGTTCTCTATCATAACCATGAAAGATATGGGTAGTACAAATTTGAAGATGATTGAATAGGTTGACATATGATTTAAATTGCAATGACAGTCTCTCAGGCAGTTCAACAACAATTTCCAGTAGCAGGGGAATTGGCACCAAAGGTGACTCAACACTGATGAGTGGAAAAGTGATATGGCAAGGGATGATATGGAAAAAGCTTCTAGAACCTAGCCAAATAAAAGGGAAAATGATGAGTCTTCGAAAGCATGAGGAAGGTATTTCAATCAGAGACAACTATGACAAACAATCTTCTAAGCCAAGTAGAAGTATTCTACTTCAGCCTGTTTGAAGACTTTCACTTTTCTTCAACTTTCTCCAGATCAAATTTTCCAGATGTCAGCAACATGCTTCCTTGTAATCTAATCAGTCTAGAATGTATGTAAGTGGTACAAGCTCATCGAGCTTTAATGGAAAAGATGTTAGGATTAGCTGTTAGGTTATGTGGAATAGTAGATAGTTATCAATTTGTACTAGGAAAAGGAGGCATGCGAACCTCTGTTGTATATATTGATGTTATTATGTTGAAAAGGGGTTCGACTCCTTTGTAGCAGGCCTTGGTATAGTGTTTATGGATATTAATGCAAGGTCTTCTTCAGTGCAGAAGTTTGTTTCTCAAACTAGGGATTCAGTAAGCTATGTTTTTTAAATGTTTATTGTTATTCTTTGAATTATATAAATGATTGATGTTACACAGAATTCACATTACTTATGCTTTGTCTTGCCTACATCAAATAGTTGCTTTCTTTAATGTGAAATTTACACTAGATTCATCCCATAGATGCTTAGTGTTGATTGCATCTCATTTTATTTTTCAAAATAATTTCAGAATTAATCCTTTGTGCTCTGTAATTAGTAATGTACTGCTCGCCTTGAGAGTTACATAATTCACTTCTTCAAGTGCTCTGTAATAGTTCTCTATTTGTTTTCTTGCTTGTTCTATCTATTACTATGACGACCAATATTTTTTTGAACAAACATAAACTCTACTGCCTCTATTTCCATGAGTGTTATCACCAGTCACTGAAGGTATTCCTCAAGCTTCAAATTCACGACTCCATAGCCCAATGGTCTGCTTCTTTTTTGTCTCACCACTCATCTTGTCCTACTACCATAGATCTAGCCAATTTGAAATAATATTTGAGAGGAAGACCCCTTTGGATTGAAGGGCTAGAATTCAATCACAAAGTGGTCTGAAATGGTTACCTCCATAGTTTAGTTGACACAACCCAGCTAAAATTACAGAGTGATAACATCTTGGTGCCGTTATCAAGGACTGAAGGTTAAATCTTCCCCGGGAAGAATGACAATGTTTAGATCTGATTGTTGATGGTGAACAACAGTCGGGCATAACAAGGTCGTGTACCTTTCACCTAGCGACTCCACTCTCAAAGGATCCAGAGGAGTTAAAACTTCATGGTGACTCCACTACTTGAAGATCAGTAGCTTGAGAAGATTCTTGGTGATTTCACTGGTTCCAACATGAGTTCAAATGCAAGAAGGAATTCCAGGTATGCTACTATGGATCGGTCTCATATCCCTGGCTTCCCAAATCCTATGCCTCATGTTAATTGGTTAACTTATCTTCCCATGTTCATAGAGGAAAAGAAAGATGATGATGTTCTACATTTGGTTATATTTCACATGCATGTATGTAGACTGAAGATTGAGTTTCATGAGGATTGCTTAATGAAAATGTTTATGGATACCCTAGAAGACAAAGCTATAGTATGGTACGAGGGGTTAAAATTAGGAAGCTTTTTCTCTCTTAAATATTTCCATAGAATATTTCTTGAACATTATGGGAGATATTATCTTTCTTTACCATTGTTTTAATACTATTGTGATTTTTGTGAGGGTTTTATTCAATATCTTAAAAGTATTGATGATTTAGAATGTATGGATGATGAGGATATTTTAGAGGAACTTTATGAGTTATTTTCTTAGGTTAGTTGTCATGATGAGCAAGAAGGTTTCCAACAAGTAGATGTGACTTCTTTGCTTGAAGATGAACTGGTCAGCACTTTGACAATCAAGTCACACCCCATGAAATAAATCAGCAGCTTGATGTAGACATCCATGTTACTTCTCCTGCGATTAAAGATATCATTCAACAACCTTACCAATCTTTGGGTGATAAATAAGAACATGAGGATGCTCAGTTACAAATCTCTTCACTTTGTTCATTTTAGGAACCTTATTTCAAGAGGATAATACCCAAGAAATCAATGATAATTCTCAAGCATGTGGGAAACTTTATGAGCAATATGAAAATGGGCAGGGGAAAGGATAAGTTTATGTCAATCATGTTTCTTTTCATCATGAGGAGGAGGTTGATCCCTTGAGTGCACTTGAAGGCTATTATGAGGATCTTTTTGCAAAGAATGACAAGCAATTTTTTGATACACAAGCTGTTGTCCCAGAATGTCTTGTTGCAGATTTAAATGATTAAAAATATTTGTCTATGCATAATGATATGATTGCTCCTATTGAATATTTTCAGGAACATTCAAAGTCATGTCCTGAAAATTATGTTACAAATCAAGGTATGAAATAGGGACAGATTGCAGTTGTAAATGAAGAGGATGTTTCTTTTTCAGTTGGTCTTCAAAATGAGCTTATATTTCATGATTTTGAAGATCCGTTGGCCAGTTATTTACAACCATCAAGAAAAGTTATTTTCACAATAGTTTTCGATCATGGGGGTCTTTTCAAATGGAATTTTGAGTTGTCATCTTTCAGGCTTATCTTTATTTTTGAAGAAAGTACAAGTAAAATTTTGCTGAATAGTCATCTGATTGACTGGTTATACTGGAATTTTCATATCGCTTGAATCCAGCATTTGATTTACAACTGTTAGGTTAGAGTTGCATGTACATATATAAGCTCATTGTGTGAGAATTTGTACAATTTCATTTTTTATTTTGTACAAAAATTTGAGTAGCAGGTTACAAGTCCGCATTACATGGCCGAAGGAAAGTATGTCAAAGCTTCGGGAGAAATCCAAATGGTCAGGCACTGGAACTATGGATCTAAGGTTCTTTTCTGCCCCGCAGGGGGGACATCATCCCCAGTTGGAGCCATTGTTATCACTCGGTAAATTTTTTTACCGATTTGGTTTTTATATGATATAATTGTCATTTGGTTTAAGTTGTGAAATTGGTTTCATTTTTCCAATTTTGGCTAAATTCACTAATTTGGATTGGTTTTGGCGCATTGCCCTTTTCATCAAAATTTATAAAAATTTACTAGCCCTTAGGGCTAATCTCCAGACCAAGCACCAACAAAAGATGAAATGAGGGGTTTTATCAACAGTCTTATTGTAATTTTTTATAAAAAAATTGAGCCCTCGGGGCTAATTTCCAATAGCATGGTTATTATACTTTTTTCATCAAAAGAATAGCCCGAGCGCCAACCACGACGCTAATTTCCAATAGCATGGTTATTATACTTTTTTCATCAAAAGAATAGCCCGAGGACCAACCACATGACTAAGATCGAGCACCAAATCCAATTCACAAGTCAAGGGGTCCAGCGCACAAGTGCCAAGAACCAAGTCAGAGTTCACAAGGAGGAAGAGCGCATTGCTCACATCGAAATACTATGTAATCAATAACATATATAAACATCACTTTCCTTTCTTCCCAAGTGAATGTGGGATATAGCCCAGGCATAAATATAAACATTTACACCAGAAGGAGAGAGCCAAGCTCACCAGGTGTCGAGGGTCGAATTTACAGGTGTTGATGCAAAGCAATGGAGGAGTGCGTCAATGTTAGTATTATGCAGCCACCGAGAGGTTAAAAATTCACATGATTCGAGATTTATAGAGGTCATGGCTACGGTAAAGGTGATTTTGTTGGTCGTAGGCAAGGTTCTTCTGAGCGTGCTTGTTCTAAAGAATACCAAAGGATCGATCAATTTCCAAGGAAATAGCCAAGAGATTTATTACACTCACCCAAGCATTAAAAGAGGAAAACATTCAGGGTTTTGAAATGGATCTACGAAGGATTGTTTCAGAGGACACCATTCCCAGAAGGCGTTGGAAAATCCCTTTGGCATATAGTATTCATAATCATGGTCAATGATATAATGGAATGTGTCGCCTATAGTGATCGGGATCTTGTAATACGGTTTGCTGGTGACTTGAGTTATTTATATCCATTCATTGCAGATGTGTAGGTTGTGTTGATGATGGCACATATCGAAATATATACAACTACTGATTGGCAAGAGATAAGTTACAAAAATCGATGGTTGCCGACAATGAATGTTGTGTAACCAGCTCCAAAAAGAGAAGAAAAGAGATATCAACGCCTTATAAATGAGCCACTTCGAGGGGGAAACCTCCAATACATTACATAAATGAACAATTCTTGGATCATACAAATGAACAAAACCTCATTCTATATATAGGAGTCCATGGGGCCACAATATAATCCTAGTGGGGCCACAATGTAATCCTAGCCGACCTAACAATAATAATGTAAGGGCACAATAATAACAATATGGGGGTTATAGGGTACAACAATAACAATAGGGGGGCTACACTAACATAATAAGGGGCTACACTATTAATATAGGGACTTAACATGCCCCTCTCCTTCAAACAAGTGTTGTCCTCAACGCTTGATTATTTCTTGATGCTTCTGTATAAAATTCTCATCCTCTCATGTGAAATATTCTACAGGAAAGTTCTTCCACTTGTTGAGATACTCTGAAATTGATCGTACCTGTCGAGTTCTTGTTTCTATGACTTCTTCATAACTTCTTTTAGTTTGATCTTCCTGTTGTTTCATTAGATTCTGCACCCAAGTTGGGTTATCCTTTGAGATTTGGAGAACTTGTTGTTGATGGTCGTTGTGATCTTCCAATAATTTATCATCCATATTAGCTATTATTTTATCCTTCAAATCATCAAACTTAGCCTCCATTTCTGGTTTTAAACCATCTATTTCATCTTCGATTGCTCTTCGTAAGATCGAAACTTGTTGCACTTGGTACTGTACTTTTGATATCTCATACTGCAATTCTTCCTCTTCATGCATCATTGTATAGATTTCTGAGGGCTTAATGGGTATTGAATTATTTTTTGGAGGCATTATATAACCCAATGCTAATAAATATTCTTCAATATGCCCTTGGAATCACTTCAAACTGCTTTTTCAAACAAACGTTATGCAATTTTAAAAAACAAATACACACTTTTCTCTTTCTTTTGAGGAGCTCGATCTTAAAATTAGATTATATATGTGATTGTGGCTCTTAAATATCTGAAATTAATCACTGAAGTAGCCCTATGAATTCTCTTTTGATTGCCACAGGTCTGACTTGATTTGGATTCTCCAAGACAAAGTTGTGTCCAATCTCCCACAATGACCTAATTATGGAATAGTTCAGTAGAGCAAACTTGTACGACTTTCCACGTGTCACTGTTTTGTCCTTTGTCTCTGAAATTGATAGCCCAGAAACTTCAGTCTGTGTACTTGCGACCACTTTTTACGGTACTTCAATCCAATGCCCAGAGAGAGAGTTATTGAAGTTTTCCCACGATCACCTCTTTGAGATGCAATTCAGGAGCCTGAAAGTTACCTGCGTATCATATCTCCAAAAATATTGCGAACCAAGCTCTGAAATTTTTTGAAGACTTTCTTCAGGATTTCAGCTTCGCACCATATGAATTTCAGATTCTGAACCTTCGTAGAAATTTTTTTATAGCGCAAATTCCACGATGACCTGTTTAGGAGCCTGAAAAAATACCTAACTTCCACAGATCGTATCTCCGAAAATATTGCGAACCAAGCTCTGAAATTTTTATACAAACTTCCTCAAGATTTCAGCTTCGCACCCTAAAAATTTCAGCTTCTGAAGCTTCGTAGAAAAAAAGTTATAGCGAAAATGCCACGATGACCTGTTTGGAGCAGCGAAACCCTAGAATCCAAAGCTCTGATACCAAATGTTGTGTAACCAGCTCCAAAGAGAGAAGAAAAGAGATATTCACGCCTTAGAAATGAGCCACTTCGAGGGGGCAACCTCCAATACATTACATAAATGAACAATTCTTGGATCATACAAATGAACAAAACCTCCTTCTATATATAGGAGTCCATGGGGCCACAATATAATCCTAGTGGGGCCACAATGTAATCCTAGCTGACCTAACAATAATAATGTAAGGGCACAATAATAACAATATGGGGGTTGTAGGGGTACAATAATAAAAATAAGGGGGGCTACACTATTAATATAGGGACTTAACAATGAATTAGGGCAAAGTATTATGAGTGAGATCAGAACAAGCTCAGGAATGTTCTTGAGTAAAGCTCATGATGAACTCATCACAAACATTGGAGGCAGGATTGGCTTGAATACCAATGTTTTCTTCTTTATATGTAGTCAATGAAGCAAAATCCCCTGCAACATATCTCAGTAGAAATGTTCATGTATGAGCACAAAAAGAATATAGGATTCACACTTCTTTGGAAGCATAGATCCCCTGAGTTATGTGGTTAATTCTTCCTGAAGAATACTCCTGCCATTGACATTTGAAACCTATTTTACATATCTGGTGAAATTTTGATAGTACGGCTCTTTTTTCCAGAGAAATATATTGCATATCAATAGATCTCATGAAATATATGCTTGGCACCCTGTCTTTACACACAACTGTCAAGATTAAAAATGACAAGGTCATAAGGTATCTAAGTAGGATGGAGAAAAATAAAACAATACCATTTTCAAAAAAGTTACCTAATTCAGATCCTTTGGCACTTGATCTTCTTAGATAGTTTCTTGCACTTAAATCTAAATATAAACCAAACAACTAAGGAGACATTTTCTCATCAATATTTCAAAGAATGAAATCCTAGAGTATCATCCTTAAATATTGAGGAGTATCTATCTAGTGTGGACCATGCCAATTTTATATCCAAGTGCTACAGAACTTTGTAATACACAGTTTTATCTAGTGCCTATCATAAATGAGCTGACCCAAGGAAGTGAAAATCAATAAGATGAAATAAATTTTCTCAAGCTTGACTGTAGTGATATCTAAGGCAAATTTAATGCGAAGTTGACAAGGACAATCTATAAAATCATGAGGTGGCTACAGTATGAATGCTATTAAAACTAAGTTTATATAGGAATCACCAGAGGATTTTCTCGAAACTAATCCTCCTTTATTATTTCATTTCATTCTCATTATAGCCACCAACTCCTTAAATTGTGGTTTTGAAACTTGATAGAATTTACAGACAAAAAGTGGTAGTTGTAGTTACACACTCTTGTGAACTCACTGAGTTTGAACGAGCAACAAGTTAAAAAGTGTTCATTAGTTTCATCATTGGACAATACTCCATTATTGGTTCTCTGTCATAACCATGAAAGATATGGGTAGTACAGATTTGAAGATGTTTGAACAGGTCCACATATGATTTAAATTTCAATGACAGTCTCAACAAGTTCAACAATAATTTCCAGTAGCAGGGGAATTGGCACCAAAGGTGACTCAACACTGATGAATGGAAAAGTGACAGGACAGGGGATGATATGGAAAAATGTTCTATAACGTAGCTAGCTCAAAGGGAAAAGGATGATTTTTCGAAATCACGAGGAAGGTATTTCAATCAGAGACTACTATCACAAATAGACTTCTAAGCCAAGTAGAAGTATTCTACTTTAGCCTGTTTGAAGACTTTCACTCTTCTTCAAATTTCTCTAGATTAGATCTTCCAGATGTCAGCAACATGCTTCCTTGTAATCTAATCAATCTAGAATGTCTTTAAGTGGAACAAGCTCATTGAGCTTTAATGTAAAATCTATTAGGATTACTGGTTAGGTTATGTGGAATAGTAGATAGTTATCAATTTGTACTAGGAAAAGGAGGTCTGCGAGTCTCTCTTGTATATATTGATGTTATTATGCTGAAAAGGGGTTCGAATCCTTTGTAGCAGAAATTGGTATAATGTTTATGGATATTAATGCAAGGTCTTCTTCAATGTAGAAGTTTGTTTCTCAAACCAGGGATTCAGTAAGCTATGTTTATTTAATGTTTATTATTATTCTTTGAAATCTATAAATGTTTGATGTTACACAGAATTCATATTACTTATGCCTTGTCTTCCCTACATCAAATAGTTGCTTTCTTTACTGTGAAATTTGCACTAGATTCATCCCATAGATGCTCAGTGTTGATTGCATCTCATTTTATTATTCAAACTAATTACAGAATTCATCCTTCATGCTCTGTAATTAGTAATGTACTGCTCGGCTTGAGAGTTACATAATTCACTTCTTCAAGTGCTATGTAATAGTTCTCTATTTGTTTTCTTGACTGTTCTATCTATTAATACGACGACCAATATTTGTTTGAAAAAACATCTACTGCCTTTGTTTCCATGAGTGCTATCACCAGTCACTAAAGGTATTCCTCAAGCTTCAAATTCACAACTCCATAGCCCAATGAGCTGCTCATTTTTTGTCTTACCACTCATCTTTTCCTACTACCACAGATCTAGCCTCTGTCTGAGCTTTATTTTACATATCTGAAAGCAAATTTGAGAGGGAGCCCCCTCTGGATTGAAGGGCTAGAATTCAATCCCAAAGTGGTCTGAAATGGTTACCTCTGTAGTTTAGCTGACACAACCTAGCTAAAATTACAGAGTGATAATAGAATCCAAAGGCTATGATGACATGATAAAGACAATACCAACTTAATTCATAAAAATATTTTGAGATATAGATTTTGATGATCATACCTTCTTTACGAGTCTTCTTTAGAGAATGGATGACTTCATGGAAAACCACTATGCCATCCAAAATTTGGTGCCTTCCACATACATAGTCTATTATGAAAGATGAGATATGGGAGTAGAGGTTTAATATGGTTCGTGATAATTTTTGGAATGATCTTGTAAATTACATTTCAAAGGGTAATGGGGTGAAATCCACTTGCTTATTAGCTTGATGAGACCTGGGAACTAAGTTAATGAAAGTGAAATTGAGGTCCAATAAGAAAAATGAAGAATATTTGGACTCCTCCACCACTTCTAAAATTTCAATTCCCAAGAATGGCCAACAAGCTTTAAAGAAGTTTGTAGTGAATCCATTTGGACATGGAGCTTTGTTCTTGGGCATACCCATCACAATTTCTTCAACTTCTCCTAGGGAGACACTTCACATTGGTGCTTAATTTTGTTCCACTTTGACTAGTTTGGGGATATTTTGAGTGATCACGTTAGTTGTTGTTCATTGACTGGGATTTAGTTTTGTCATTAAGTTATCATAAAATGAGGAGAGTTACTCTTCATTAAGTATACACAGAGATGCTAACATATTTGAAATATTAATCTCTACGAGGTTCCAAAGCATGGCTTGCCCACTTGCACTACCTATTACATATAATGCAGTTGATTATCTACCTCTCCAAAAAATTTAAGTGATTTTAGAAACCTTTTCACTAGAGAATTTGGTCTCTGGGAGAAGTATTTCCATGGGAAATTATTTTCAAATCCCATATCGAGGGAGCCTATGTTTTCCTTTACAATTGAGGCCTCTAATGTTCTAATATATTATTTTCATGGAATTTTGAGATGGGGGGAGGAAATTCCTCCATCATCAACATAACTTTACCTGAATTAGATAAAATTTCTCCAACCTCTTATATCAAGTATCTAACTTGTTTTCATATCCTTCTTTTGTACTCCTTTCCTCACGTGTGGGTATCTTTTAAAAACTACATGTGAACGCCTAAATAGGAATTTAATAAGTTGATTATGATTGGGAATTACCTTTTTGAGTCATGTATTTAAGGTACACCTTGTTTAGAAGCATCACTTGATGGTTTACAATGGTTTGCAGATATTTTCCTTTCCATGCATCTATTAGATCCAACAATCCTAGTTCACCCAAATTCGTGGCTTTTGAAGCTTCTTAAGTTCCATATTCTACCATCGCCATGATAATTATCTCCGTTGGTATTTGAGTTTGCTAAATTCTTATTATTTCATTTTGTTTGTGATGGAGGGTGGAGTTGACATAAAATTGATTTTGGTACTTGTCTCTGGGTTTGATTGATTATTTTCTTGCACGATGGTTTCTTGGACCAATAATGAGAGAATCATGATTGTTTCTGGATATAGGATCGGGACCATATGTTGAGGCTCCCTGGGACCTCAAATTCCTTTTTCTTTGGGTGAATTTTACATAGCCATATTGGTATTTTTGAGCCAATTGATCTATAGTAAATTCCTTTGCAACCAAAGAAAAACATCTAAACAAGTGGTGGTATTCATGAAAACACCTACATTGAAAGGTAAAATTTCATAATCTAATGCCTATTTGAAAAGAATATCTTAATAATAAATGTTTATTGAAGCTAGGAGAGGTTGAGAAATGTTCGTATATATATACAAATTTATGGAATAGGAAGTGTATCTTCCTCTTTTAGTTGCTTCAAATATTTTGACAAAGCTTCTAATGGCATTTCCTATGCCTTCAAGGATTTCTTTCTCCTAATATTTCCTTAGAAGAGCAAAAATTCAAACCCATACTGATGCAAAAAGGAAGTATTCCTACTTAGCATTGTATTGTTCCTTTCAAAATCTCATGAATATCCCAGCATTATTAAAGAAGTAAGGCTATCCTTTAAATATCTTCATTCTATGTTCCAAGTTGGAAAATATTGTTGTGAATAAGTTGTTAACTCCGAGCTTCAGATCTATTTAGCCTTTGATATTCCATTTATTTTGGATCTAACCTATTAGGGATTTTTCTAAGGGCCATATTCCTATAAACTTGTAGATCAACGCATGATCTTGAATATATTGAATGTACTCTTATATATTTTTGGATTGGACCTCATACTTTGAATCTTGTACTACGTTTGGTAAGTAGCGCCTTTCCATTTCTGCTATGCCAATAAGCTCCAAGTGATGGATTCTTTGTGTGATTAGGATCCTTGATACCCTTAGCCAAGTTTCCATGGGGATGTATTTGATGAAGTTTTTAGAAGGAAATTCCAACCGATTCCAAAAGCCTTGCAATATCCCAAGATGAGTAACTAAAGGAGGGGGTCGAACCACCTCTAGTGGCACTAGCCATGGCCAATAATGCTATAGAAAATTAAAACCTTAAACAAGCTTGCAAAAAACCCTCAAATAGTTTTGATATTCACCACAATTCCGCAAAATCGGTGTTCTTTTACCAAGTAGTTAAAATAGGTCAAATGGGATAAATTTTTGTTATGGCTGATACCCATTTTTTTGGGGAAATCCAGCTAAGTGTAAATAATTTTCTCCTTTGGATGGTTTGTCCATTACATACACTGTGAGCATATCTTCAATAATATAATTAACTCTTTCCATTTTCCCATCTATTTACAAATTATAAGTTATACTAAAGTTCAAATTTGTTCCAAACCCCTTAAATAATCCTTTCCCAAAATTCAAAGTAAATTTGGAGTCACTTTCTATTACAATAGCCTTGGGCACTCCATATAATTTGGACACTATTTTCATATAAAATTTGATATGTACACTCCTTATGATTTCCATTTTTTAATGGGAAATGGTCATAGCAAAATAGCTAGATGCCCATGCTTAGCCTTCAATTTTTGGCGCTCCATGCATTTAGATATTTAATATATACTTCCTTATTCAACCTTGGCCAAAAATATTGAATTTTTGCAATGATAAGAGTCTTGTAATAACCTGGATTTCTAGTATAATGAAAAGGTTATACTCAAAATATCATAAGAAACTAGAAGTACAAACCATGCACACTAATGTGACTATGGCGAAAAAATAATAAGTAGGAGAACCTCCTCCAAGTACCCAAATACCTTCATACATCTCTCTCTCTCTCTCTCTCTCTCTCTATAATATATATAGTACATTACCTCTATATATACCTATTCACATGTTGCATCTCTCTCTCTCTCTCTCTCTCTCTCTCTCTCTCTCTCTATATATATATATATATATATATATATATATATATATATATAGTACATTACCTCTATATATACCTATTCACATGTTGCATGTGTGGCCCTTTTATTATAAGGAAAACAATATGACATATACATATACAAATTACATAACCCCATATACACCCCCCTTAGGGTCATATAATTATAACCTCCTTATAAAGCTTTGTCCTCAAAGCTTTGGAATTAAGGTTTTGCATGTGATGAAACCAAATAATATGATTTCCTTATATTCCTACTTTCTTCTTGCCATTAATGATGATCCAACAATACAAACTCAATTATTTTTTTTCTTAATCCTTGATGTTGGTTGTTGCATATATTTTTTTTCATTTGATTCCATGTATAGTTGCTATGATTTCTCCAATTTGTAGTAGTTGTTGGTATTTAATAATATCCCATTGAAAAATGATTCTATGATCCTCTTTTCCATGAATATTGATGATTAATACATCTTCTTCCTTGATAATGATGATGTTTATCTTCTTGTGTTCCTTGGAATATTCTTAGTAATAAGGGTGTTCATACGGTTTTTCATTTTATGGTTTTTCTTCACTCCAAAGACCCATTTCATCTATATTCTATTCAAGAAAATGACATCCTCTATCATCTTTGCTTGGTCTTTGATTACTGTAGCCTTGGAGATAATATCATTATATTCACATGTACATTCCCTATATGGATTTTAGCTTATCCAAGAATCTTCTAATGACCTTCATGGATCTTGTCTTCCTTTTCCTTTTGAAGAAGCAATTCTAGATTTTATTTCTAATTTTATGTCATTGATATTTAGGGATTCCTTGACTTTCTTGCAATTTTCCTCTTCAAATGTTTTGAAAGTGTCCTCGTTAATTTTGGGGTTAATATATTTAATCCTATATTTTAATTCCAACTCTTATAAACGCCTTTTCTCCTTATTAAAATCATTAATAAGTTCTTAATTATGCTTTAAAATCCTTTTTATTTTGTCATCCTTCTTTTTCAATTCTTTCTTGAAATCATTATTTTCCACTTTCTTTGGGTATTATTTTCTTGTTTTAAGTTCTTAACCTTCTTGTTGAGTGATTAAATGACTAAAATTTACACAATTGATCACCCTTGTGTATAAATAACATGAAATTTGAAGATTCTAATGAAATTCGACTGAAAACAATAGACACTAATTTCTTCTACTCAATCTGCAAAAAATGAAAACATAAAATAGAAACACATGCAATTATTCAATCACAATGAACACAATCTTTTTACTAGGGAACCAAACTAGGAAAAACCCCTCCTTTGTTTTTACTATATCAAATGAGAATATATATCTATTACAATGACACCTTCAATCCTGAAGTTCAACCTGCAATGTAATACTAATCTATTTCTCTTGAGTCTGCTCTAGAAAATAATTAGCCAAATCTAGGCCTCCTTCTCCTCCTATTTCCTTGTGCAATTCTTGAGGAAATTAGCTCGTAAAGAATAAGAAATATCCTATTTTATTTTTCAATTACTAAGAGAAAAGCCTCACCTGCTACATGAAAAACACTATACACTCACTAGTATACAATAATGATTACATTGATTCATTTTTCCTCCACTCAAATAGGTAATTCAAATTTCATGCACGACTAGGGTTATTTTTAGTGAATTGACTAGTTAACTGAGAGATTATTGAGTTAACAACAATTAAAATTACTCAATTGAACTCCTACTGACTCTATTCGTTATGAAACCAACTCCAAAAATAGAAGAAAAGAGAGATCAACACCTTAGAAATCAACCACTTCGAGGGGGAAACCTCCTTTACATTACATAAATAAATAATTCTTGGATGATTCAAATGAAAAAACCTCATTTCTATATATAGGAGTCCATGGGGTCACAATATAATCCTAGTCGAATGTATGGGCACAACAATAACAATAGTGGGGTTTTATGGGGCACAATAATAACAATATGGGGACTACAGGGGTATAAAAATAACAATAATGGGGTTACACTAACAACAATAAGGAAATACACTAGTAATATAGGGACCTAACATTCCCCTCTCCTTCAAAAAAGTGTTGTCCTCAATGCTTGAGTAGCTCTGGATGGTTCTGTAAAAATTTCACATCCTCCCATGTGGAATCTACAGTGGGTAAGTTCTTTTCCTTGATGAGATACTCTGAAATTGATCGATTTCGTAGCTTTTGATTTCTTGTTTCCGTGACTGCTTCAGGTTCCAAAATGATTTTTCCTTCCTCATCAAGTTCTGGAAATATTGTTTGAACTGGAATTTTTTCACCTATAACCTTCTTTAAGCATGGAACATGGAGAACTGGGTGCACTAGAGAAGAAGCAGGAAGCTCCAATTTGCATGCCATAGTACCAATCTTTTGTAACACCTTGTAAGGTCCATAGTACTTTGGAAATAATTTATTATCCTTCTTAACTTGCTTGAGGGAAATTTGTTTGTATGGTTGTAGCCGTAAAAATGCCTAGTCTCCTACATAAAAACTTCTCTTACTACGATGTTGATCTGCATGTTGTTTCATTTGATTTTGTGCCAAATTTAGGTTATCCTTTAAGAGTTGGAGAATTTGTTGTTGATGCTCGATGTGATCTTCCACTGCTTGAACCTTAGAATTTTCTCTTAAAGATGATGTGATGGACGGTGGATGATATCCATAAAGTTCCATAAATGGGGTCATTTTTGCTGCAGTATGGAAGGAAGTGTTATACCACCATTAAACTAGAGGTAACCACTTGACCCATTGTGTTTTTTTATCATATACAAAACAATGAAGATATCCTTCCAAATATTTGTTCACTATCTCAGTTTTCCCATCGGATTGAGGATGATAAGATGAGCTATGGGCCAGTTGAGTACCCAAATAAGAAAATAATTCCGTCCAAAAATTTCTAGTGAAAATGGGATCTCTGTTGCTTACAATAATCTTTGGGTTTCCATCTAGCTATTGAATTGTTTCCATAAATGCAATAGCAACTGTACTTGCTTTAAATAGATGAGATAATGCATAAAAGTGTGCATACTTGGTAAGTCTATCAACTACCACCATGACGACACTCTTTCCTTCGCACTTAGGTAAACCTGTGTTAAAATCCATTGAAACCTCCTCCCAACATTGACTTGGAACGGGTAAAGGTTGTAGCGGACCCGGGGTCTTAATTGTCTCAACTTTATTTTGCTAGAAAACCAAACATTATGCCACAAAATTTTGAATATCAGATTTAAGGCCATCCCAAAAAAATTCTTTCTTCACCCTGTGGTAAGTTTTTAAAAATCCTGAGTGTCCTCCTATGCGAGAGCTGTGCAATTCCAAAAGAATCTTTTGTTTTAGTTGGGAATTATTACAAAGATATAAGCGATCTTTGTACCATAAGGAATCATTTTTACAACTAAATGTATCAGATGTATTGGGATCTTGCTGCAACTTTTCAATGAGTGTCCACACTTCCTCTTCATTCTTCCATTCCTCCCTTGCTTCGGTTATCTAATCCAGTTGGATAATAGAAATGGCACAAAGCAATGCTTCCACCTCCTCATCCTTTATTGAGAGTGCATCTACAAAAACATTTGGCTTCCCTTTTTTGTAGATGATTTCAAAGTCATAACCCAACATCTTTATGATCCATTTTTGCTACTCTTCTAAAGATAGTCTTTGTTACAAAAAGTATTTAAGACTATCATGATAAGTTTTTACCTTGAAGTGTCTTCCCATTAGGTAAGGTCTCCATTTCTTTAGTGCATGTAGTATTTCCAAAATTTATTTCTCATAAATAAATTTCTGTAAATACTTTCCTTTGATTGGACGAATTTCAAAAGAAATGGGTCTTCCTTCTTGCATTAAAACAACACCAATTCCATTTCTTGCGGCATCACACTCCACAATAAAGGTTTTTGTTAAGTCTGGCATAGTTAAGACCGATGCTAGGAACATTGCCTCTTTAAAATGTTCAAATGCCTTAGTTGCTTCAGGAGTCCATGAAAATGCATCTTTCTTCAATAATGTTGTTAGAGGTGCTAATATTCTCCCATAATTCTTGACAAACTTGCGATAATACCTGTTAACCCAAGAAATCCTCGCAATTGCTTTATGGTTGTGGGGACTTTCCATTCCTTAATGGATTTACTTTTGTTAGGGTCTACCTTAACACGCTCCTGAGATAGAATATGACCCATATATTCCACCTCTTGTACTCCAAAGAAACATTTGGAGGTTTTTGCATATAATTTTTTCTCCTCCAATGTTTGAGCACCCTCTCAATATGTTGAACATTATCCTTCCAAGACCCGTTGTAGATTAGTATATCATCAAAAAATACTAACACAAATTTTCTAAGGAAGGGTTTAAAAATGGAATTCATCAACCCTTGAAATGTAGAAGGTGCATTGGTAAGGCCAAAAGGCATGACCAAAAATTCATAATGACCCTCATGAATTCGAAATATTGTTTTCAAAATATCTTCAGTCTTCATTCTAATTTGATGATATCCTGAACGAAGATCCAACTTGGTAAAATAAATTGCTCCATGTAATTCATCCAATAATTCATCAATCATAGGAATGGGAAATTTATATTTAATAGTGAGCTTATTGAGCTCCCTGTAATCCAGACACATGCTCCATGATCCATCCTTCTTGTGCACCAATATTACTGGAGCAGAGAAAGAACTTTGACTAGGTTGAATTATACCAGCCTCTAACCCTTCTGCAATCATACTTTCAATTTCGCTCTTTTGGACATAAGGATATCTATAAGGCCCGATGTCTGGAGGAACACTTCCTGGAATCAAATGAATAGCATGATCATGATAACGAATAGGTGGGAGCCCTTTGGGAGTTTCAAACACCTTGGAATGTTTGTCTAATACTTTTTAGAGATATGGATAAATAGATGATTTTGATGTTGGAACTTCTAGTGAGCATAATTGTGAAATTACACCTTGTTGTTCGTTCTTCAGAAGCTTTGTCATGACATTAGAGATTATTATCTTTCCTGACTTCCCTATGATACCCCATAATTCGACTTCCTTTCCTTCCGAAAAAAAATTCAAGAGAAGTTATTGAAAATTAAAAGCTACAGTCCCCAAAGATTGTAACCATTGTACTCCTAGTACAACATCAACAAGTCCCATTGGAATGGAAAGAATTAGACTATTCAATACATATTCCCCCATGGTTATCTTGATATTATGGCATTTTCCAAAGCAATTTATATTCCCTCCATTTGCAACCATCACTTGACACTCTGGTGTTGGGTATAGAAAGCAATTCAGTTCCTTGGCTACCTTACAATGAATAAAATTATGGGTTCTATCTGAATCAATAAACACTATTAAATTTTTCTTCTTGATATGTCCTTCTATCTTGAGAGTTTGAGGAGTGGTAATTCCTCCCAATGCATTACAAGATATGGTCGGACTCATTTCTTCTTTCTCTAGGGTTGGTTCCTGGTGTATATCCTATTCTTTTGAATTTTCTTGTTCATTTTCTTCCTCCTCTTCACAATCTGTGTAAAATTATTTCTTCTCATCACACTTATGACCTTTAGTGTATTTTCTATCACAACTATAGCAAAGCCCTTTTGCTCTTTTTTCTTCAATTTTTTGTGGTGTCAACCTTGTAGGTCGTGGAAGTCTAGGAGTAGCAACACTTCCATCCATATAGATGTGAGTGGTAGGCTTCCTTATCACCATAATTTTACTTTCAGTTTTTATTGACAACCTAAATGCCTTCTCTAATGAATCAGGTTCCCAAAGGTGAACCTCATGTTAGATGCTATCTTTTAAAGTTCCTATGAAGACATCAATCCTATGTTCCTCTAGAACATCAGTTACCCTTATATTCAATTTTTGGAAGTCCTCAATGTGCTCCACCATTGAACCCATTTGTTTGAGATTTATCAATTGGATAAAGAAGGTGTTTCTCTTTATATCTTCATAATGTGCTATCATTTCCTCCGTAAAAAATGACCAAGATACGATTTTTTTACGAGAGAAAAGCCATCGATATCATACAAATGTATTTTGTTCTAAATGTAAAGTTGCAATTTGTACCTTTTGTGTGTTTTTCACATTATGGAGATCAAAATATTTCTCCATATGTAGTATCCATGTTACAGGATCCTTGCCATCAAACTTCCTCATATCGATCTTTGGAACATGGTGGGTCTTCAATCCAACATTATAATTTATGAAATCACGATTAACATTTATTTTGTTCTCATCATGAGTTTCCTATACTACCTTTTTTCCATTAGGAATCATTTATTGTATCAACTTTGTCAAACATTCCTTCAAACCTTCCATGTCTGCTTTTAGATCATTGTTCATGTCTTCCATGTTGTCTTTCATTTTTTCATCTATCTTAGCTTCCATGTCATCCATCTTAGCTTCCATTCCATCCTCCAAACCATATATCTTAGCTTCCAATATTTTCTTTAAACCATCCATATTAGCTTCCATGCATTTCTTCAAACCATCCATCTTAGCTTCCACGCCTTTCTTCAAAACTTCCATTTCATTTTTTGTTGGTCTTTGCGAGAGTGAAATTTGGTGCACTTGGTCTTGTAATTTTGATATATCATGTTGCGCTTCTTCCTATTCATGAGTCATAGTAGAGCCTTCTAAGGGCTTAATGGCTTTTTAATTATTTTTAGGGGGCCATTTTCGAACCCAATACTGATATCTATGCTTCAATATGCCCTTGGAACCACTTCAAACTAATTTTTCAAGCAAGACTTATGCAATTTGAAAAAATAATACGCACCTTTTTCTTTCTTTTAAGGATCTCGATATTGAAACTGATGTATCTATGGAATTTTGGATCCTCAAGATTTTATATTTGGTTCTTTAGTAGCCCTCTAAATATTCTTTCCAATGCCATAGGTCTGACCTGATTTGGATTCTTCAAGGAAAAGTTATGCTTAATCTCCCGCAATGACCTAATTATGGACTGGTTCATTAGAACGAACTTGTACGGCATGCCACGTGCCACTGTTTCCTCCTTCGACTCTGAAATTGATACAAAGTAAAACAAAGTCTGTTTTATTTCGGCCACTTTTTACAGAATTCCAATCTGATGCTCAGAGAGAGAGTTATGACGATTTTCCCAGGGTCACCTCTTTGAGATGAAATTCAGGAGCCTGCAAAAACCCTAACTTCCACATATAATATCTCCAAAAATATTATGAACCAAGATATGAAATTTTTACACAACGTTCATTAGGATTTCTTCCCAAATGGGTTTTTTTTTATCTTCTCATCATTCATAGAAAAAAAAATATAGTGAAAATTCCACGATGACCTATTTGAAGTAGTGAAACCCTAGAATCCAAAGCTTTGATACCAAATTTTATGAAACCAACTCCAAAAATAGAAGAAAAGAGAGATCACCACCTTATAAATCAGCCACTTCGAGGGGTAAACCTTCTTTACATTACATAAATGACCAATTCTTTGATTATTCAAATGAGAAAACCTCCTTTCTATATATAGGAGTCTATGGGGTCACAATATAATCCTAGCCGACCTAATAATAATAATGTAAGGGCACAAAAATAACAATAGTGGGGTTTTAGGGGGCATAATAATAACAATATGGGGACTACCGGGGTACAATAATAACAATAAGGGGGCTACACTAACAACAATAAGGGATTGCACTAGTAATATAGGGACCTTACACTATTCATGACTAGAGCTCAGATAATTGAGTTTCACTAACTATAACTCCACTAGATTGCTAGATATTAGCAATCAACTCATGCACAATTCTACTCCTTGCCAAAAAGTAAAATGACTGACTTAGCTAAGTGACTTGGCCATGTCACTCCTACTAATTGTAACTCAAGTTATCCTCCTGATGTGGAAATTGAAATTTATGCATTTGACTAAGGAAAAAGTCAAATGAAGCCTTTTATTGCTACAATTTAACACTCCTTCTTAGCAAGGAAAGGGTTCTACACAACCCTAATCCTTCTCCTATTATGGATGCACTATAACACAACTAAAAATCCCTCTCACTGTTGTTGTTGCTACTGTAACAACTGCAATGTGAAGCATCCAAAATACTAAATCAATTGTGTCTCTAAGCTGTAACTATCTCTTGAGTCTTTGATTTATACTATCCTTTGAAACTATTGCTCAAGATCTGATTGCATCAAATGACATTTATCCTTATACTACTGAATATTGTGGGACCCTATAGCAAGGGTAATGATCCATGAGAAAAGTATACTGCAAATGCTATTTCTCTCCTATGAACCCTGCCCAAATCTTTGCAACTCTGGGACTAATGAATTACATCACTCCACCTCACTCCTGGATGTAGAGCTACATGCATGGAGAAATGTACCTCTAGCTTATAGATATTTTTAACTCGAATACCAATTTTTTTTAAATGTCTAGTAGAAGCATGCTTTAGATATGCCTTCCCTATACTGAACACCTCATCATATCTTTTGTCTTCAAGTACAACTACATAAACTATATTCTTCTTCAGGCTAGGCACATACATTACATTCTTTAGGTGAAGATGAGAGCCTAAATCCCTATTAAATATGATAGTGTAAACCCCTTTGGTACTATACCTCCCATCATCTCCAAGATCTATGGGTAATTCTAGGTCCTTCTCCTATAGGTTGTTGAATAAATCCTTATTTCCTTAAGCACTAAAGTCTAGGTACCACTCACTCCCTCTTAAGTTGCTTTCCATGCAAGAAATGAGGGTGAAATCCAACTCAATTTGTGATATGATAAAATCTCCTCATTCTTCGATTGCAGGATCCTTACTTGATTTCTTGTGTGCACACTTGGTTGCATGCGTCCATACTTATGGCAATGAAAGCATTTAGTTTTACTGAGGTCTTTCTTCTTGCCATGGTTATATCTGGATTTTTCCTCACTTGGGCCTTCTTTCCTTTGGCACTCTTTCCTTTTACAACTAGAGCATAGTATTCTTCCTCATCATATTTGGATGAAACTCCATCTCTAGTGTTTCTTCTAATCTCCTCGTGCAACAAGTCATACCAAAGTCTCTCCCAATTTCAGAGATTGTCTCTTCCATTAACTAAATCCGGATAGTTGTGTCAGGACTTTGGAAGACCAAGGAGTTCTAAGATCACAAGCTTAGATGGTGGCACAATATCTCCTACTCCTTCTAGCTCGTCTTTGACCTGAGTTAATTTTGATAGGTACTGAACAATGATTTCATTTTTATGCATTCAAATGTCCTTGAGCTGATCTTTCATTTCCAATTTCCTGGCATCATTGTTTCTTTTGAATAACTCTGTGAGTGTTTTCCACATTGCATAAGTAGTATTATTGAATGAAAACTCGAAACCACATGGTCTTTGATTCCCTCAAGATAATCCTCCTGGAATTTACAATATATTTATTCCACTGAGTCAACTATTGTGCATCTAATGCCGCTGGTTTTGGAATATCAGTTTGTGTGTACTCCAATACTCCAATGCCAACACAAGTTCCATTATATATTTCCAAGATATGAAATTTGAAGTGCCCTAAAATGTATACTCAAGCCTCAATCCATAAAAAGACATTGTTTCTGCAGTGAAGAAAATTCCTGCACCCCAAATCTGTTATTCAAAATTTCTTTGAGAGATGACCAGGAACCTAGTTTCTAGGTAGTTTTCAATATCTCTAATACCATGTATAAATAGCTCGAAAT
Organism: Pinus albicaulis; assembly: GCA_034641835.2. Classification (NCBI taxonomy): domain Eukaryota; kingdom Viridiplantae; phylum Streptophyta; class Pinopsida; order Pinales; family Pinaceae; genus Pinus; species Pinus albicaulis. The sequence continues at coordinate 807,270,016 of CM076582.1, read as the reverse complement.
TTGCAGCTACTAATTAAATCAGACTGAAATTAATAGACACAAATTTCTTCTACTCAATCTATGGAAAAGGAAAACATATAATAGAAACACATGCAATCATTCAATCACAATGAACATAGTATTTTTACTAGGGAAACAACTGGGAAAAACCCCTCCTCTATTGTATGAGAATATAGATCTATTACAATGATAACTTAAATCCTTTAAGCTCAACCTGCACTACAATAATGATCTCTTCTGCTTGTGGAAAATACCTAGCCAAATCTAGGCCTCCTTCTCCTCCTATTTCCTTGCACAATTCCTGAGGAAATTAGCTCCTAAAGAATAGGAAAATTAACTATTTGCTTGCCCAATTCCCAAGATAAAAGCCTCACCTACTACATGTAAAACATTGTACACTCATTAGTATACAATAATGATTACATTGATGCCTTTTTCCTCCACTCAACTAGGCAATTCAAATTCCATGCATGACTAGGGATATTTTAGTAAATTGGCTAGTTAACTAAGATATCAATAAGTTAACAACAATTCCAACTAATCAACTGAACTCCTACTAACTTTATCATGACTAGAGATCAGATAATTAAATTTCACTAAGTATAACTCCACTAGATTTTTATACCTTAGAAATCAACTCATGCACAACTCTACTTCTTTCCCACAAACTCGAATTAACTAACTTAACTAAGTGACTTGGCCATGTCACTCATACTAACTGTAACTAAAGTCATCCCGCTCATGTGGAAATATGAATTTCTCCTTTGACTAAGGCACAAGTCAAATGAATCCTTTTATTGCTACAATTTAGCACTCCCTCTTAGCAAGAAAAGGGTTATGCACAACCTCAGTATTTCTCCTTTGTAGGAATGTATTGTAACACAACTAACACTCCCTCCCACTATTATTGTTGCTACTACAACAAATACAACTGAGAAGCATCCAAAACATTGAATCAACTATATCTGTAAGCTGCATCTGTCTCCTAAGTCTTTGACTACTACTAGCCTCTGAAACTTTTGGTCAAGATCTGACTGCATCAACTGACATTGATCCTTCTGCTACTGAATATTTTGGGCCCCTGTAGCAAGGGTAATATTCCATGAGAAGAGTATACTTCAACTACTAATGCTATCCTATGGACCCTACACAAATCTTTGCAACTCTAGGACTAAGGCACTACATCGCCCCACTTCATTCCCGGAGGTATAGTTGCATGCATGGTGATATATACCTCTAGATTGTGGACATTTTTAAATTGAACAAAAAAAAATTTAGTTATCTAGTAGCAACCTGCTTCAAATATTCCTTCCCTCTTCTGAACACCACATCATATCCTCTGTCTTCAAGTACAACTACAAAAATATATTTTTCTTCAGGCTAGGCACATACATCACATTGTTTAGGTGAAGATGAGAGTCTGAATCCCTCTTAAAGATGACAACATCAATCCCTTTGGTACTATATCTCCCATCATTTCCAAGATCTATGGGAATTTTAGGTCTTTCTCCTCTAAGATACTAAAGAACTCCCTTTTTTGTGTCATATGACATGAAGCACTAAAGTCTAGGTACCACTCACTCCTTCTTACTGTGTTTGTCATGCAATCAATGAGGGTGAAATATAACTTGAATTGTGATGTGAGAGAATCTCTCGTTGCTCCTGCTGCAAGATCCTTACTGGATTTCTTGTGTGGACACTTGGTTACATAATTTCCATACTCATGGCAGAGAAAGCATTTAATTTTATCGAGGTATTTCTTCTTGCCATGGTTCTGGATGGATTCTTCCTTGTCTTGGGCCTTCTTTCATTTGGAATTATTTACTTTTCCAACTAGAGCACAATCTTCTTCCTCATCAGATCTGGATGAGACTCCATCTCTAATGTTTCTTCTAATCTCCTCCCGCACGAAGTTAGACCAAAGTCTCTCCCAATTTGGGATTTTTTTATCTTCCATTAATTAAATCCTGATAGTTGTGCTAGGACTTCGAAAGACCAAGGAGTGCTAAGTTCACAAGCTTAGATGGTGGCACAATCTCTCCTACTCCAAGTTCATCTCTGACCTGAGTGAATCTGGATAGGTACTAAACAATGATTTCATTTTTCTACATTCAAATGTTTCTAAACTTATATTTCAATGACAATTTCCTAGCATCACTTCTACTTTTGAATAACTGTATAAGAGTTTTCCACATTTCATAAGAAATATTCTTGCCATGCAAACTCGAAACCATATGGTCTCTAACTCCCTCTAGGATAATCCTTCTATATTTTGTAGTGTATTTCTTCCACTGGCCCAATTTTTGTGCATCTGATGCCATTGGTTTTGGAATATCAATTTGTTTGTACTCCAATGCTCCATTGTCATCCATAAAAAATTCCATTATATCATTCCAAGCTATGAAATTCGAAGTGCCCTCTAATGCATACTCAAGCCTCAATACATAGAAAGACATTGTTACTGTAGTGAAGAAAATTCTTGCACCACAAATCTATTACTCAAATTTCTTTGATAGATTATCAGGAACCTGGTTTTTATGTAGTTTTCAATTGCTCTAATACCATGTATAAATTTCTCTAAATTTTCAGCTTCTAATGAATTAATACTGAAAACAATAGACACATATTTCTTCTACTCAATCCGCAGAAGAGGAAAACATACAATAGAAACACATGCAATCATTCAATCACAATGAGCACATATTTTTACTAGGGAACCCAACTAGGAAAAACCCCTCCTCTATTTGTATTATATCTGATGAGAATATACATCTATTACAATGACAACTTCAATCCTTAAAACTCAACCTACACTACAATATTGATGACAACTTCAATCCTTGAAGCTCAACCTACATTGCAATATTGATCTCTTCCACCTAAGTCTGTTGTGGCAAATACTTAGCCAAATCTAGGCCTCTTGATCCTCCTATTTCCTCGCATAATTCTTGAGAAAATTATCTCCTAAAGAATAGGAAAATCTCATATTTGCTTGTGCAATTCCCAAGAGAAAATCCTCACCTACTACATGCAAAACATTGTACACTCACTAGTATACAATAATGATTATATTGATGCCTTTTCCCTCCACTCAACTAGGAAATTCGAATTCCATGCATGACTAGGGCTATTTTTAGTAAAATGATTAGTTAACTGATAGATCAGTGAGTTAAAAATGGTTACAACTACTCAATTGAACTCATACTGACTCTATTCATGACTAGAGCTCAGATAAATGAGATTCACTAATTATAACTCCACTAGATTGCTAGATCTTAGAAATCAACTCATGCACAACTCTACTTATTTTCCAAAAACTCGAATTGACTGACTTAACTAAATGACTTGGCCATGTCACTCCTACTAACTACAATTCAAGTCATCCTGCTGATGTAGAAATTTGAATTTCTCCATTTGAATAAGGCACAAGTCAAATGAAGCCTTTTCTTGCTACAATTTAACACCTTGTTATTAAGTTATTCTTTTAATTCCTCCTTTACATTATGTAACTTGGAAATTTATTATTTATTTTCATTTAATTCAACTTAAATTCTATTCATATCTTATATTTTTAAGTCCTTCATCCATTTGTATCATCCAAAGTGACACTTTTTCTATTATAAATACTGATATACTACCTCCAATATTCACCATCAAAACATTAACTTGCCTCCGGAGGAGTCGTACTTTTATCCTTTACCATTCTCAACCATTCCATGGGATTGATTTCATATCTATTTTCATCTCCATTTAATTTAGGTATTGTCATTGATTTTTAATTAAGGTTTAACCAAAATCCTCAACTCAAGACTCCAATATATTAACAATAATGATAAAAAATAATTGTGATTATTTCCAAGTATATTCCTCTGTGTTTTCTATTTCCACAAGTTTTTGAATCACCTCAATTAGTCATCCCAATAAAAGGTTATGATATTTTTAAGTTAACACAACTTTTAAAACCATGTTCTAGAGTCAATCTTTCTAGCTGGCCTTTCTTTTGGCATGTCTAAGAAATTTCATCCCTTATAAGTTTGAAATTTTATTGTGTAGTACTTTGATATGTTATCTCTTAAATTCGACAGGTTTGACCGAAATTATGTTCCAAGTGATAATTATAGTAACTTTCCCCAATTTTATTATTATTTTTGGTGCTTTCCAAAGAGCGAAATTGTACTACATGCCACATGTACAATTTTTCCAAATAGTATTTTAAAATTTTTAATTAAAATTATATGGTCTATTATTTTTCTAATGCAATTGGTTTCATTCAATTTGAATGCTTATATAAGTAGATATGATGATTTTATCTATAACACCTATTTGAGACTAGTTTTAGGAGTAGTCAAAAGCCTTAATTTAATAGGATATAATTACAAAATTATAGGGATCCAAATCTTGATATTTTTACCGTAGCTAATTTATTATGTCTCCATAGATCCCTAAAAATTTCGTAGGCAACAAATTCTCTAGGAAAAGGTTATAGTGAACATACCAAGATGACTCCTTTGAAACTAATTTCAGAACCACAACCAATAAATATACACACACATTGAATGAAATCAATTAATTTAATAACTAACATTAAACATAAACAAACCAATTGAGTAATAATAATATTAAATACAAATAATATAAACACTCTTCCCCTGTGATCTTGATTAAATTTCCTTCTTACCTCAGAAGATCTAGAAATAAGCGAGTTTATCGACTAGCTAACGAAGGCATCAATCATCACCAAACAACTTTAGAATAAGCTTAGAATTTATATATCCCTTAATCATTGAAAGATAAATCCCTAGCCATGGCATAAGTAAAAAGAGTTACCTCGGATGGGTATCCAAAATGATCTTCCCATATGATATAGCTATTTAACATCCCACCAACTCTCATTCCTTCTCTTAATGTCGGGATAGGTGGCACAATGACGATTGATCCATAGCATGTAGTGAGCTAAAATTATGATTTGGAAACCTCAAACTAATTTTTTTCAAGCATTCTTTCCCTTTAGCTTGGGTCATGATTTGAGGACACCCTTAAAAACTTGTCCCGCATATACCTCTATGGCCATGAATGGAATGTTTTATATCTATAAAAAACTTGGTTTCATGACTCATAAATATGATGCTCTCCTCTATTTATAATTTTGTTTTCCTGGTCAATTTCAACTCAATTCCCATGTATGTTTTCTTTTTTCAAGCTCACTTGATAACTTGTGTTAGGTGTTCTCTCTCCTTGAGCACTTCTTCCCTTTCTCTCACTATCTTCCTCTCCAAGGTTTCTTTTCTCTACAACCTCCTCCCACTAAGTATTTTTCTAGAGCTTCCTTAACAAGGTTTATCCTTCCCATTTTCCACCATCTTTTCCTTTTTTTCTCTCCTATGGTTATCGTTATGCCTCAAACTATTTTTATTCACGGTATCAAAAAATTTCGAGGGTGGTGAGCCCTGGTATTTCACCAAGGGTGTTGTAACTCCCAAGGGCTCCTCAACTCAAATTATCAACCTGGGGTTCATACCAACTTAGATGTGACATTGTTATATGCACAGTAGATTGGATTCTACTTATTCCACCCTCAACTATGGAATTTTATTAGTTTGTTCAAAGACAATTCCTCCTACTTGTATACAATGAAAACTTGTTGATGAAAGTACAATTGAAAACTGACTCTAACTAGGAAATTAATACTGCCATTTGTTCAATTTGTAGATGCTAAATATCATTTCATGAAGGGGAAAGAAAGATAAACTACTTGAGGAAGGAAATCCACCCTACCTTTCATAATTAATCAAATTAGTAGCATAATTGCATGTATCATCTATCTACTTCACACTTGCTTGAAAATTAGAAATCTAACTTGTATCTTGCTTGTAATTAAAAGACTAATTCTATTATGTTTTACAGTGAGGAAAAGGAATGGTAGGAGTGGTCTAGGAGGTTCTCTTGATCATCAAATCACAACTTTGGGTCATTATTCATCCTAACTGAGCTAAGGTTGAAGTGGGGAGCAAAGCAGGTGAAGGAAAGTGGTGCTACAGGCACGCTACATGGGTTGCTACAAGAGGTCATGTAATGCTACAGGAGGACCTGTAATGCTACATAGTGGGTTCTGAGGGTGTTTTTAGGGTGTAGATGAAGTCTTGAAGGACCGAAGAGTTGGATGGAGGTTAGAGATAGTGAAGGAAGGTTGGGGAAGCCTCCTAGCGAAGCCCAAGTCATCTCAGAGGTCTGTCTTGCACCAGAAGAATGGCCACAATGTCCTAAATATACTAGGCAAAGTGATTGTGGAAACAAATTTTTGGGAAAAAATTGAGAGACGGAAAGAGAAGATGGAGGAGTCTAGAATGGAGGTGATAGGTGCCCTTTCCTGCAGATCAACACAACCCTATAACCAGCCACATGCATACATCCATTTATCTTTAACACATTGATATAAACCATGATGGAAAAGATGAGTTGAATTTTAATAACATATATTTTATGCCATAACGCTACTCTAATCAGTTAACTGACTTCTAAGCTATAGAAATAAAATATGAAGAATGATAAATAACATTCATCTATTTCCAAGAAATCATAAACACGATATTTTTTTACTGTGATTGTGAGTCCTTCCAACCATTCTCCCACAAGAGAGGTGATGCAGAAGCTTCCAATCATAGGTTTTTATAGATAAGCCTCTACTGAAATGAAAGAAATCTATGAAACTTTTGGAACCAAGAACAAAACACAAGTACAAAAGAGGGACCTAAGCCTCTAATTTGGGCCCAAACCCAAGGGTCCCAACCCTTTGATCAAATGAAGTTAAATAACCAACTCCTCATTATCATAAAGTAAAAGTCTCATACATCACATAAAAATTCAAAATGACAATGTCAAGCTCTGAGCTCAATAGCTACACCTAGCTGAATCAAAACTTTGAATCCTAATGAGATTTTCATCTTTTTTATTTATACAAAAGGGTAGCTGATAGAAACTCCCTTGAAAATAGGAGTGATTGCCTCCTTGATCTCGATAATAGTGGATCTATTCCCTCTCAAGCTTCACTTGCACTAGGAGTGACTCAGTTTTCAATGAAGTCAAACTGATGAGAGAGGATGTTGTGATCCCAAGCTGAGTTAAGGAGTTAAGAGGTTGAAAAACCCCCTATATTCTATCCTAGTTATCTCCATAAAGCCCCTGCATAGTAAATTCCTAAAAATGCTTCATTTTCCTACATTTAAACCACATAATGCCACATACTATGAAGACCAGATTTTACTCTTCTTACGAACATAATATAACAAAAAATGTGAATTAAATGTGAGAAAAGTATAGTTTTAAGGCTAGAGGATGACATAATGATCTTCAAGATATACCTATTGATGGGGCTCGTCATCACCCCCTGCTGAAGGTGTTTCTCATCCTTTGAGCAACTCAGTCATCCATGTGAAGCTCCTTCATTTCCTTGGTGGCATCTCTAACATCCCAAGGCACCTCAGATGGTGTGCCTTCTGGTGGGTAAAACCTTGCATTTGTCCTTATCTCAATCCATTCCTTCTGCTCTTCTATTTGGCTCCTTCCTTATTTTAAGCCTAGAAGAAAGGGTGTACTGAGTTTTAGTCCTATCCAATTGATCTCCATCCTTTTCATTACTCTCTTTTATAGTGGTGCTTCTCCAAGGCATTCCTTAGCCTTTCATGAGAGTGATATTCTCTGACTTGTAGACTTGGAAATTTATTCCATAATAATTGTTATCCATTTACCTCTCTTTCCATCTAGATCATTTTGAGTAAGGATATCCTTAACTACTGCATTTGGTACATAAACAATTATGTGAGAATGTAAAACAGACACTCTGAAATCCTTTAAGGCCTTGACTAAAGCAAAATATTTCTTTTCCATAATGTTATACTTCAAAGAAGAATATTTCAATCCTCTGCTGAAAAGAGCTATAAGTTGCTCATGTCCTTCTTCATTTTTCTGTAATAACACTACAAAAATAGTATGTTTTCAGGAAAAACAAAATATCATGAAGTCTTTGGTATAATCTGGACAAATCAATACAGGGGCCTTAGTCAATGCTTGTTTCACTTCATTAAATGTATGTTTTTTCTTTTGTATTCCATTCTATTTCAGTGTCTTTTCTCAACATATTGGTTATAGCTCTCAAAATCTCAGCCAACTTAGGTATAATTATTCTCAAAAAAATTATCCTACCAATAAAATATTGTACTTCCTTTTTGTTTCTTGGAGGATCAATTTTCATAATTGCTTCAATTCTACCAGGATCAATTTTAATACAATCCTTTGAGATTATATGTCCTAATAATTTTCCCTCTTCCATTCCGAAAAGAGATTTCTTCATATTTAAAGATATGCCATATTTTCTACACCTTTAAAAAAAATCTTCGAGTGATGCAAATGATCTTCATCAAACTTGGAGAAAAAATTATGTCATCTAGATATATAACAATAAATTTGTCCTTTTCATCTGTAAAAGCAATATCCATTGCTCTTTGAAAATTTTCTCCTGCACTCATTAACCCAAAAGGCATTTTGACATACATAAAATTTCCCCAAGGTGTTGTGAAATTTTTCTTGTCTTGATCATCTAGGTGCACTAAAATATGGTTATAACCAGATAAACTATCCAACAACGAAATTATGCTTGATCCAACTACTCTTTGAAGTATGTGATCCATTTTTGGCAAAGGGTAGTTGTCTTTAAGAGATAATTTATTCAGGTGTCTGAAATCCACACATAATATTATTTCCTCAAACTTTTTCCTAACTGGTACCAAATTTGACACCCATTTAAAAAATCTAAGAGGCATTATGATTTTTGCATCAAATAGTTTATTAATATCCTTCTCAATTAAAGGCAGTAGGACAGGATTGAATCTTCTCAATTTTTGTTTAAAAGGCTTTTGATCCTCCTTTATAGGGATAGTATGTTGAATTATATCTTTATCATACACCTTTAAATCTTGATATCCCCATGCAAAAACATTTGTATATTCCTTAAACAAATCAAAGTACTTTTGTTTTTCTTTTGGAGACAATGACTTTGAAAGTTTAAAAATTTTGAGATTTTCTTCGATGCCTATGTTGAAATCTTATACTTCACATCCATTTGGCTGAATTGAAGGCTTTTTGGCCACATCATTAAATTCAAACAACCCTTCAAGTGGGACAAGACCTCTTGGGATTGTATTATTCTTGAGCTATAATATTTTAGTCTCCTCAAAATCATCACTAGTTTGATTGAAAGTATTATTTTATTCATTATCTTTAATATCTTGCCCTATATCAATGTTCAAACTTTCAAATTCATATTTCAGTTGTAGGAAAATGTTGAGTTGTTTGTCATTATCAAATACTTGCTAGTATATAATGTTATCAGGAATAACAGGCAGATGTTTGACATCAATTTCTAGCTTTCTGCTTGCTCTAAATGTCATTTTACATGTACTTGCAGAAGTAGCTAATGCATCAGCAAATACATTATGATCTCTAGAAATGAATGACAGTTGGTATTATGGAAAACAATGTAAAAAGACTAAAACAATATTCCTATATGCTCTCATTCTAGGATGTTTAGCTAAATATTCACCTTTGATTTGTTTTATGATAAGTTTTGAATCTCCATGAATTGAGATTCTTTTAGCTCCTATCTATTTTAACTTTTGAAGTCCCAGTAACAAAGCTTCATATTTAACAACATTGTTTATACATTCAAAATTGAGTTTGTAAGAAATTTTCTTGGTTCTACCTGATTTCATATCAGAGATCCACACTCCAATGCCAACTCCCTCTTTGCTTACTGCTCCATCAAAGTCAATGTTCCATAAGCCATCTTGTTTTTCTTGTTCTTTGGTCCCCATCTGTGCTTTTCCATCATATATTTCTTCTGATCTGGTACCTGCAACCTGATCTTGTTCTTCCAAACAATATCATTGTGTATAATAAAAGAGTCCATGTTAGAATGTACATAGTAGACCGGATAGTTGTTGGATTTATCCTTACTACTCACCATATATTTCATTAGAGTCTCTCTATATAATCTTCTTTTTTGGCCATAAACATGAATTGTTGCATATGTCATATTCATTTGTAAGGTACCTTGTAACTTTGCCACCCGTGATCTTGACAAAATCATTCCATATTTGGGAGGAATATCACCTACAACAATGTCCATCACTAGACATTTTGCCAAAATTTGAGTAAGGGTAACACACAAATCTTTAAATAATCCTAGTCATTTTACTCTATTTGAATCAAAGGAGTAAATGTATTTATAGAGTATAGTTATTTATAATCCAAACTTTTCCATTATCACCTTTGGCATTAGGTTGTGTGAGCCACCAAAATCTAACATGGCATTATGCAGAATAAAATCATGGATGTTAAGACTCACTTAAAATGGAGGGACACTACCATCTTGTGGGATTCCATCTACTTCATGTCCAAATAGTAACTTAGGCTAATCATCAGTTACATTTACACTATTTGTTCCTTCTTCAATTTTCAATGCTTTTGCAACTTGACTTTTATAAACATCCTTCTTCACCAACTCAAGTAATGGAACATGGATTTTGACTTTTGAAAGCTCATTTTCAATATTAAAAGTAGGTTGAGGTTTTTCTACTTCCCTAACACTTACATCTTGTTTTTGAGGAATATCTTTTTGACTTTGTTCCTTCGTTTGGCTAGTAGAAGGTATATCACTTTGAGCCTTTTTAGGAGGATTTGTTGCAATCTTTTTATTTCTCAAATTGTTTTGTTTGTGTACTTTCATGAAAACATTTTGATATTCTTTTTTATAATCTACTGATTCTGCAAGCATATCCTCTGGTTGTGACAACAAGAAAAGATCTTGTTCTTCCTTAGTTAGAAAGATAACATATGTTTCTCCTTCCCCAAAGAGATTGATTTGATCTTCCTCTGACTCTTGTATGGTTTCTTGTTCTTCTTCAGAAAAATTTTCTTGGAAAGGGGGTATGATTTGTTGCTGATCAACTTGGTTTCTTTCTTCCCTTTGCTTGATTTGGGGTTTTTTTCTTCTAAAGTTTGGATTTCTGATTTGAGGTCCCCCTTGAGGCTCTCTTGGAGGGGATGTATCAGATACAATCATCCTCTCCATCATACTTTCCATAGTTTTAACTAAACTATCTAATTTTTCATTTGATGAAGAAGTGGAAGGTTTTTCTTTAATGGTCACTCTTCTCTCAGTCCTTAACTTTTCCCTTTTGGCTAACAAATTAGCTTCTACACTAACAACATTTTTTTGCATTTATTCAAGGGTAAGTAGATTTCTTTCTCTTACTTGATAAGCCATATCGACATTAAATCCATCTGGAAAACGAATCAAGGCAAATCCAGGAGGGGTTTTTATTGTTGTTGGGATAGAATTGTAGACATTATTAAATCTAATGCAATAATCTTGAATAGTTTCATTTGGAGCTCTCCTTAATCCCTCGTATTCTGCAAGGATCTGAAGGGGATTCTTTTTCACTTCCCATATAGAAAGGAAATTTTGATGGAACTGTTGTAAGTCTGAAATACTTCCAGTTGGTAATCCTTTGTACCATCTATTTCTTTACTTCCCCTGTCAAACTTTGTGCAAACAATCTCATTTTTACATCATAATGATCAACTTCCTCTAGATATAAGAAATCATTTATTATGTCAATGTGTTGTTGTGTTGTTACAAGACATGTACCATAAAATTGTGGTATTCTTTGTGCATAGTTCTGTGGCATGTCATTCAATGGTGCTTGCAATGCTAAAGGTGCATATCTGTTATGGGAAAATATACCCTAAGGCCTTGGGTTGAGAGACGTAACAGAGCGGAAGGAATGTCATCACAAGTAGGACTCTAATTACCAAGTTGTATGCTTTAAATTAGAAAATGAGGATTGTGGACCTTACCCGTTTATCCTTCGTTTGAGGTCGATCCCGTAGGGTGCAAACCCTCTGTTACTCCTCGTGCTCCAGAACCTGCAAATCAGTTAAGAACAAGCACACAAACTAGTTGTACATCATATATGTCCTAGATGTCAACATATTAGCATATATAATCTCATAAAGATAACATGAAATAAACTATTCAAGATTATTAAGCATGTATAAGAGACACATAACACATGAACATCAGGAACATGATGGCACTTCTTTATTGATAACATGTACATAAAATAGTGGAGAAATCACCTGAGATATGCCACGGCCTTGACCAAAACCGTCCTCTGGATTCGTCCAGCCCTAGCCTCACAAAGCTTCTTCCATAAATGGTGCACAAAGGATGTCACATAGAATAAGGGTGATCACCACAAGGAAAAAAGGGTTTCCTGAATCTGGGAAGTGCAGGAGGCACAGGGGAAATATCAGACTTGATCAGGACTATAATAGGCTATAGTATCGATAATATTCTCTCTCTCCTTCCTTAAGCCATTCCCTTGAGCTATATTTATACTTCCTCAAATTAGTTTTTTCAGTTGGGGAACAGTTAGGACACGGGAAGGGGTAGCTAAGTTACAGGAAAAACCGTAAACCCCGCCTCAATGATAGGGAAATTATATTTTTTTTTAATATTTTAAATAGCATACGCAGGTCAGCTATGGATGGACCCGCGTGTGCACGTGGAAAAAACTGGGCAAAGTCGCGTATGGATTTTAAAATATTGTTTTTTGAGAAATGTAACCAAATCTAAATGGAAGGGCTGCCCAAGGCCAACGCATAAGTCGTCAAGTACATAGAGGTGGTAAATTATGCTATAATACATGCCCCCTAATATATGAAGTCAGAAGGGGTACATGATGGCCGAAATGTATTATGTGCAGATAAAGAACCTTGCGAGGACTAGAGAGGACTTCACCAGATTTCAGCCTGCCAAAAACCAGTGATAGAAATCAGAAGGATAGCTCATATCTTAGGTGGGAATACCCATGCTCAGTGAAATAAAAGCATGCTTTCATATCAAGTATGGAGTGGATCCAATATGTATACAAGTACAACTTAAATGTAAAGTACACGGTGAACCATCTTATCCCTGCCCAGAAGTATAATTCAAAATCATGTCCAAGTATCACATATAAAAGAATGATCAATGATGCTACACAGATATGTGATCACTTAAGTCACAATTGAATCTCTAAGTACCAAATCATAAGTTGTGGAACAAATGGTACAACACGCAACTCAGGTGCCAATATATAAGATGACGTTGTGATGAAACTGCAACATATAAGGGTGGATGGTGTCACTGGCAGAAAAATGAAGGAGTTTTCAAAGTGAACCAAAGCATGCTAATGCAAACCTGAGGTCTTCACTGATCACCATGGCACAATTCTAAACAATGGGAATAAATGAGTTGAGGTCAACCATGTGAGAAATCGTTTGATTACCGGTCATTGATGTATAATGTTAACAAACGAGACACAACTGACCGATAATGATAATGAGTGTCATGGTGCCCCAGTAAAATCTCACAAGTGAGAATAAATGAGTTGAAGTCGAACACTTGAGAGAATCTACCAATCAAGAGACACGATGTATTCTCATTGTCGATAGTGAAAGAGTCTGCCACTGATGATTGCAAACCCTAAGGTACTGACAAAAGGACTGTAGAACTTATTCCCAAACCAACGAGTCGGATCCGATGGGAAAATATCTCCTGGAAGGAAGGCATTAAGGCATCCCACATCAGTCCAGTGCTAGTGTAACCTGCAGGCCAAGATTTGGAAGGAATCAGACGAAGCAAAGTGAAGTAACCAACCCAAAGTATGTTTCCGGAATGCACAAAATGTAGCTAGCGCACAACATAAACCCTTTGAAGAAATCACTAATGAAAGTTGAAAAAGAGGCTAGATATCCATCGATAGGGTCAAATGGAAATCAAGGTACTGCACGAATCCAAGGTGTGATAATGTAAGTTGAAGTCGAACACAAGGGAAACCACTCAGTAAAAGACCCATGATGTTGATCAAATGTTGAGCATAAGATCACCTCTCAATGATTTAAATAGGTTCAGGGTGCGACTCTAGGTTTACTCTCAGAGCAATATGTTGAAGTCGTTAAGAGACAAACCCGCCAGCAAGAAGTCAATGGAGTCCTTCTCAAACTAGCACGATAAAAGGACCAAATAGCTGATGTGATAGAATAAGACTCTCACAGACCGGGATGACCGACTAAAAATGATTCAAGAGACATTGCAGAAAGGCCGACTCAGGTTAACTTCCCTTGAAAAAAAGCACGACTCATTTTGAATATGGTAGCAAATGATAACTCTGCATAAGTTTGTCATGCAAGAGGCATAAACAAACCCTCTATATGATTTGAAGAGATAACCAACCGGGGGAGTACTGACTCAATAACAAGGTTAAGGCTTATCCTAAGTCAAAAACTAAAACCATCCCAAATGGAAAAAAGACTTAGCTTTTTTTTTGCTTTGTTCAAGGGCGACACAACTGACTTTGCAGATGCCATCAAGTATGGAAGTATTGTCATGTTCCCACTCTTTTTCGAATATTTAATTTTTTTTATCTTTTTCATATTTCAAAGCCTAAAAAAGAATAAAAGAATGCCTGTAGTACAATGGATAGAATAAGTGTCAGTAAACAAATGCACTAGTTCTTGGGATAGGAACAATCCTATGCTCAATGCAAGGTGGTGAAAATTGGTAAGTGACACTCAAAGGAATGTTCCATCCATGGGTAAAGTTGTCAAGTTGCAAAGGCTAAGTGATTGCATGGTTAACTTGTGAAAAAAGACATGGTCAAAAGAGGGCTTAAACATCAGTCCAAATGAAGTCGGCTAAAGGCCAAGATAAACAAGTGGTCAATATGCAATGCAGCAATACAACTTGACTACAAAGTGGGAGCCTCTAAGATATATGGCTAGAATAAAAGTAGCGAAGAAGAAGAAGAATGAAGCTTCAACATATAAGTCATGACGGGACTAAAGAGGACTCCCGAGCCTACACAAATTGTAGCATGGACAAAAAATGCTAGGGAGGAACTAACTAGTAAGCCCATGTAAAGGATGACTCTACCATCATATCATGATTTAAAAATCAGCAAGTGAAATTGGTTAAATATCCATAAAATGATGGGGTAGACCCTATAGAAAGTGATAAGAGTGGCGGCTAGTATGCATAAGTGCAACGAAAAGTGAATTCCCTAACCTATATGCCAGGTCAGAATCAAATACATGCCATGACAGGTCAGCAGTCATGGATCCAAAGAAAAATTGGAAATATCTCAAAATCACCATAATGTACTTGAAAATAAATTTTCCCAACACTTACAAGCCAAAAGGTTAAATAATCTTAAACAAATTCGAAAAATAGAAACAAATAAAATTTGCGAAAAAAAATTCAAATTATGGGCATAAATAAGCATTTTTGACTCACATTTGGTCATTTGTGCTGAGCAGAAGTGGAGAAAGAGCTATGGAGCAAAAAACCCCCTTCTTGCAAACGGAGAAAACGACCACCAAATCGATCCAAACCAGTCAGGTAAGCCTCATACTCAGCTTGTTTATCAATTTTAATGTCATTTCAAGCAAATTTTAGGGTTTTTTACCATAATAAATATGTTTTTTCTTGAAACCCTCTGTGTATACGCAGGTTTGTCATGAGGAACTCGCTTATAGACGTGATTGTGTCTGAATGAAGTCGCGTATGCGCAAAGCGGAATTCAAAAATTGATTTCTAATTGGCCGATTGATGAAATGGTTCAGGATTACTATCAGCTGGAGGGAAAGAGAGCACGGTGCTATAGAAAATGAGGTCATGCAGGACCAGTAATCACTGGATATCCTTCGAGGATGCGAATTGTTGAAATTTTTCAAAATGCCAAATATAAAAACTAACACTCGATTTCTCGAGATGTTGGTTAATTATTTGGAACCATATGAATACTGCTTCATGATATACCAGATGCCACTGAGAATTGAACTTGAAGACATCTATTTCATAACTGGACTTTCCCGGAGGGGAGAACCAGTTGATTTGCATGGTAAGCCCACAGGAGGGCTTAATGTAGATGACTATGTCCAGGTGTACTGTGTTGATGGTGCAAAGAAGGTAGGGACATAGATCCCAATCAAAGATGTACGAGACTTGTACATGAAAATCCTTCTTTTCACTATTAGTAGAGTGGCAGGATTAGCATCCCTGCACCAGGCCTCACGAACTCACATGAGTCTAGCAATAGATGCTTGGCCAACCTCTATGATTGGTGTACAACCTTATTGGAAAATCTGAAGAAACAACTGACTTCTATCTGGCATGCCAAAACAAAACATTTTGGATATGGTACCATTTTGCTAACATTCTTTTTTGAGGGAATCCCAGGGCTTCGTTCCAACATCATCTCAACCATTAGTAGCCCATGTGATCCACGGATAGCTAGATGGCAGACTTGATGAAGGCACTGGGGGGAAGTGAGGTCCCCCGAACCACAGGGGATGATGATTTCTTCCAATGGTGAGGGGAACAGGTCAACTCAGTAGAGGACTATCCCTATGCTGGGATGGATTTAAGAGCAGATCCTGATTTGGTTCTTCCACCCGGAGCAGCATGGGGTGCAATTTGTAAGATTGCAAAATGATTTTTTGATTATGTGATTTTTTTTTTTTTCAATTTATATGAAAATGAAAAATGTTTTTGATAGGACAATATGACTTACAAAATTTTAATGATCATGATGTAGACATGGGACCAGTGAGACCTGAGGGTTTCCCAAGACACAGGTGTCGCAGAAGGGAGGCGGATTATGTTGAAGACCTGGGAAGAACCCTCCATACCATCTAGAGAAACTTGGAGATTCTGACTCACCAAGTACCCATGGAAGCTATAGAGGATCTTCCTGAGGCTATCCAAACGAGAGTGGTTCGAGTACCACGGGACTGGGTGCATTTGTTCCGCTGCGTAGCTACTACCATTGTGTTCTTCCGGAACACTTATCCTAGGCAGGGCCCTCAGGGATAGATTTAGATTTGATCATATAACTGTATTATTATTTGATGACAAACATGATCGGGCATAAGCCCTAATTTTGTAGGACACGATGGTCCAATTTTTGTATATTTTGATCACACTATGATATATATATATATATATATATATATATGATGTGATTGTCCCAAATGTACAATGATAATGATGTTTTTGATATTTTTAAAGTTTTAAATGATTAATGTGCAAATCAAGTGCTTGATTAGCTAATGAGTCTGCTAACCAATTATCAGATCAAGGAATGTGAATGAACGTAATAAATTGAAATGAATGATGTAACAAACGCACTCTAAAAAATAATAGATGCAAAAATGGATCTTTGACGCGATAGGTGTTATTTAATTGTGAAACCACCATTTGTGAATCCAAGTAAACTACTAATGAATCAACACCAAGAGATATTGCCTCCGAGAGTAGGTTGACCACTGCAGTGTATTCTGCCACATTGTTCAAAGCAGGACCAATGCATACACCCCTTGAGACTAACAACTGACCGGATGGATAGTGAATTACCCAAGCCGTGGAAGCAAGGTTCCGAGTATGTCTACTAGCACCATCGGCAAAGCCAAAATGACTCATCTCATCCAATAATACCTGCCAAAGCAGATCAAAATCATCAAAGTCACACCAAAAATCGATAAACAAACATGTACAAAAAATAAAATATATACAACAAAGCAAATTCTAGGTTTAGGCCTAGGAATAATACTTCTTCAGATAGAGCCCATTTATGGGCTCCGCCAGCTCGTTTCCATCAAAATCAACCAAGGCATAAGCTCCCTTTTTCATGACCTCTTTAACAATAAATGGGACACACCACATGGAATTGAACTTGCCTGCCCCCAAGGCATCCTTCTTTTAGGCATAAACCAAGACAAGGCCACCTTCAGATAAAACCCTAGGTTTGATCGCCTTATCGTATTGAACCTTCACTCGTTTCTTATGAGCCTCATTCGTCGTAGCTGCATCTCGGCACTACTTATCGAGATGTTCTAGATGGACAAGGCGTTCTTCGGGACTAGAAGTGTCAGGAATAAGCTCAATTGCTAATTTAAGGGAAGGAATTTCGCATTCAACGAGAAATATGGATTCCAACCCATAAGTGGATTGAAACAAAGTGAAATCGGTTGCAGTCTTCATAGACACCTGGTATGCCCAAAGTGTAGGGTACAGCATGACATGCCAATTGGATCTAGCTTTATCAATTTTCCGTTGAAGAATAGTCTTCAAGGACTTGTTAACAGCTTCAACCTGCCCATTGGACTGAGGATAATAAGGAGATCAATGCTCCTGCCGAAAACCCAATTTGAGAGCCAATTCAACCATCATACTGTTATGAAAATGACTACCATGGTAAGTGAAAATCTCTTTGGGGATACCAAAGCAAGAAATGACTTGGTTTAATAGCAACAGGGTTATTGTCTCACCATTGTTCGCAAAAGTAGGCATAGCCTCAGCCCACTTTTTAAAGTAGTCTACTGCTACAATAATGTACTTACGACCCTTAGCCAAAGGTGGGTTACAAGTAGTATAATCAATACCCCACTTTGTAAACGGACTGACAGTGACGACAGGAAAGAGTGGAGCTAGATGAGCGTGCATATTTCGAGTATAGACTTGACAAGTATGACACTTTTTGACCACCTCAACACAATCTTTGAAAATCAAGGGCCAAAAGTATCATACACGCAAGATTTTTTGGGTTGTAGCAAGCCCAGATAAATGACCACCACAAGCTCCATTGTGGCAACCACTCAGCACAACCTCAGCTTCTTCGAGAGTCAAGCAGCGTTTAAGGATTGAATCAACATCACGAAAATATAGAGTGTCACTGATAATCAGATAATTTTTAGCTAAGTGACGCAACTTTCAACACTCGTCTTTCGAAAAAGCTAAGGGAAACTTCGTAGTCTGGAGACAAATAATGAGATATCCATACCAAGGATCCTGTGAACAAATGAGGAAACTATGTTCATCAGGGAACGACTCTTCATAAACAATATCTTCTCCACAGGGAAACTCAAAAATCAACTCCGCAAATACCAAAGACTTCTTGGATTTGGCAGACAGGAATTCGAGATAAAACTCTTGCAAAATGACAATTCATCGATTGTATTTTCCCCCAATCACTCGCCTACTGAGAACAAATTGTAATGGATTAATTGTCGCCAAAACATAAGTTTTGCGAAGAAGGATATAATGCATGAGCTACTGGACAACATGGACAGCTGCCAAAGCTAGTTTCTCAATTGGAGAATACCGGAGTTCAGGACCCACCAAGCCTCGGCTAAGGTAGTAAACAATATGCTCACAAAGAGCATCATCTTCTTGAACCAGAACCATACCAATGGTAGATTATGCTGCAGTGAGATACAAGAGGAAATATCTGCTATAATTGGGTTGACTTAGTAATCGAGCAGAGGTTAATGCCTTTTTCAAAGCATCGAACGAGCGTTGAGGAAAGTCATCCCAGAAAAATGGAACTCCTTTCTTTAACAACCTCATAAATCCCTTTGTAACCTCGGCATAATTCACAATAAATCGTCGTAATAAATTGGCTTTTCCTTGTAGACTTTGAAGTTGACGGATTGAAAACAGGGGAGGCAATTGAATTATTGCCTCAACCTTGAAGGGATCTACCTGAATCCCTTATATAGACACGATGAATCCCAACAACCAGTTGGATGTGACAACGAAAATGCACTTATTAGGGTTTAACTGAATTTTATAATAACGACACCCTTCAAAAACTTGACGAAGGTGTGAAGGATGATCAATTCTCTTACGAGAATGAATAGCTAAATCATCCAAATACACTTCGATAATATGCTTAATTTTGTGTGTTAGCACTGTAAATGTTAATGGTGTGGTTGCCATGATATCATTGCTTTCAAATTTTTCCTATGTCCTAGCCTATGTCGAAGTTTGAGTCATTTTTAATAAACGTCAAAAAAGAGTCTCGAAACTAAAATACTTTCAAGTGTATAGGCGTTATTAGTGTCTTACGCTCATAAAATAAGTTAAAACCATTGTTTTAACTTAAGTTAGTGTCGAAGGCTATTTGTCGTTTGGGTAATAAAATTACAGCCACCTTGTCCAGGAAAATAGATACCTCTGTTTTAATTTCATTGTTAACACAGTGATGTAATGGAGGGAAACAATTTCTCCAAATTGAAGGTCATATTACTCACACAGCGAAAAGAGTTTCTATTTCTTTAGGGACCTATTCATATTGGTAACTCAGTAAAAAGTGCATCTATTTCGCTAAAATTTGGTTTGTTGCAATTCAGAGGTAAAGGCAGCTATTTCCCAGGTATAAAGAGCTGAAAAGAATATTTTTAGAGAAAGGACCATTCTTGTTGGAACATGATTGAAGACCTCCTATGGTACAAACATGATTATTCTTTTAAACAAGGTTAATCATTTTTTGACTTAGGAGTATTATTTTAGATGAGTGGTTACATTATCTATGCAGCTGACATATATCTACCCTACTAAAATGAAGGAGATATCATAGTATAGGGTATCAATTATTAATGATGTTGTGGAGTGTATTGCGTTATGGGTGAGTTGGCGCTTGTATTCAAAATTATTTCAAATCGTGCCATTACTCCATGGCATGATTAGAGGCGCGTAATCAAAGGATTGAGTTTAATGTTCACTTGACTGAGGTTCTCTATGCAAACTACAGCTAACAGAAGTCATTTCTCTAGCAAACAGTTTTAGCAATTCAAGGCAGGAAAACTAGGGCTCCGTGTAGGGTTTTGCATCCAGGATTGAACAATTATTTGTTTACAAGGATTCTAGCTTTTGAAAAGCATGGGAAAGGGTGGTAATGTAAATAGGTTTGAGCCAGCAAACACTAGGTTCGTTGATGCTAGGGCGAAACCTCAATTTAAGTCTATTGGCTGGTATAAATTTTTACAAAAAAATTATGGAGAGAATGTGGCTTTAGCTCAGGCCTTTGTCGAGAGCTTTGATGGTGAAAATGTCAAGCTACGAAGCAAGACTTTCAACATCGCCAAAGCTATCATAGCCTATGCTACTCAAACCTCTGCCACAGGTGAACACTGGTTCAAGAACAAAAAGTTTCCCACAAAAGTAAGTCTCTACGTTAAGCCTAAAAATGTTAATGTTAATTGGAATCTGACTGCACATGTTTCTTGCTTTAAGGTTGAATGGCAACATGTGATCACCACAGTGCAAAAATACATTACATGTGAGGGTAGGTTCTCCTCTGTCCACCATTATCAAATAAGACTTATTGCTCATATTTCAGGTGATAAGCCTATGAACTTGCCCTATTTTCTATATAAATCCTTACTCAAGATGTCCCTAAAACTGTAGATGACTCCTAACTACCCTTTGCAAAATTTATATCATAGGGGTCTAATTAAAATTCTGATTGTCTACCACCTTAGAAAGAATAATACCACTTGGGATAAGTTCCTGAGAGAGGAAGGGTTTGGTAGCATAAACTCCAGGAGAAGGGTAGGTGTAGAAATTTGAATAACTAATATATTATTCACCGAGATTCTCCTGATAACACACTATTTTAACTTCATGCACAATACAGAATCTCTTCCACCATTGATCATTAATTGCGGAAATAAAAACAATAGCATGCGCACATTAAAACCATAAACAATCACACATATGAACACAGTATTTTATGGGAAAGCTTAAAGCTGAAAACCCCCAACTATTTGTATATTATATGTCATAGAGATCATGTAACAATAATTATACAAAGCTCCTCACAAAGCTCTCAGTACAATCTCCAATTGTTACACACTAATCAAGCCCGATCTAGCAAATCACATGCTCCAATCTCTGCCACCTGATAGCCTGCCTCTACTGCGCAATCACTGCTGAAGAATGGCTCTGAATGAACTCGAATTGGTCCAGACTTGCTCACGCAATCCTCATTGGCATCTCCAATCACTGGTTGTTGCAAATCATGCAAGAGTATAGTCACAACTAATAGTCACACTTCTCTTTCAACTACCTCTTCACTAGTCTCCACTGAAACTATCCATGCACTGTAGTTAACTGATGTATTCTTTAGTTGATTAATGAGTTAATAATTAGTGAATTAATTAATAATTAATTCACACCACTCTCACTAGTGTATCAATCAGTTAGACTAGATACAACTAGCTCAACTTTGTTTAACTCAGTTAAACTGAACACAACTCCATCAACTAGCTCAATAACTCCACCAAACTCTGTCACATGAGTTCTAACTGAAGTATCCATGCAATAGCTCCAATTAACCCTCAGGAATAGCGTAATTCCTTCTGTCAGCTCCTGTGCCACATCTTTGCACTTAACTGAAGTGCTCCAAGAGAATAAGATAATGTTTATAGTCCAAATATTATTAAGAGCTAATAATATTCGACATATCTATTTTTAGATTGGCAATCTAAAAATAGATTTTGCCTAATATGTCTAAAAATAGAAGTCCATCTATTTTTCCAACTTGACCAACCATCCACAAATAGCATCCTGCAACTCATAGAATCATGATCGACATGTCTAAAAATAGACTTTGTGCCAAAAATAGCCTACGGGCCCACTTAGTGAAGGTGACTTCTTTCCACTAAGCTCATTATCTTGTTGCAATCTCAACAGTAGGGAGGCCAAAGAAAACAGATACCCATGAAAAAAATAGTGCAGCCCCTGTCTCAAAAAGTTCACAGCCTAACTCTATCCATTCATCAACTTTCTACCAAGTTAACCCTCCCTTCATCTCAGTCAAAAGGCCAACTAGAAGCTCGACTAAGAAAGCTGGAGACCTTATGCCTATGCCAACAGTGCCACCAATCAACGAAGCCCATGTCAGCAATTCACCTAGGGAACCTCAAACCCTAAGGTCGTTCATGGAGGAATATAAGAAGAAATTGAAACAGAAAACTGGTATGCCTCCTAAAAAGTCAGTGTCAAAAGACAAGGAGAAAATAACTTCCTCTTCAAGAGGAAAACATAGGAAAAAGCTATTCATGGCAGAAGAACTTCCAGTGAAAGTCAACCCTGGACTTCTAACATATAAGCATGCTTTGTCTCCAGAGGAAGTCAACACTAGAGTAAAAATATAAAGCCATGTTTATGAAACAACTCATCAAGCTCAACCAAGCAGTGGTACTTCTCTCACAGAATCCACTCTCTCACAGGTTTTGCTATCCCTTGAGAAAGGAAAACATAAAATGTCAGAGACTGTCATAGAAGAAGAGACTACTCTGGCTCAACTAGTATGCTCCATTTGCTCTTCAATCAAGAAGAGGAAGAATATTGTGATACACTCATACTCCTCTTGTGAAGATAGCAATGACCCTGAATATACAGAATCAGAGTATGAGGAAGGAGAATCTAGTAGATACATGCATGGAAGCAAAAGGTCTAAGTTTATTCCAAATCCTTATATCTAGAGACCTCATATTAGGCCCAAAAACAAACTCAGACTAAACAGTATGCTGATTCTTAATCCTTCATTAAGAGATGAACTTATTAATATTGAGGAGAGTCCATAAGATAAAATCAAGAAGAGGAAAAACACTCAGCCAAAGAGTCAAACACAAAGAAAGAGGTCAGACAAGAGGGTGACTAAAGCTGAGGCCATCATGATTTTTGCCTCTATTTTGGACCTCTAAAGAATGAAGGAATAAGGCTAACTTTGGAGAAACTTTCATTTTTGGGTTAATTTTCCATGTTTCCGGATATAGCTACTTTTTCTACGAAGGTAGCAATTATTTATGAATATTAGCGTATGATGAAAAGGAGCTGCTTTTTGGTTTATTATCATTATGGTGACATCAAAACAGGTGAAGTGGAGGAGATTTCAGTTGTAATGGATGCTGCCAGGTGTCATGTATCAAGCCCCCTCCTAAGTTTCAGGGTTCTATTTTTCATTTTTTAAGGAGAACATCCACATGTCACTTTCACTGTTGTTTACACTTTTTGTGGAGTTGGTTGTACCAAAACAGAGGAGTAGTCTTCCAACAGACTGCCACATCATACAACCACTTCGAATTGTTAGCCTTCATGATGTTTACTTTATTTATGATATAGCAGTTTGTATTAAAGTTTTAGGATAAGCCTAATCTCTTGCATGAGATTGTAATAACTTTTTGGAACAGAATCACTACTTTTGTGGAGATTACAGTATTATGTTTTTGTATATATGTGACAAAACTCTATGAAGTAAAGGTTCGTGGTTTTAGAATCTTTTGCTCATATGATCAGTACATTTTTCAGTGAATGAAATTGGAAGAAACTTGTGAGGACTTATTACCTGTTTGATGTGTGTATTTTTATTTTCACTTGTGTTTCCATATCTTATCTTCTTCAGTGCAGTTTGTAAATTCAATATGTTGTTGTATGTTTTTATCAGTTTCTTGATATGATTATGTGTTTTATCATATTTTTTTAATCTCACACAGTGAGCTTTCTTGATGAAATATACATAATGATAGTGTAAAGAGCATCACTTATAACATTTACCTTCCATGATATTTCAGTAAGAATATTGTAAGTCTAGACATAGCTTTCTCTTATTGAAATATTGACAAATTTCTCTCTGTGTTGTTTTCTA
Source organism: Pinus albicaulis (assembly GCA_034641835.2). Lineage (NCBI taxonomy): Eukaryota > Viridiplantae > Streptophyta > Pinopsida > Pinales > Pinaceae > Pinus > Pinus albicaulis. The sequence goes on along the minus strand of CM076582.1, from coordinate 807,245,423 downwards.
CCAAAAGTAGTGGATTTATGCCTTGCAGACCCACTATCTCTTCTCTTTTTTCACACTCTCTTCTCTTCATAGGCTAGAAACATACTTTTATGCTACCACATCAGAACTCAATACCCTCATTAGTGTGACAGTGAACTTGACTGAAATCCCTTTTCAATGATCTAGAGTCCAAACCACCTACCAATCTTATAATCCAAACCATTAAATTTCCTTAGATCTTAGGATGTGTCTGGTCAGGCACTTGAAGCAATCCAAGTGCTAATTCCAATGCTAACATCATGGAAGGCATAGGACATAGCCCGCTGAAAGATAGCTCCAACATTTTTAAGGCCAAAAGGCATCTTTTTGTAAGAAAAAGTACCCCAAGGGCAAATAAAAGCAATCTTATGTTGATCTTCAGGATGGATAGTGATCTGATTATATCCCGAGAAACCATCCATGAAGGAGAAAATTTTGTTCCCCGCACACTCATCGATAATATGATCTATAAATGGTGCGGGGTAATTGGCTTTAGGACATGCTTTATTCAAGTCCCTGAAATCGATGCAAACTTGGATCATTCCTTGTTTCTTGTTCACGGGAACTGGATTTGAAACCCACTCAGTTAATGGAACGAGGTTTATGAAACCCACCTTTAGCAACTTCTCAACCTCGACCTTGATAGCTGCAACCTTCCTAGGGTTGACCAGACGAAGCTTCTATCGAATAGGCTTAGTATTTCATAGGTCTTGATCTCATGTTGGACAATAGATTGATCTATACCAGGCATTTCCTCATAAGACCAAGCAAACACATCCCAGAATTCTCGAAAGAGATCGGTGTAAGTCTGAATCTCTTTAGGGGAACATTCAGCTCCAATGAAAACATTCTCAATAATGTTGGGATCTTTGGAGATGTTCACCAGGGTAGTAGCATAAATGACAACCATGTTCCCTTCAGCAAAAACCTATGATGGTGCTAAGTGGTTCAAGACTGGGTGAACAGGACCATAAGACTGAAGGCTAGACAAACTTGTTTCAACTTCTCGCAAGTCTGGTAGAAAAGAGGATCGATGATGCAAATCATCCCACGGTCTTTCTACAATGATTCATTGCTTTAAGGATGGCCTCTTCATATGGAAGAGTGGTATCGAGGAAATCCTGAGTAGAAGATGAACTAAGAGTCCAAGCCAGAGCCACATCTCCATCCAATTCCTCCGATGACAGACAAATTGGAATGGAGTTTGCATAGTCAATAATAGATTGATAAGCAATCTCAGCTGCAAACATAGGAAATGTCATTCCACCCACTTGACATTCCTCTAATGTGGAGGTAGGAGAAGGCTAGGTCCAAGGGTCCGAAAAATAATGAGTTCAAAAGAACTCTCTTCGAGTAGGGACCCTGGAGGATGAGATAGCATGAATATGAACCGAAGGAGGCGAAAGATCAAAAGTACCCATCAACGATGTATAAATTCCTACCCCCAAATTCTCAACAGGGAACAGTCGAGTCAGCAAATGCATTCAGATCTATAGGAGAACAATCCATCTGATCAATGGTGACAATCCTCCCTTCGTGGGGGAAACACAAAATGCGAAATAATGAGGAAGCAATAGCATCCATCTCATAAATCCAGTTTCACCCCAACTAAAGGTTTTAGTCTAGATTTGCATCAACTATCTCGACCTCGATATTAACAATTTTACCCCCAACACAGATGGGTAAAGTTGGAACAATTCCATGTGGCATGTGAGAATGACCATCAAAATCAATCATAAGAGTAGCAGAAGGGGAAGTTGAAGGAGATCCAATAGTCTCCCAACATGAGATAGACATCACACACGTGGAAGCACCCTCATCGACTATTGTTCGAAAGATATTGATCTTCTGACTTAATCTGAAAAGCCATATGATGAGGAAGTCTCTTTTTAAGATTTGACATGTCAAATGTGATCATAAGAGAATTTTTTGGATCAACAACCCCAATGGCAGTGAGCAATGCACTCCTTTGTGTAGGACACGACTGGAGTACCTCTAACACAAACATGGCATAAGGACTTTGAGCTAGATATTTTACAATCGAGTATTTCTAGGTAGCCTTGGCATTATGATTGATCATCATACACTTTGTAGACCCTTTCGGCATCTGAGGTATAGGCTCAACTGCAGGGCTCTCGATATGGATTGGCTCTGCATTATTAGGAGCAACTTTAGCTTTTGAAGACTCAGCTTCGCCATAATCACGAGATCTCGTAGTGATATTTGCATGAGCACTAATCATGTATACGTTTAATGAATTTTCCCCTTCCTGGTTGCCCCCAGAGGGAGCTCCAATATTTGCATTTGCACCAACAAGCAGTTGCTGCCCTTGGGGAAAAGGGTTTTTCAGTACAACCTGGGAGCTAAAAGAACCCTGCTGAGCTAACAAGCGTTGAGCATCCTGATTTTTTGAGCAGAGGTGAGTAAGATGGTCCCCAGTGCATAAATTGCATGGAAACTTAACCTTCTTCTTATTGACCCTCTTACCCTCTCCAACATGATCGTTGGATTTGTTCCCATTTCCCTTCCCATCCTTCTCTTTCTTCTTATTATTTCGTCCCTTCTTCTTCCCATCGGATTGTTGATTTCCTTTGGGGTTAGAAGTTTGAACGACATTAATATTCAAGGGTAGAGAAGGAGTTGACACTGAAGGCGTAGCCTAACCAGAAGGAGCAGATTGTATAGACAACTGTTGCAATTGATTTAGCAGGTTAGCCGTACCACTATCGATCGTACCGATAAGTCCGTCAGCATGAGGATCAAGCTTCATTTTGGCTAAATCTAGCATGGAGTGGGGAGCATTTGGAAAAATATTATTAAGGACCCCAGACTGAGAATAGATCAGTCTAGCTGTTAAGCCCTAAAGATAGCTTGTTCCTCAGAAAATACATCTGAAAGGGATATATCCTTTGATATTTCTAGCTGCAAAGATTTCAAAAACCATTCGAGAAGGAACTAATTCGAAATTTGGGCTTTGATGAGCCTCTTCCTTCTCCTTCATTCCTGAATATGATTAGAAATGTGAGTTGCTTTGTCCTGTTATAAATTGGCCCAAGAGATCAGTCTCGGCATCACAATGGACATGCAACTGAAAATGGTTTAGAAACATAGTAGCCAACTCACCAAAAGTAGCAAAACTGCACCTTGTCAGCTCAATGTACCATTTTGTTGTGTTCCCAGTTAGGGTTTGTTGAAATAACCTCAACCTAATCGAATCGTCGATAAGGGAGTTCGACGAACACCATAAGTGGAAAGTGGTGACATGGTCAGCTGGATCCTTGCCAGTCTTCCCTTCAAACTTTGGAATGTCTGAGCAAAGTTTAGTAGGGACTGAAGGCCAACCCGGACTATACCGAATAGGATCATTCGTCAATTTCGATAGATCTGGAAATTTTAAAATTGCTAGGAAAGGTAAGCGCAGAGGAGCCTAGGAATTCCATCCCCCATAGGAAGGATTCCCAACATTTTGAAAAGAATAGCCAGGATTTTTTGAGGCACTAGGTTGCCAGATGTTTTTCGTAGAAAATTTTGAGCCATAATAGAATCCTTGTGACCCAACATTCGGATAAGGACCCCCTCCCATCGTAGGGTTATTATAGACAGGGATATTCCCTCCAATCAAAGTGTTAAAAGAGGAAGAAACCCCTTGGTAAGGGTTCCAAGCATTGGCGAATGGAGAAAAACCCTAAGAAACACCTACAGAAGGGAAAGGAACATTCCCTTGCTGACCAAAGAAAAAATGACTCCCATCTCCTAACCTTGTAAAAGTGGGGTTCCATCCTGAAAAAACATTAGAGCTTTGACCTCCGATGAAAGGATTGAATCCTTGATTTTGAGAGGTGAATGGAAAATATCCTAAGTAAGGGTTTGAATGAGGAATATGCCCACTTCCAAAGGGGAAACCTTGAAATGAAGTTGATCCACTAGCCATAGAAGGCATAGGTGCGGAGACAGTTGAAGCAACAGTGAAGGAGATAGAAGGAATCACACTAGAAGGCATTCCAAAGAAAAGGGGCCAGAATGAGAAGCATATGCTTGGGTGCTTCCACTCATAGATGGAATAGAAGCAGAGACAAACATAGTAGCACTAGAAGTGATTGTCGAAAAGGCAATGGTACCCCCTCCTTCAACTAATAGAGAAGTATGCACACTTGCAATACTCATAGCCAAAGTTGTGTTCACAGTCGTGGCCATCGAAAGAAAGGGATATGAAGAATAGGGGCTAACCGGTCTCTGAGACTAAGGCCCAATGTACAAAAGAATGTCTAGAAAGCTGGCAGGAAGAGGAGATGAAGGAGTACCAGGAGGTTGAGGAACCTCTTCTACTTCAACTTCTTCTATCAGAAACAAGACCCTAGAGATCTGCAACACTACTAGTACTAGGACCACCCATGGAAACAACAATCCCAGACAGAGGATCACTCTCCGTTGCGTTTGAAACCACTGGATGAAAATCACCCACTGAATTTCTCCTACGCCTTCTTGAAGAAGGCTTTTCACTCACAGGAGAAAGCTCATGAAGCTTCCTCGATCGACGAGGCGATCGGTTAGCCACTTTTGATAATTATGAGATTAATTAGACTAAAAAAATATAAGAAGTTAGGAAATCTAGGAGCAAAGAGCACACTCTATCAAAATTCCCTAAGATACAATCAATCAAGCAACTTTCAGGTATTTCCACTCTGGGTGATTAGGATCGGACACCAAAATAAAAGAAAATGAATAAGAGGACCTTCCGAAAATAGTCTAAGGTAATTACGCCCTAGGCCTACTAGCGAAGGTAACAGAAACAGTTACGCTGACCTCCTGACAACAGCCTTTGTCGGTGCAAGTCCCCGAGCTTCACAAGGGCACCCTCTAGAAGTACTGCTGAAAGCGATGCAACGTCTACCTCAGGTACCACGGGTATTCCCCCCCCCCCCCCTAGTCAGCTATGTGGTCCCTAAGAAAGGAAACTAAGGGCACCAATCTGTATTGGCAGCCGAGCGAAATGGTCTTAGGTCAAGATTAAACAAATAGGATAGAGGATATCTCTCTTCTCTACCTTCACTCTCCCTCAAGCTTAACTCTCGAGAGGTAGAGCTTTCTCGGTCCACTTAACGGAATTGGATTTCACTCATTAATCAACTTTCTATGTTTGACAGTTTTGAGCAGCCTTGGAGAGTTAACTCTCCACTCCCCTATTCCAAGGCCCTATGACCTAGCTATTTGGTGTATGATTAATTACAATACAAAAAACTTCTAGTTCATTTTAATTAGAGCCCTTTATTTTAAATTATTGTTACTTAAGTCAAAGGTAGATGGAGGTGACACTGATGATGTTTTTCGACGCAAAAGAAATCAATGAAAAGATACTACATGAAGATGCAATATTTTTCTTTCGATGAAAAGATATTTCTAAATGGTTTTTACAAATATAATAATAAACAAAAACTTGTTTTTTATTTTCAATTATCACCCTTCACACACTTAAGAAAACTATGAAAAATACTAAAATGCTTCGGTGCTACTAATGCAAAAACTACCAATGATATGAAAATCCTAGGACTACTCACTAAGGAAGAAAAAAAGTTTATAAACAGGATTGGTTCAATCACTTTGACAAACAAGCGAGGCAAGTCCCAATAAGAACTCCTTTGCATACAACAAATGCCGAAATATACTTGATATAAAAGAGAGAGAAATCTAGACAAAGACACCTTTCAAGATCAAGCAAATGAACCAAAAAAATGAGAAACTAACAAACTGCTTCAAAATGGATGAAAACCAAAAAAGGGAAACCAAAGCAAAAGCAACAGATAACAAAAAATGTTTTTTTGACTTTTCACTTTTAAGGAAAACAAGAAAATTTGAATGAGACAAGCACAAAACTACTCAATAACCAAAATCACAAAAATGAGCCACAAGGAGACTTCAAAATGCACAATCCAACTATGCCACTTTCGTGGTGGGGATCAAACAAGAAATAAGAAGCAATAGACCCAAGAAACTGATTCAGAACAACAACACAATCTTCTAGCAAACAAAAATTCAAGAAACCAAGAAAAGGTCACTTCAAGATTCACTAGAAGGTTAGTCCAAGGAAAACAAGAAAACCAAAGAAGTCAAAGAGGAAAAAACAAAAAGTGAAGCAATGCATAAGGCAAACACAAGAAAACAAGCAAAGGCTCACTGTTCTGAATGGTCAGAACAACCAAAAACTCCAACAAGAGGTCTTGGTGCTACAGCCGCAATTGAGACTTCACAGAACAGGCAAAACCATAAAATGACTAGGTCTTCACAAGAAAAAAAGAGGAAATGATGTACAGCCATAAGAATCACAATATACACACCTAAAAGGTTCCACAGGGGTGGCCAACCATAGACAGGAAAGGCTTATAGGGTCTCAAAATTCATATTTTCAAAATTTACTGGGCAAACGCAGGTTAGTTGTGTGCAACACGCATGTATACGCGACTGTAACAAAAGAAACACACGTATACGTAGGTTCTTTGGGAGAAAACATAGGGCATACGAGAATGTGTACAGAGGAAGTAGCGTATAGAAACTGAAATAAGGAAAAAAATAAAAACCCAGGCCTGATCAAGAAGATCGGGGCTTCTGCATGGTTGGGAAAAAGACCTAATAGACTACAAAAGTGATTTAACTATCACGGAACCCACTAGACAGATACAAAAAACCCAAAATAGGAATTACACGGATGTAATCCCCAGTCGAGTCGCTAGTTCTGTTACGGGCAAAGCTACCCTAAGGCCTTGGGTTGAGAGACCTAACAGAGCGGAAGGCATGTCATCACAAGCAGGACTCTATTTACCAATTTTTATGCTTTAAACTAGAAAATGAGGATTTTGGACCTTACCCATTTATCCTTTGTTTGAGGTCGATCATGTAGGGTGCAACCCTCTGCTTCCATGCCCTGCGCCATATTTTGTATCTGTGCATTCTGCTCAACCACTATGGTAAATAATTTTTCTTTTTCCATTTCTATATTAGCAACCTCTTTAGCTTGAGGATGTTCCATGCAGGGTAGTTTTAGATGCTTCCTTAATGCTTGAATATTAAACTCCTTGTTTTTTATGAGCTCTTCTACTGCTTTGATATCCTTAGGGTCATGTCCTAGATTTATCATCAAATCTTTGAGAGATTTGATCATATTGTCCTTAGCAAATGATGACATTTTCTCAATCTTTAATTGAGAATTTATGTTATTAAAGGATGACTTTAATTTGGATGCATTCATGGCTAAAATGGTAAGTGATGAAAATATCAGCTCCCTTGTTTGCTTGTGTAAATCGATTTAATCGATTTCATGTATTTTCTTGGTATCAATTGAAAAAATGGAGGCTTTGTAATATTCAACACTCATGGGAGCTGGCACTAAAGGTTCTATGAAGGGAATTTTGAACTGTCCTTTTTATGAATCGAATGCAGAGAGTAATATGCGTTGTTTTTTAGTTGTCTGATTCCTAAATTCAGAGTAGGTGGAAGCCTTTAAAGCTTCATTCTTCAATTTTATCTCCTTGTATCTTGAGAAATTACTTTGCTGAGTTGAAACCTGAGGACTGGATAATAGAGTAGATTGGACTATTTTTTCTGCAATAGGTGACTATATTGTTTCTTTTATTTGTGTAGAAGGAGTGGCAGGAGTCCCTGATAAATTCTTTGTAGATGGCTTTTGGGTGTCCCCTTCATCTGGATACTCATCTCGAATAGTACTTATTTGAGGCTTAAACTGAGGATTAGTTTGAGAATCTGTTTTTTCAATAGTATTTGGGTTTGTTGTAGCCGCTATAACACACTCTGAAATTTGGCTCCAGTTTGAAATTTCAGAGCCCTTGTTACTTTTGATAAGGACGATCTTGCTCCAGCCTCTTCCACGAACCTCAAACAACGCACCTTGGATAGTTAATCTCGACCAGGAGATGACTTCAAGTTTTTTCTAAGTAAAGTCGTAAAGTCACAAAGTCGCTCTTCTTCCAAACTTCAGCAAGTTGCGACTTAGCGACCTGACCAAGGTCGCTAGCTCGCTAGGTCGCAAACTGTGTCAAAATCTGATCTTTGCAACTATGATCGGATTGTATTCAATCAGGACCGGATCTGATTCAAGTAATCAAATGGGTGGGAAATATCTATTATATACCTAGATGGATGTATAATATGTTCATCCAGGTCGCCAGGTCGCATAGGCACCCAACTGAGCCTGATTTTCGACCTTGCGACCTCCATTAATGACCGCACGTGCGACCCCTTTATAAATAAAAGGGTTATGTAGGTCGAATTTGACATGCGCGAAAGAGAAAACAAGACGTATGACAAGCGAATCAGAGTGTAATTTTTCCCATGTAAGTTGCTGAAACCTCCTGCAATTCCTGTTTATTGGTTGTGGCCCTACCTGCCCCAAACTTAGGCTATTAATTGCCTTAGATACCCCTCAGTTGAAATCCTTAGCCCTCACTGTCACTCAAGCTAGGGTTTCCCTTCACCTTTCTGATCCTATCATGCTTAAACCCATTTTAACCCCTCCTTTCTCCTCCTGCCAATGTGGACAACCCTCCCTGGCCTTCCCGTGAGTCTTTCAACCTTGATTTATTCTCTTCCCTTAGAGTTTTCTCCCTTTTTTTTACATTTTTCCCTGCAGGTTGAGACTACCTTTTTTGTTCATCAGAAAAACCCTAATGCGACCTCGCAACCTGGTCGCTAAGTCACAAAGTCATCAATACCCATGCAATCGCGACCTTGTGACCTCGCAACTTGGTTGTTGAGTTGCTAATTCGCAAAGTCGCAAAGTCGAGATTGTTCACACAGGCGCAACATTGCGACCTCGTTTCTAGGTCTCCAAGTTGCAACCTTTCCAATCTAGATTTTTGCGACCAACACAAGTCTTAGAAACCTAGCCTGAGTAGCCAAGGCTTTAGTTGGTACATTCAGTTCCTTTATTTTTTCTTTCATGTCGTCCGTCCTATCGTGGGACTTTTTCTGAATATGCGAGGGAATATCGAAGTTGAGCTTGAGTGCGTTTCTATCTCTTCGCCCTCAAGCGACATGGGGCCTCCAGCAGTTCGAAGGAGAAACAAAATCCCAGATATAGAGTTATTAGAAGGAGACATGCCTTCTCCACCGCCTCCCATCTATGGAGATACCACCTATGTCTTCGGGAAAGGTGACAAGGTGTCGTGGTATCAAGTCTACCAATAATTTGCAAAGCAAGAATTACTGGAGGACATCGTAGACCAACAAGTATGAATTCAGGTTAAGAGGTCTAAGCTTCATTATGTGAGTGCCCACCCACCAATATTCCCCTACGCGGAAGTAGTCAAGTGGATCCTACAGAAGGTGGACTCAAATTTCTGGGTCATCTGTGGTCACGCAAGAAAGCCTTTTGCCAATCTGATTGGGAAGGACGCAGAAGTGTACTACTCACTCCTGGCTAGGGAGGAATTTTTCAACACCTAGTGGGTCTCCACACACGACGTACCAATACAAGATACCTTGAAGGGCTAGTGGGAGGACCTTGAGAATTTTAAAGGGAAGAAGGATTAGGAGTACAAAACCGAAGGCCTAAAAAAGTATACAGGCTTTTCGCAGCTATGATGTGCAAGATATATGGCAGGAAGGACGCCACTACTTTTAGTGGAGCATGGGTTCCGCTCATGTACGTGATCACATCCTGTTAGTCATCAGTATTTTTCACCTGTTGATGATGACTAGTTTTTAAAGCCACGTTTTCTAGCAGCTGATCTCCAATTTGTCAAATTTGTCAGCTAGAAAACACCCCTAAAAAATTTTCCCTCCTACATTTTCAATCAGCCTATGATGAGAAAAAACCTAATTGTCAAGCCCTATCTAGTCTCAGTCATACAAACTTGTCCATCAGCTGTCATAAGCTAAAGTCATCTGTTTTCATTCACCCTCATCCCCAGCTCATTCATTAACCAACCGATTGATAAGAATGTCAGCTACCCTACCTCTGGACATATCTCATCTTGAGATCTGATCATACCAAAGAGAATACTCCAAATCTGTCAAAAATCTCCCCTAAGTTAGGTAGTGGCGCTTTAAGAAATCCTCTCTTGGCAAACTATCCTAAGCCAAAAGAACCTTTGTCTAATACCATCCAGCCATAGATGGCCTTCCTATTCTTCAAACAAAGCTTGATACACCCTTAGGTCGCGCCACTAAAAATTTTTGATGTCTCAGCAATGCATATGCCAAAATCCAAACTGATATTAGGTGGATTTACAATGTTTCAGTGTCTTTTTCAAAAGCAGAGATGTTCAGGTATTCCAGAAGACATTTTCTAGCAAAACATGAGAAGACAGCTGCTTCTCATATTGTTTTGAGCCTGGGATAAGAGTACTAGACAGAGAGGTAATTCAATGAGCTTCTGCAAACACAGTAAAAAAGGTTAGTGACTAATGACTAGCAAGTAATACTCTATAGGTACAAGTCATGTTGCTCCTAGGGTCAAAAAGATGCATAAGAATATTATATCAACAGGATACACATCTCAGAGGATGCCCCTCATGGAATATTGTCATTTTTTCACTTTTATTACTTACTGTGATATACCAAGCAGAGATAGACACTACAAGGAAAGATAACATAGTTTGAGAAAGGGATGAAATGTCACTTATTTTTAACCTCCTCCAAGCATGAGTAGATGGTTGGGTGACTGTGTAAAACCTCCTCCAAACATGAGCAGAGGGTTGGGTGACTGTGTAAAGCCTCCTCCAAGCATGAGAAGATGGTTAGGTCATTTGGTTGTAAACCTCCTTCATTTAAAAGCAGATGGTTAGGTCACTGGTTGTAAACCTCCTTCATTTAAAAGCAGATGGTTTGGAAATATGATTAAGGCCTCCTTCATTTAACAAAAAGAGGGTCAGGAACAGAGGTATGGCCTCATTCAAAGAACACAAGGCTAACAATGATGCAAATTGCCTAAAAACTTGTTCAACACCTTTTTCTCCAATATATGAAACCACTAACACAACAGTGGTGTTTCAAGGGGTGCTTACATAGTTTCACTGTTGAAAGACAAAATTGAAATGCAGTGGGAAACAATTGAATGATTGTGAGTAGAAAAATGGTGTTAAACATAGGCCATGCGGTGATATCATGGTATTAAAAGAAGCTTTGTTTTTCTTCTATCAACGGTCTCCTTAAAAGAGTAAACAAAGGCTAGAATGCCCAAACTTATAACAACCTCATCAAAATGAAAAAAAGAATATACAGAGACAGTATGTATGTGGAAAAGCTATGATACCATGATTCAAGTCCATGACACCATGATTCAAGTCCAAGACATCATTCAAAGGAACAAGGCATACTACAGCCATAAACTAGACCTTTTTATAAACATGTGAAAGAACTTTGTTGTTGCATATAATTGCATTAAGGGTCTTTAAATGATTTTCTCTTTGATAGACAGATATAGGTAAAATCTGGGTGAGTGCAAATGAGGTTCTTCATCCACAGTCAAAGGAAAATTTCAAAGGATGCATCTACAATCATTGATATGGCTTTGAGTAGGGTTTCCTTTAAAAGATAGATATGGAAAAAGGTGACAGGGCCATTTTCTTAATGAAGAAACAATGAAAAGGCAGTGAAAGGGGTTTTGTTTCTTAAAAAAACCCTTTTACTTCAACGAGAGCCATGACTGTGGTGTCATTCAAAATTAGCATCCACAGCATTTAAATCTTGATCGAATATGGGTCTTGTAATGTTTTAAAGGTGATTTGTGTTTTGTTATGACCAAAAAGCCTTTTCAAAAGGCATCCAAACCCTTACAAGTAAATACAAGGGTTCGTAAGTTCATTTGAGTTATAAAGGCGGCAGAGACCGTTGCAAAGTCCCATTTGAAATTTCAAAACACTAAACAAGCGCTCCCCTGGCTGCTCACTAGAGAAACAAGAGGTTTCGATCTTTTTCAAAGTTTTTCAAGGCTTCAAGCCCGTGCAGCGCAACTGTAAGTATGTGTGGCGTGCCTATGAGCGCACATACACTGAGTTTACATTGCTGCGCGACGCGCCTATGCGCGCGTTCACCCACCGCCTGAAACCAACCCGACTGCGCGGCGCTTTCTTCTGCAAGCGTGCCGCTCACCCAAAAGGTCTCCAAAAACGTTTTTGAAAGCCAAATCAAGGACCGAAAAGGCTCATAAACATTGCTCTAGGTATTTTCTATGACCTCTTGGTGAATTTTTGGGGTTAAAGGGCGTTTTTTTGCTTTGTTCTCTAAAAAGGAAACAACTATCTTAAAACCACTTCATCATCTAAAAACAATGAGATAGACAGTGGTAAAGAGACAGAGTTGTGTCAAAACTGGAGAAAGATTTCTTGTGTTTGGGCGTCTCATCAATTTGGAAGGTGTCTTAACACTAGTGTTAGGGGGCATTTTGTCATTTTAAAAACACAAGAGAAAAGCAGTGATTAGAGGTTAGAGCCTTTGGTAAAAAATTAAATAGTTTTGTTGCTATCAATGCCAAGGATTAGTACAATGATAGCTGGGGTGTTTTTATCAGTTTTAGAGAGCCTTAACTACCTTTAAGAACAGTGATAGCCCACAAATTACTAGACAGAAATACAAAGTTGTAGAGGTCTCAAGTTGGCTGGAAGGTGTCCTAACAGTGTTAAAACAAGAACAAACTTTGTCTGCAAAATCAAAGGGGAAAACACTGATTATAAGGTGAAGGCTTGGTCATGTAAAGTGTCCTCTCTGTGTTGTGAAATAGTGAACCTTGTGCAGCCACCAGAGTTCCAAAAACAGAGTGTGTTGAAAGGTTTTTCAAGTCAGCTGAGGGTGTCTTGTTTACTTTGAAAAAAGCAGTGAACAACAAAAGAAAAGTGTTTGGAGAGAAAACTATTTTTTTCAAAACACAAGAGTTCTTTCTTCACCAAGAAACCACAAACACATCTTTTCAAATTTATTTGCCCAAACACAGTGATAAATTGTTTTTGGGTGTCATTGACAAATACTTGTTTGATTGGCATCAAAGAGGCACAGTGACTTATAAGGAGGATACGGTGTGTTGTTGAGAAACCATTTCAAGGACCATTTGAGACAGCTTGGTTTTATCAGTCAATAAAGAGTATCCGAAACAAAATGCCTCTTAGGCAAGATAGTAGAAGTGGCCCTCACAGGAGGTTTGAACCTGTTTCAACTGAAAAGGTAAATGCTCATCCATCAGTCCTGTTTAACTTTCATGAAGTTGGATGTCTAGAGTTTTTTCAAAAGGTGCAGGAGGTGAAAAGCTATCTCCCCTTGACACATCTTTGTGCTTTGAGATTTCAAGGGAAACACTTTCAGCTGGCAGGCTTGGATTTCAAGTTTTCTCCTAGATCCATTTCCAAAGCTACCAAAATACCTTATGTCGGGGAAAAGTGGTTTAAACAGAGGTACCTAGACTCAGAACAGTGCAAACCCTTTTTGAAGCCGAAGCATCGGGATACATGTCCATCCATCTTTTCTTTCTCATATCTATTGACTAGTTATGCTCCCCTCATGAAGATAATCATGAAATATTTCACATGCGAGGGAAGATTTTCCCGGGTCTATGCTTACCATGTCCGATTGCTCATGCATTTCACAATAGCCCAATTGTTAAATCTCCCCTTCTTCCTCCATCGAAGTATTGAAAAGATGGCCTCCACTGTTCAAAAGATACCTCCCTCTTAACAGTCAGCTTGCCTTTTCCATCATTCCCTCATCAAGATTGTCATTCTTCATCAACTTGAGAAGAAGGGAATATCTTGGGACACTTTCATTACACATCTAGATTTCGCCATTGTCCCTTCATCCCATGCATCTCCCTCACCTTCCACTCAACATCTTTTGCCTTCTTCAAGTAAGCCCATTCCCAAGAAGCTAAAATTTCCCATGATTAGTGAAGAAGAGCAGCAAGGTGAAGAAGAGTAGCATGGTGAAGAAGGGCAGCATGATGAGGAAGAGCAGCATGATGAGGAAGATCAGCATGATGAGGGAGAGTAGCACAGTGAGGAAAGGCAGCAAAGTGAAGAAAAAAACAGTGATGATATGCAGCACAGTGATGAAGAAAAGCGCCATGAGAAAGAGAAAAACAGTGAGGAGGGAAATGATGAGGAAATTGAACAGTTTGATGAGGATATTGGTAGCCCTCACAGCAGCAAAAATGATGAAGATTAAGCCCAAAACATTGAAGAGACAAATCCTCAAAGTCCTAAAGAAAGCAAGGACAAGAGTAAAGAGGACAACCCTCAAAAATACATGCAAGATGACAGTCAAAGCATTCATGAAGAAACTCAAAACAGTGGCAAGGATGATGAGGGAAGTAGCAAGGGCAAAGATCAAATAGAGCATGTGCTAGTTGCCTCTCCTAGGCAAGGGGCCATGTTTTCTTCTCCAAAAGTGACAAAGCCCCGGACATCAAAGAAAAGAGTGCCTCAAACTATAACTCCAAACGTTACTAGGGCCCTCCGAAGCAAGGGGAAGTTACCCAACCAACCCATTGTCGAATTACCCAAGAGGAGGAAGACCAAGAAGGCCACCCAAAGCAAGGGAAAGGAGAAAGAAGAAAGCAGCCATGAGAAGGAGAGGGGCTTTGACATAATTCAGATCCAAATTGATGATAGCGACAATGAGGCCCGAATCCTAGAGTCTTTCTTGATCAATAGAGAAGAAAAAATTCATGCTTTGAGGGCAGATCTAGAGAGGTCTAGAAACCTCAATCACTTTTTGAAAACACAAAACAAACAGATGAGTGTCCACATGGCGGTATATGAGACACGGGCCATCAAATATCAAAAAGAGGCCTGCAAGGCGCAAATTAAGTTAGAAGAACTCATGGGCGAGTTCAATGATAGCGAAGATGGAGATCAACCAAGAAGAAAGAGGCCAAGGACCATGGGACTCATAAGAGCCTTAGAGAAACAAAAGGAGGAAGAAGCTGCCCTTTTCAATTCTCTTCCTCTCACTACTTTGTTCACCCAAGAGATAGAAAACAATCAAGAAGCATGGCTTGAGAGGGTGAATGATCACTTGGAGAAGAAGTTGGAAAAGGCCAATAGAGATTTGGACCTTCAAAGGAGGATGACCGGGCACTATAAGAAGCTTAATCAGTTCACCCGACGGAAATTGAAGGCCACACAGGAAAAGCTCAAGGAAGCTCAAAAGAGGCGCCCAACACCAAAAATGAAGAAAGACACCTCAAAGCTCCAAATTTTGGCCTCAGCTTCTCAACATGTTTCTGAAAACCCTTGAGGGTCATGCTCGCCAAAATTGGGCGAAATTCAACAAGTTTTGGTTTTTTATCATTTTTGGGCTTTTGGCTAAAAATCATGGGCATCGCCATTTCTGTTTGGGACATCCTCAAAGGATGAAATGGTATCATTGGATGCCATAATTTCAGGGGCACCTACTCAGCGATTTTTAGATTAATTGAAGATGATTTGGTCCCCCGAAATGGCAAAAAACACTCTCTTTTTCCACACTCTGCCCCGTTTATCAGCAAAGTCTATTTTTTGGGTTTTTACACACAAGTCAGTTTTTGACAGAATTTCAGTGATCAGTTTGGGTAGAACTAAGCATTTTCAGAAAATAGACATTCATAGCTTTCCAACTAGCCATCACGGGCCTCGTTTTGACATCGGGAAGGCTTCCAAAAGTTGCCCACAAGACAGAAGACTTTCTGCTGATATTTTTCTTAAGTATTTTTGTAAAAAATGTACTTTTCTAAAGTGACTTTTCCTCATGTGCGTTTAGCTATTTGGGCATGGTTAGTTATGAAAAGTCAATTTATTTTCCTTTTTTAGCATTTTTGAGATATTTTATTAGATATTTTGTGCCTTGGGCTTTGCAAAGCCTCAAGGACAAAATCAGATATTTTTTACAGGCCAATGAGATTGCAAGTTGCACTAGGAGGTTTTCCCTCATCTTGGCCTATATATTCCAAGAGACTTCATTGTAAATGGCGCTGAAATTGATGATATAGAGCAATATATGGTTATAAAAGCTTGGAAGAAACACTTGTCTCATGCATTGGATAGTTTCTTGAATGTTTTTGGATGATGAAAGAGGACTGTTGTTAGATTCCTTGACTTGGTAAAATGGTATAGTGTCCCTCTCTGTTATGCTTCTTAGTTTTCACTCATATTCCATGTTCTTGTTTGCTATAAGACAATAGAGAATAGATTTGAGACATGCCCTTGGAGGCACCTCAAATTTCATGTTTCTTTATAGCTTGTATGTTTTCTTCCTTCTTAGTCATATCAAAGAATCCTTGATTGCTCTTTGATAACTGAAGAAATTGTTTGCTTGTTTCATTTATGGTTTTATGCATGCTAAGTATGATTCACGGTATGCCCTGCTTACTCATGGCTAGTCATAGCTCCACCTCTGAAATTTTTTTTGATTTTTTTATTGTCATTTGTTGAACCAAGGAGGTCTTGTACTGATCTTGCCCTTTGCCTAAAACTATGCAATCTTGCTTCAAAGTGCCCAATAGCTTGAAATATTGTGCTTAGGCATTTCCTCATAGTGATTTGAGTTTTTTGTTTGTCTTAAGTGTATTTCCCCAAATTTTGATAGCAATTTCCTAAAGTTAGAGAGTCATATATCTCTATGTATTGCTTGAATGTTTATTTCTATGCATTGATCAGTTTATAGTTACATTTCTCATGATTAATGGTTAGCCCTACCATGTTTATGTCAGCTATTGAACTATTTATGTTTGAAATCCTTTTTTCTTCACAAATTTAGTGTCCATCCCACTCCATTTTACCCAAAGATCCATTTTACCTCGATCAAATCGGCCCTTCAACGACCTTGTATCACCATCTGAAAGATTTCTTGACCTTTTCGACCCCATAGCCCAGTTAATCTGACAATCTTTTTATCTATCTTAGTCTTTGATCAGTTCATCCCTCACAAACCTAAAAACAAAACCAAAAACCTACTTCATAACTAGCCTAAAATCAAAAACACAAGAAGCAAACACATAGATATCCCTTACACAAATAGAGAGAGCCCTCTCTAAGTCCAGGAAGGCTAGGTCCTTGGGCTCCAAAGATTGGTTTGATGTTACCTTGTCACTTGGCTTGCCAATCAGCCAAATCACGAGACCCTAACACCTCCTATGACACTCATTTCAACTGGGCACATATATTAATGTTAGAACTAAAAGCGAACATATCATCAGCCCAGGTACCAAAGGAGGGATGTGCATTAGAGTTTTACATGGCTTCCTACCTCTTAGATACAATGTTGTCACGATGTAATTTTGATGGTTGGACACACAACTAGGATGCGGCACATGGTGGGCCTATCCACAAATATATGAACGTGTTCTGGGCTACCAGGTACAAGCAGAACATTGATCCCATCTCAGACAAGTTCATCACTGCGCTCTATTGGAACCTTTTCAATGAGGATCCTCCCTGCATGTCCAAAAGGGCCATGGAGATGATGATTATGGTAGCCCATTGCTTCCCCATTACAGAAGGTACCTTCATCAGAGTCTTTGGATCATTCAAGGCACCTCACACATTACCCAAGTTCGTCACTGACAAACTACTATTACAAGAGGTGTGCTATCAATTGACGAGCAGGTTCTCTAAGACGCTAAGTAAGGGTAAGAAGAAACTGTGGCCTACCCTCCCGCTAACTAATGGTGCCTACACGGTTAAATATTTCAAATAAGTAGAAGTGGAATTAGAAGACATCAAGGGCTTTCACTTCGTAAAATTAGCCCACAGGTCTTATGACCCTGAAAGGATCGTCCCCACACACTGCAAGTGGGTCAAATTTAACTAGACCTATCGTCACACAGAGTGCCCCGTGGAAGAGCAAGTAAATAAATGGTATAATGCAAACATGGAAGCATCCCCTAAAGGACAAGCCAACTTGGGTAGAGATAAAGAGGGTTAGTGCTAGGAAAATCAAACTCTGCAAAAGAGAGTAGATGCTTTGAAGTGAAAGGACCCCTCAGGAGGAGCATCGACTTCCTAACCCAAAAGCTGAAGAATACTACATGCAGTGATCCTCCTAAGGATCAATAGGAAGAGGGGGACAAAGGATCTGAGGCACAACTAGAGACTGAGCAAAAGCGAAGAGAGTAAGAACTCAAGAAAGCCCAACATGCCTTGGCGCAGCAACAGGAAGAAGAGAAACAAAGGAAACAGGTTGAAGAACAACAGAAGAAACGAAAAAAAGAAGAACGAAAAAAGAAGTAAGCAGAAGAGGCCCGCAAGAAGAAGGAAGAAGAAGAACGATAGAAAAGGGAAGTTGAGCACTGGTTGAAATAGAAGCAAGATAAAGAATAAGCGGAAAAGAAGAGAAAGGAGGAAGAAGCTCAGGAGCTACAAACAGATACTTCCAAGGAGGTAGAGGGAAGCGGGTCACAACCCTCGAAAATCGGGAAGCAGATAGACCTGCCACATATTGATGTACCCCCAGCAACTCCCATGAAAGGAGGACACCTCCCGCTCTCAGAACTCGGCATCCCGGAGGAACATGAGGATGATGTATTGGATCTGACAAGACTATCTTAAGATCAATACACTCATAAAATCAGGGAAGAAAGGAGAATTCCTAGCATGAAACCCAACCGACCCTCTCGTAGTGACCATGGAGAAAGACATTGTCCTGGACACAAGGAATAACCCCATAATGATAGTGTCGGCCGGAACCACTTTTGCAGCTGCCACCGAAGAGAATGTCAGTAGGATGAGCAGAGAAATCTTGTTTATGTAGAGCAAACTCCATGCGTCCGAGCAGAGAGTGACTCAAGCAGAGGCGGAAAAGAAGGCCCTATAAATTGAAAATCAAAGGATCCAACTTACACTCACTCGGCCCAGTGGACTACAAGCAGCCATTCAAGGGGAGTTAGATATATTAAAAAGCACCATGACGAAGGTAAACAAAGAGATGATAACTATAAAACAGACAATCGCTCCTTTGGTAGGGGCCCAAGCAGAAACAAGAAAAAGGTCTGCTCAGATGAAGGAAGCCTCCACAACACTAGATAGAAAACTCTAATGGTCTGAAAGGTACCCATAGGCCCCTGCCACCTTGCCAAAGAAGGACTGGATCCGCACTCAAAATGATAAGGTACAGATACGGATGAAGTTGCAATCGGGAGACGAGCTCATAAAATATGCAGAGAAGATAATGTCTGCCTATGAGCATCTCATCAGTGGCATAGATTTGATGGGGAAAGTGCACCGCATCCCTTCCTTAGGTACACTGGCCAAGCAAAGGACAAGAGAAGATGTAATGTAGGACATCCAAGCATTCTTATAACCCATCAAATAGGCAGCCGCCTCACAGGATCTCCCACCCTCCAAGGAAAACATCGTCCAGTACATTGTTACACCAGTCTAGATCTACACCAAGCTGGCCTCTCTGTCAAACCAGATCAATACAAAGATGCATACTTTAGTTTATGATGCTCTAGAATGTTTTCAAAGGCTAGGAGAGGACATGCCCCAAATCACTCCAGTGGTCGCCGACTACCTAGCCTGGGAAACCTATCTTAAAGAACAACAACAGGTAGAAACCCCAGTCCTCTCCATCACAAATTTTCTTCTGTGAAAATATTGGGTTTATAGGTTGCAGAAACAGGCAGGTCGTAGGTCGCGACCTCACTCAGGTCGCAAGTCCCAATTCTCCCAGGTCGCAAACCATGCCAATAGTCGGGAAGATGAAAGGGCAAGGCAGCCCAAGGGTAATTTTTCATTCTATATCTACTCCCTCCAGAGATAATGTAAGGACCTTTTTTTGGACTCCAAAAGGAGAAAGAGATAAATGTACAACATTGAATGTATGATTCTGGGAATGAATACAAATTAATGTTTTTGACTCCACTATTGGATCTAATGGAAACTTATGTGTGTTAACATTATGAATATTATGTTCTCATGTTCTTAGTATCATTTGTAATTGATAAATCTGTGTTTCTGTTCGTGCATCATTTATATGTTTAAGCTCTTTAGATATATGAATGGTACGTGGATGTTTAGTATAGGGATTTGTTAATGACTTAGTTATTGATATTTCCTTAATCTTTCGGAAATGCGCTTAAGAAATGGAAGGGTATTTTGATCATAGTGAATTGTTTCTCTTATGTTCAAACGAGCCTCTGTATGAGCATGGTCCTAATGATATTTTGCTAACAATACTTCTTTTGGATGCATGCTTTAAATCTCGTTTTGCTATCCATAATGTTTCATTTTCAGGATAACACGTCGACCATTCGTCTTGTATCGTTAGAGTAGCCATACATTCTCATGAAATCGAAAGACATCTCTATCTGATAAAGGGCATACATCTCATCAGTTCAATGGCAGTCGGGCCTACATACCGGATGGGATCCCTATCACAAACGGTGTAGATTCTAGTTGGGACTTTATACCGAGGAGATCCCCTCACTGTTGGCAAGGCATTTCCCCCCATCAACGGATTTGGCACTTGAAGGAGGGCATAATGGAAGGCTCCCACCATGCAAGTAACATCCCTATGCACACTCCACAAAACCCCTTCCCTGGCCCGAAATGGGAGAGATCGGGTTTGAAAAGACTAGTCCTCCACCTCCCAAGAATACCCCCCTAAGGAAGACCCACCTTTCTACGAGGTCACGTCAGACCAACTAAAGGCTTTGCGCCTACTCACCCGCAATCTAGTTAGAGGTCTGCAAAACCTCCCCACCACCGATTCCTTGACCAATCCACGAACCCCCGCAATGCATCACACTCGCCAGGGTGTCCTAGTCAACTCTGTGCCTCAACTCATAAGCCTAATGCTTGAAGACTATGCAGATGTGGTTGACCGACTCTCAGCTGAAACTCCCGACAGCCGCCTGAGGGGTCGACGGAGGAGGCCCTGAAGTTACTTGATCCCAAAAAAACACCGATCCCCAGCCCAGTCAACCTTTGAACGACAACACCCAAGCTAATGACCCACCTGGGGGAGGGGCCAGGAGAGGTCGGCAAGATAGAGGTCGGGGGCATGGTCGAAACACAAACCATACTCATCACCACCACCGAAACCGAAACAAACAACCCTTCATTTTCAATGGAAACTTCGATGGTTTCAGAAACTTGAGGAATTGTAGAAACCTCAAAGATCTCAGAGTTAACCGAAACCAAGACATGCACTCTCAATATGAGGGCGAAGCTTTCAGGTCCGATGCTAGGAGTGAGTTCGAAAACGAAACTGAGCATGTTTTCATCCCACCCTACCGTAGGGCAAGACGGGTGCAACCCCTAGCCTCGATGGCACAGTCTCCTCTAGGCCTCCATGGTCCCCTTCACGACATACTCCGACACCCGGAGAAGCACCTTCCTAAGTTCAATTTTGAGAAGGGAACGTTGGCCGAGGACCACATTTGTAACTTCTACCTCACCTTGCAAATGTTGAGGGTGCAGTTCGATGATGTAGGGTCCTGGCTCCTCCCGCACACCTTAGAAAACAAAGCCGCTACTTGGTATTGCTCATTGCCTATCACTTCCACTTCGACTTGGGAGCAATTCCGCCACACCTTCCTTGAAATTTTTTCCTAGGACAAGACACCTTCTATGCTTCTCACGGAGTTGAGCACCTTGAAGTGCCAAAATAAGGAGAAGGTCAAGGATTTAAACCAATGTTTTGCAACCATCTTGAATAAGTTTCCCTTGAACATGGCCCTTGACGATTCCATCACTATAGACTACTACATAAGAGCCCTACCTCGGGACATCATTTTGTTCATTAAACGCGAGGCTAGAGCCACCCTAGCAGAAAATTTCACCACTGCCCTCACCGTCGAGAAAGATATGCTTTCAATAGGGGCCATAGACCATGACAATCGGGATGATAAAAAATCAGCCTGGAAAAGGACACAAATCTCAGCCAATAAATCCAGGGACAAGGATAAGGACCTTTTCGATTTCGAGAACATCGCAAAATCCTTAAAGCTATTGACGAATGAATTCTCCAATTTGAAAAGAAAGAACAATGACACTGCCTCAAGTAGAAAAACTCAAAAGCCTTTCTTTAGGAAGAACAACATCATGCCTAATCGCCCTCCACCCAACCCCAACGAAAATTTCAACGTGGAAGAGATTGGAAAAAATAACTTTTGCTTGTTTCATCAAGCTTCCCACTCTGAGAGAACCTGCCCTCAATGGATTAATAATATGACCGCAGTGGTGAATCAACTTCTAGAAGACCTGACGGTAGGAGAGTTTGAAGAGGAAGCTGACTTGGGTGACGAAGAAGTTTCTCCCCCGGATGAAAATTTTGGATCAACAGTCCTCGCCTTCGAATTAATTTGTGAGGAGGAGTCTCCTTCTGTGACAAAGATAAATTTGGCCGATGATCCCGAATCCAAACCCCCCCCAACACCCCCACCCCCGAAAATATAGCCTAAGGAGCAAAGGCTCGGTCGTTGATCACTCATTTGAGGAAAAAGAGGAAAGCTTTATTGAGAAATATCCTACCGTCAAATAGAGAAAATAAAACCACAACCCCGACCACCGAAAATTCTAGCCCCGCCACTTCCGGCGGCACCCCTAAGTCTAGACCATCATCAAATTCACCCAGCACACCTGTCGAGACGCTTTCGCACCAAGAGTCTGGGTACAATATCATCGAAGATATGAAGGAAACACGAGCCAATATATCCCTTTGCGAACTCGCCCGAATATCCAACCATTGTGATCTAATTCTCAAAGCATTTGCTAGCCCATCCTCGACAAACGGGCCTACCTCAGCGGCAAAAAACGTAATCTCCACACCCTCCCAAGCCTCGGTGAACCTCCAGTCCATTGTCAATGCCGTCAATGCCAACTCGTGAGGGTCCACACCCTCGTTTCTCTTGTCTTTCGAGATCTTCAATTTCAATGTCCACAATTGCCTCATCGATTTCGGTGCATCTACCAACGTCATGCCCCTGTTTGTATGCAAAAAATTGAATATCTGCCACGAGAAAACTGATGCCATGATCATTCAGCTTGATAGGTCCTAGGTTCCCGCCATAAGCAAATTTAATAACATCCTAATACGTCCCTCCTCAGACTCTCTAGTTCATCAGTGCATCGACATAGTTGTCGTGGATATTCCGGAAGCCTATGGTCTGCTACTAAGCCGAGATTGGTCAAGCAAACTACAGGGATACTTCGCCACCAACTGGTCCCATTTCTGGCTCCTGTACAAAGGTAGGAACAATCAGATCTGGGTCGAAAGCGAACCTTATATGAAACATACGATGACCGACCTTGAAGCAACCAACGAACCCATCAGATTTGCACAAGAATATTTGGGCATGTGTTTCTTAGAGGCTACTTTAGGGTGCTACCAAGCCACTCAGTCCCCATTCTCCCCAGACAACAAGTTAGAATTTCTCCCTTGTAATGTGTCGCACCCTGCCATATCAGGAAGCCCACCCGATGACTCTGCCCCGAGTATATTAGCTGTAAACACATGCGATTTAGAAACACCTAAGAAAAAAATTTGGACCCTATACTACGACGGTTCCAAGACCCATGATGGGGCCGGTGTCGGATGTATCTTGATAAATCCCCAAAAAAACAAGTTCCTGATCTCTTGCAGGTTATAATTCCAATGCACCAACAATACAGTCGAATACAAAGCACTAATCCTGGGCCTCAAGAAAGCAATCGACCTCAAAGTTGCCTGCCTGAAGGTAATCGGAAACTCCGAAATCATCACCCGGCAGGTACGGTCCAATATTCACTGCCTATCCCCCCATTTGAAAGGATATCAACAGGAGTATGGTGTTTGATTTCCACCTTCGATGATTTTGATATTAAGTCAATACTTAGAATGCATAATGCGACAGGCGATACGTTAGCAAACGCTGCCACTAGGTTTACCCCATTAAGGGATGGTTTTTCAATTGAAATTGTATATAAACCTGCAGTGCTGGATAATGTAACTAATTTCCATGTTTTCAATGATTATCAACAAGTGTTAGATTTCATGTTAAACACATATCTATTCAAGGATGTAGTGATTGAGGAAGAAGAGCATGATTTGGATTTACAAAAGGAAGGGAAGAACACAAGGGGAACCCAATACCCAAAGGGGTCATCTCCCTCGAGAAGTTATTTGGTCTACAAAATTGATTTCGGGGGCCTCCTAATACAAAGGTGCAAAGTTCCACCTTATTGCACCAACAAGTGAACCTCGGGACAAAAGCGGAGCCAAAGTTCGTTAATCTCGGTACCAAGTGCACCCCCTAGGAGCGGAAGTCCTTTATTGAATTATTTAAGAAGTACCAAGATATTTTTGCCTGGACATACGATGAACTACGAATTTATGACACACGAATCATCCAGCATGTGATACCGATGAAGGAAGGCGTCAAAGCTCTCCAAAAAAAAGTTAAGGAAAGTGCATCCAACATTGGAACCAATGATCCAGAAAGAACTTGAGAAACTCTTGGACGCCCACATTGTTTTCAAAGTCTGAAATTCAACATGGGTGTCGAATTTGGTCCTAGTCTGCAAGAAGTCCGACGAAATCCGCTTATGTGTAGACTTATGAAATTGAAACTGATCTTCCGATAAGGATAACTACCCGGTGCCCCCCATGGATCAGATTCTTCAAACGGTATTGAGGTCTAAAATATTCTCATTGCTGGATGGTTTCTCAGGATACAACCAGGTACTGGTAGCGGAGATGAACCGTTTGAATACAACCTTCGGGACTAAGTGGGGGACTTTCGCATTTAGGCACATGCACTTTGGCCTAATTAATGTTGGGGCAACCTTCCAAATGGCCATGGACATCGTCTTCCCGGGGCTGATGGGACAAAGTGTGGTAGTCTACCTTGACGATGTCACTGTGTTCTCTAAATATAGATATGACCACCTACACAACCTCAAACAGATCTTTGAGAGGTGCCAAAAATACAGAATCTCATTGAACCCCAAGAAGAGTATCTTTGCAGTGTCAGAAGGAAATTTGTTGGGCCACATCATAACCTGGATGTCATAGTGGTGGATCCAGACCGTTCAAAGGCCATTGCCCAAATTTCTCCCCCAATTAGTAAGAAATCCATGTAGTCGTTTCTTAGAAAAATCAACTTCCTCTGAAAATTCATATCAGAGTTCGCACAAATCGTGAAACCTTTGCAAAATATGATTAAGAAGAACACGAATTTTACATGGAATCCGCCCGAGAAAGAATCGTTTGACAGTATCAAGAAGGCCATCGCGGAGGCACTTGCCCTACACAGCTCAGATTTTAGAAAAGGCTTTATCTTGTATACTTTCACCTCGTATTCATCACTTGCAGCCGTCCTTACTGAGAAATATGGCAGCAACAACGAATGACCCATATCTTTCATGAGCGCAGGGTTGCAAGGTGCCAAGTTGAACTATCCGGACATCGACAAGGAAGCCTATGCAGTATATAAGGCAATTAAAATTTTTATGCCATACATCTTGAAGAACCATGTCACAATGTTTGTACCTGAACCAGTAGTCCGCTCACTGTTTGTGTAGCAGGAGCTGGGTGAGAGACGAGGCAACTGTATGGCATGCCTTCAAGAGTTTGACTTAGAATTCAAGCCTGCACACACGATCAAGGGGCAGGGGTTGTGTTGAATGGCTGCTGAAGTCGCCGACCTGAGGAACAATGATGAGGAGTGTTGGGAACATGAGATAGAGATGTACCAGGCCGACAACACACCTCAACAAAGTTCCTCGTCATGGTACGCAGACCTCCTACAGTATCTTAGTCGCAACATCATGTAACCCACCTTGAAGGCCCAACAAAAAAGGGCAATAAGGCTTAAAGTTGCATCCTATCGAATGTTGCAAGGCAAATATTCCGCAAGCACCACAATGGCATCTTCCTACGCTGTTTAGAACGTAGCGAGGCCCAAAAATTCCTAAAGGAACTACATGATGGCCAGACCGGTGGGCACTACGCGGGAGATGCTACAGCTCACAAGGTTATGCGATTTAGATTTTATTGGCCCACTCTGTTTAAGGATGCGCACGCCTATGTTCGGAAATTCCCCTCGTGTCAAAATTTTGCTAGCAGAGAGTCCCGACCTTCTACTCCATTAAATTCTGTCGCAGTGGAGGAAACATTCCAGCAATGGGGTCTAGACGTGATCAGGGAGATACTACCACACTCCTCCAAGCAACACCGATATATCCTCATGGCCACAGATTACTTCACAAGGTGGGTTGAAACGATACTGTTACGCCATATCAACGACCAAGAGGTAATAGCTTTCATCACTTAGTACATCATGACTAGGTTCGGCGTTCCAACCTCTCTCATCTTTGATAATGCTACATATTTTTCATCGTTTAAACTATATGAATTCACTTTAGAAAACAGTATCATTCCCAAACATTCTACCAACTACTACCCCCAAGGGAACGGGTTAGCCCAAGTCAACCAACAAGAACCTCATTCAGATCATCAAGAAGACCCTGTTATCCCAACACTGGAACTGGCACAATGCCCTCAACAATGCCCTCTGGGCTGATTGGGTCACACTTAAACCTTCCCTGGGAACCTCTCTATTTTTTCTAGTCTACAAGAAAGAAGCCATCCTTCCCCCCCAACCTCTCTCCCTACTCTTCAGTTGTCCCAAGAAACACATGGTACCCCATTCCCTGCCCTGCAAGCCTGCATTGACACCGTACTGAAACTGGAGGAGGAAAGGCTAAAATCCAGGGAAAAATTTGCCATCCACCAAAGCCGAATAAAAAGATGGTATGATAAGAAATCCGCTGGGAACAAGGTCTTCGAAGTTGGCGACCTCGTCCTTAAATGGGACAAGGCTCACAAAGACAGGGGAACACACACCAAATTCCAAGCCCTGTGGATAGGCCTGTTCCAAATTAAAGAAAAGATTGGACCATACACGTATAGACTCCAGACCTTAGAAGGGAGGATCGAGATCCTCTCGATGAACAAGCACAACCTTAAACATTACTTCACCTAACGGCCCCTGGGTTGTCTTCACACCCTGTACCATAGTCTTATTTTCTTTGTTTTATCACTCTCGCCATGTTTCTTTTGTTGTTTTAATAAGCCACTTGCCTTTAGAAAGTCCCCAGAACTTCATCCCTGAGTGCCTCAGGTTGAAGGGTCAACGCAACAGTTACTCAATAGGCAAGTTGTACTGGAATCTCCCCCTGTGAAGAATTAGCCCTGAAACATAAAGTGGCCCAAGTATGTCTGTGATAGCCACCTTGTGGGGGAGATGCGACCAAGTCACAGGACCCAAGTGCAAGTACCTCACCCAATGCACCAACTCGGAAACTGTTGTTAAAAAAAATAATGGTGAAATAGGCCACTGGATGAAAGGGGAAAAGGGCCAACCTCAGACGGCAAAAGGGTATTCGGGAAAACCTAAAGGTCTCCAAATAAAAGACCAGGAGAAACCTCTCTTGCAAGTAACATAATTCGGGATCCCTCGTCCACCTAGGCAATATTTTCCACATACAAATAAGTGCCTTGAGCACATACAAATAAGGGCCTTGAGCACATCCAAATAAGTGCTATTAGCACATGAAATAAGGGTAAAGGATTGAGAAAGGCTTCCTGCGTAGAGAAGTAATGCGACGACTCCGTCGGGGGACTGACCAGGCTCGCTAGCAGCAGAGCAACGTTCGTGACTCCATCATGGCCCACTAAGCTCGCTAGTAGCAGAGCAACACAGGGGACCAAATAACTATACCAAATCCCTTGAAGTCGATGAGGTTACTCTGACCCCTCCTGTTCGGTCTTCAGGAATGAAAAACACGGTAAATAGCACTCCACGCAATTCTAACGGGTGAAGTGAACACACGAAGGCCAGTGACGAGGCTAGTGGGGCCCACAAAAGTGGAATGAAGCCTGCTAAGCCCCCCCCCCCCCCCACCCTCCTCAAGATTAAGCGCAGGCAAAGGTTCTGGGTTTTACCAATGAATCGCAAAATGTTGTAGCTACTACAACACCCTCCGAAATTTGGCAACAATTTGAAATGTCAAAGTCGTTGTTACTTCTGATAAGGACAAGCTTGTTGTAGACTCTGCCATGAAACTCTAACATCACACCTTGGACAGGTAATATTGACCAAAATATGACTTCAAGTTTTTTCTAAGTAAAGTCATAAAGTCGCAAATTCGCTCTTCTTCCAAACTTCAGCAAGTTGCGACTTAGCAACATGACCAAGGTCGCTAGGTCGCAAACTGTATCAAAAGTTATTCTTTGCGACTATGCGACCTCCAGGTCGCCAGGTTGCAAGGTCGCGAGGTCGGATACGCACCCGACTGAGCCCGATTTGCGACCTTGTGACCTCCATTAATGACTGCACGTGCAACCCCTTTATAAATAAAAGGGCTGCGTAGGTCGCATTTGACCTGCGCGACGGAGCAAAAAAAACGTATGACAAGCCAATCATAGTGCCATTTTTCCCAGATAAGTCGTTGAAACCTCCTGCAATTCTTGCTTATTAGCTATGGCCCTACCTGCCCCAAACCTAGGCTATTAATTGCCTTAGATACCCCTCATTTGCAATCCTTAGCCCTCACTATCACTCCAGTTAGGGTTTCCCTTCCCCTTTCTGATCCTATCATGCCTAAACCCATTTTAACCCCTCCTTTCTCCTCCTGCCATTGTGGGCACCCCTCCCTGGCCTTCCTGTGAGCCTTTCAACCCTAATTTATTCTCTTCCCTTAGAGTTTTCTCCCTTTTTTCCATATTTCCCTGCGGGCCGTGATTCCCCCCCCCCTCTTTTTTTTTTTTTTTTTTTTTTTTGCTCTCCCTAATGCGACCTAGTCGCTGAGTCGCAAAGTCCTGACTGTCCACGCAATCGTGACTTTTCGACCTCGCGACCTTGTCGCAGAGTCGCAAATTCAGGATTGTTCACACAAACACGACTTTGCGAACTTGCAACCTCATTTCCAGGTCGCCAAGTCACAACCTTTCCAATCTAGATTTTTACGAACAACACAGGTCGCAGCGACCTATATTTAGTAGCCAAGGCCTTAGTTGGTACAGTCAGTTCCTTTTCCTTTCTGAATATGCCAGGGAATATCGAACCTGAGCTCGAGTGCGTTTCTATCTCTTCGGCCTCAAGTGACATGGGGCCTCTAACAGTTCGAAGGAGAAACAAAAGCCTGGAGATAGAGATATTAGAAGGAGACATGCCTTCTCCACTACCTCCCATCTATGGAGATACCGCCCGTGTCTTCGGAAAAGGTAACAAGATGTCGTGGTATCAAGTCTACCAAGAATTTACAAAGCAAGAATTCTTGGACCTCGTAGACCGATAGGTATACATTCAGGTTAAGAGGTCTACGCTTCATTATGTGGGAGCCCACCCACCAATCTTCCCGTGCGTGGAAGTAGTCGAGTGGATCCTATAGAAGGTGGACTCAAAGTTCTGGGTCATCCGTGATCACGCAGGAAAGACTTTTGCCAATCTGATTGGGAAGGACGCAGAAGTGTACTACTCATTCCCGGCTAGGGAGGAATATTTCAACCCCCAGTGGGTCGCCACACACGACGTACCAATACAAGATACCTTGAAGGGCTAGTGGGAGGACCTTGAGAAGTTTAAAGGGAAGAAGGATCATGAGTACAAAACTGAAGGCCTAAGAAAAGTATACAGGCTTGTCACAGCTATGATGTGCAGGATGTATGGCAGGAAGGATGCCACTACTTTTAGTGGAGCATGGGTTCCACTCATGTACGCGATCACCTCGTACGCCACTCGTGTCAACTAGGCACATCTATTAATGTCAGCGCTAAAAGTGAACATATCATCAGCCCAGGTACCAGAGGAGGGATGTGCATCAGAGTTTTACATGGCTTCCTACCTCTTAGATGTAGTGTGCTCACGATGTAATTTTGATGGTTGGACACATAAGTGGGACGCGGTACATGGTGGGCCTATCCACAAATATCTGAAGGTGTTATGGGCTACCAAGTACAAGCAGGACATTAGTCCCATCTCAAACAAGTTCATCACCGCGCTCTACCAACACCTTTTCAATGAGGATCATCCCTGCATGTCCAAAAGGGCCATGGAGACGGTGATTAAGGTAGCCCATTGTTTCCCCATTACAAAAGGTACCTTCATCAGAGTCTTTGGATCATTCAAGGTACCTCACGCATTGCCCAAGTTCGTCACTAACAAAGTACTATTACAAGAGGTGTGTTATCAAATGATGAGCAGGTTCTCTAAGACACTATGTAAGGGTAAGAAAAAACCGTGTCCTACCCTCCCACTCACTATTGGTGCCTACATGGTTAAATATTTCAAAGAAGTAGAAGCAAACACAGAAGCCATCAAGGGATTTCACTTCGTAAACTTAGCCCACAGGTCTTATGACCCTGACAGGAACATCCCCACATACTGCAAGTGAGCCAAATTTAACTGGACCTATCAGCAGACAGAGTGCCCCGTGGAAGAGCAAGTAAAAAACGTTATAATGCAAACAGTGAAGTAGCCTCCGAAGGACAAGCCAACTTGGGTGGAGATCAAGAGGGTCAGCACCAAGACAATCAAACTCTGCAAGAGAGAGTAGATGCTTTGAAGTGAAAGGACCCCTTAGGAGGAGCATCGACTTCCCAACCCAAAAAGCCGAAGAATACTACAATTAGTGATCCTCCTAAGGATTAGTAGGAAGAGGGGGACAAAGGAGTTGAGGCAAAACTAGAGTCCGAGCATAAGCGAAGAGAGGAAGAACTCAAGAAAGCCCAAGATGCCTTGGCACAGTAGCAGGAAGAAGAGAAACAAAGGAAACAGGCTGAAGAACAACGAAAGAACAACATAAGAAATGACAGAGAGAAGAACGGAAAAAGAATCAAGCAAAAGAGGCTCGCAAGAAGAAGGAAGAAGAAGAACGACATAATAGGGAAGTTGAGCACAGGTTGAAACATGAGCAGGATAAAGAAGAAAAGAGAAAGGAGGAAGAAGCTCATAAGCTACAGACAAATACTTCCAAGGAGGCAGAGGGAAGTGGGTCACAACCCTCGGAAATCAGGAAGCAAACATACCTGCCACATATTGATGTACCCCCAACAACTCCCATGACAAGAGGAAACCTCCCGCTCTTAGAACTCGACATCCCAGAGGAACATGAGGATGATGTACTGGATCTGACAAGACTATCTTACTATCAGTACACTCATAAAAGCAAGCAAGAAAGGAGAAAATGCCTTGCACGAAACCCAATTGAGCCTCTTGTAGTGACCACGGAGAAAGACATAGTCATGGAAACCAGGACTAACCCCATAATGACATCGTCGGTTGGAACTGCCTTTGCAACTACCATCGAAGAGAATGTCAGCAGGATGAGCAGAGAAATCTTGTTTCTACAAAGCAGACTCCATGCATCCGAGCAGAGGGCGACTCAAGCAGAGGCATAAAAGAAGGCCCTAGAAACTGAAAATCAAGGGCTCCAACTTACACTCACTCAGGCCAGCAGACTACAAGCCGCCATTCAAGGGGAGTTGGATATCTTAGGAAGCATGATGACACATGTATACGAGGAGATGATAACTATAAAACATATAGTCACTCCTTTGGTAGGGGCCCAAGTAGAAACAAGGAAAAGGGTTACTCAGCTGAAGGAAGCCTCCACAACACTAGACAACATACTCGAATGGTCTAAAAGGTACCCATAGCCCATGCCACCTTTCCAAAGAAGGACTATATTTGCACTTAGAACGATAAGGTACAGATATGGATGAAGCTGCAATATAGAGGAAAGCTTATAAAAGATGTAGAGAAGGTAATGTCCGTCTATGAGCATCTCATCAGTGGCATAGATTTGATGGCGGAAGTGCACCACATCCCTTCCTTAGGGACATTGGCCAAGCAGAGGATGAGGGAAGAGGTAATGTAGGACATCCAAGCATTCTTAGAACCCATCAACAGGTAGCCGCCTCACAATATCTCCCAGCCTCCAAGGAAAACATCGCCCAATACATTATTACACTAGTTCGGATCTACACCAAGCTGGCCTCTCTGTCTAACGAGATCAATACAAATAGGCGTAATTTAGTTCTGAATGCTCTAGAATGTTTTCATAGGCTCAGAGAGGACATGCCCCAAATCACTCCAGTGGTCGTCGACTACCTAGCCTGGCATACCTATCTTAAAGAACAACAACAGGCATAAACCCGAGTCCTCTCCATCAAAAAGTTGATTCCCTGAAAAGACCGGGTTTGCAGGTCGCAGGAACAAGTAGGTTGTAGGTCGCAAGTGTTACCCAGTCGTAGGTCGTGACCTCACTCAGGTCGCAAGTTGCAAATTCTTTCAAGTCACAAACCATGCCAACAGTCGGGAAGATGAAAGGGTAGGGCAGCCCAAGGGTCATTTTTTATTCTATATGTACTCCCTCGGGAGATAATGTAAGGCCCTTTTTTTGGACTCCAAAAGGAGAAAGAGATAATTGTACAACATTGAATGTATGACTCCAAGAATGAATACAAATGAATGTTTTTTACTCCACTATTGGATCTGATGGAAACTTATGTGTGTTGACATTATGAATATTATGTTCTCGTGTGCTTAGTATAATTTTTAACCGATCAATCCGTGTTTCTGTTCGTGCATCATTTATATGTTTAAGCTCTTTGGATATATGAATGGTACATGGATGTTTAGTATAGGGATATGTTAATGACTTAGTTATTGATATTTCCTTAATCTTTCGAAAACACGCTTAAGAAATTGAAGGGCATTTTGATAATAGTGAATTGTGTCTCTTATGTTAAAACGAGCCTATGTATGAGCATGATCCTAATGATGTTTTGCTAACAATACTTCTTTTGGCTGCATGCTTTAAATCTCATTTTGATATTCATAAAGTTTCATATTCAGGATAACTCGTCGACCATTCGTCTTGTATCGTTCGAGTAGTCGTACATTCTCATGAACTCGAAAGACATCTTTGTCTGAGAAAGGGTATACATCTCATCAGTTCAACAACAGCCGAGCCTACATATCGGATGAGATCCCTATCACAAACGTTGTAGAGTCTAGTTGGGACTTTATACCAGGGAGACCCCCTTACTGTTGGCAAGGCATTTTCCCCTGTCAATAGGGTCCTTTTTCTTCCTTTTAAAAACAATAAATTCTGCATGTTGATTTTCAAAATCAGTGGCGGACATGGCTTGTATTTCCTTTTTTAGTTCTTTGTCTTTGGGATTAGGTGTTGGCATATATGACTGACTGATGAGCTGTTCTTCAATTTCCTGTAATGTACCCTCTGCCCACTGCTCCTGGTTAGCATATTGTTCAATTTCAGGCCTAGGTGTGTGTGTATAGGAGGTGCTCTTTTGTTCCAACCTAAGCTTTGAAATGATGCCTAGGGTATCATAGGACCAAGCAAAACTAAGCTTGAATTTCATCTGACTCAAAATAGCATTCACTCCTTTTGTTGCAGCTCTAGCATTGATAATATAGGGTCTTATATGTGCTTTCAGTTTGAACTGTGCCTTTGTCTTGTAGGAAACAAAATGCAACTCATCCATATTTAGCATTTGCCTAGTGTATTGTAATGCAAATTTATTAACTGGTACAAACACTCACAACCTATAAGGAGGTAATTATGACCCATATACTTTGATCTCAGTGTAGTTCTAGTATAAATACCAATCTCCAACCTTGGATTACTCTAACAAGTGCAGAAAATTCCTTATCACTGGTGAAATCCTTGGGACCCGATCACTGTTAAGAAAACAAAATGATGTGTATAGCAATTTGTCAACAAAATCAATATAAGAATATTCGTATGAGTTATTTCTAACCAGAGAAGTCCAGTGAACCACTGACCAAGGGTTTCCTTTGCTATGCGTCTTCTGTAAATGGAAATTGAACCTGTCTGACTGATAAAATAGCACAAGGTAAGCTAAAACCGACTGATACTTGAAGACACCTTCTACTTTTAAATTCAAACACTGATCATGGATTGAGTCTACAAGAATTTTTTTATAATTGAAAAGGATCGATGGTTGCTTTCCTGTTGCAAAAGTTGATAGAAAACAAAACACTATCTCATCGACCCACTAACCATTATGGTACCCAAGCAGTGAGGTTACCATAGAAATTACTTGTTTGGACAATTTAGGGAAAATTGAGACTCGATAGGAGGGATTAGTCTAGGGCAATTCAACGCTTTTTGGAATAAAAGACTCAACGTTTTGGGTTCTCTAAGGGAAATTTAACTTTGTTTACAAATCCATTAAGACCTCGACATAAAATGGATGATGGGAGGCCTGGTATTCAATTTGTAGGGCCTAGTAGATGCTTTCAGGGGAAATAGAGAAAATAGTTTCATTGTTATGGGAAATGACAACCCTTTGACTTGGCAAATATCTGAGATGGCACCAGAGTATGAATTCATGGAAACAGTGAGTATGGGGAAAGACAATTTGAGGGAGAAGGGATTCCCAAATGTTTAAATCATAACTTTTATCCATGAACTTTTGTTTTGCTCAGTTGTATAGCTCATATAGGTCAAATTCATACTGGGTTTCGACAATCTTGTACTGGGTGTCTATGAGGGGGGATTTGTCAAATTTTGGGCCTGGGGGAGCCATGGGATTTGACATTGTGGCCTTTCCTTTTCCTTTTCAGTTTGACATCTTTAAAATATGGAGTATAGGGAACGAAAAATAATCTCAGAAAAGCACTTAATAGAAACAAATGTTTCTAAAACAGGGTTACCTGTGAAAATTTGTCGATTGAGCAGAGAGAAAACAACTATAAACAGATGACATTTAGTGATAATATGTTACTTTGTTATGGTAAATCAGTGTCGAGGTGGAAAGGATTGATGCTTTATTACGAGTTTTTATAAGTGTCAAATTGATCATGCAACGGGAAAATTCTAACGTTTGTGGAGCGGAGGGGTTTTATTAATCAAATGAATATACAACAGGAGATAAATGAAGTAATGTTCGTAAAAGATTTCATGGTAAATTTGAATGTTAAACAGATACGTGATGTGGAGGGGAGTGACGTGGTGGGACAGGTGGCAGTAGAATGGCAGGGGGTAAGAGGCATGTGGTGGGAGATGAATGGTGGAGGGATAGACATGTGGTGGGAGATGAACGGTGGAGGGATGGACATGTGGCAGGAGATGAACGATGGAAGTGAATGGGAGGTTAACGGTAGGCAGATGTGGTATTTCGGGTGGGGTGGGGGGGGGGGGGGGGTGCGGGGTGTGCGTGGTAAGCTGTATCGGGAGGGGACCCTCTGAAATGCCCCAGGTCATGCCACATTAGCCCAGGGGGTTTTGCGGAAAACAAATCCCCCCGCCCCCCTTTGTGTTATCCTTCGGGAGTGCACGGGGGCCATAATGCTTCCTCCGCCATAGATCTAGGCAGAGGTGCACGTCGTAGATCTAAGCGCACCCTTTATTACAAAACGACAAAAACCTTTTGTCGTTTTATTTAAACAAATAACCAAAGTTTTTGCAAATAAAGATGTGGCATTTTAACTAGCTCGCTACAAAGGGGAATTTTATTTTTAATATGTATTTTTTTATACTTCATTTCCTTTCTTTTATATATACATTTTTTTATTTATCCCCTATTTTATTTTTTCTTTTCTTTTGTTTTATTTTTTACTTTTTACATATCATATATTTATTTTCTTTCTCTTTTTCTTTGGATTTTTTGAAAATGATTAGCAGAATGAAAACATTATTTACAACATCTCATGGTAGGAAAACAACAAATAATCATCAATTGATCCTATAAATTATAGGACCCTAACATACGTCATGGTTGATTAGGCATGATGGCTCTATATAGTTTCTTGTGGTGCATATAACTAAATTATGGGTCGCAATGTGTTAATGAAATGTGGAAACATAGTTTATTGACTTGACAAAAACTGTGACATCAAAATAAGAATTCTAGCCCTAAAACCCCACATCTCTACATAAAAAACACAATTACCAACTCTTGAATCAAAAGGTGGTGCCATAGGTGGCATTCTTTTTTTCAAGGTTAAAATTAGAGCCTTTTGCAACTATGGGCTTAAAAACCCATAATGTTGTTACAAACACCTTAAAGTGGTGATATCGCTGATATCCCTTTTTCAAGGTTAAAATTACATTTTATTTAAAACTATGGCCTTAACAACCAATACAATTGCAACCAAAACCTTTAATTGACCCTCGAATTAAAAAGTGTGCTACTTGTGGCAATTTATTTTTTGGGTTTAAAATTGCAACCATTTTTAAACCATGGCCTTAATAGTTGCTATTATTGCACCCATTTCTAAACCATGGCCTCAATAATTGGTATTGTTGCAATCAATATCTTACAA
This sequence comes from Pinus albicaulis, assembly GCA_034641835.2. NCBI lineage: Eukaryota > Viridiplantae > Streptophyta > Pinopsida > Pinales > Pinaceae > Pinus > Pinus albicaulis. The sequence continues at coordinate 807,209,128 of CM076582.1, read as the reverse complement.
TCCACTCTTGTTTTTAAGATTCAAATTGCAACATTTTTAAAACTAGGACCTGAAAATCGTTTATGTTACAAGTAAAAACACAAAATCCACTGTTGAATTGAAAAAAAGGGGTCACAAGTAGTGCCATTTTTTTTCAGGATTAATTACAACTCATTTGAAACCATGACCTTAACAACCACTCCCATTGTAACCAATATCTTCAAATCAATACAAATTTAAAAGAGGTTCTTTGGATCCTTATAAACCCTAGAGAAAAACAAGAGTTTAATTTTGCATGGGGTCTAGGGATTACCTCAAATAATGAAACTGTATCTCTAGCAACATATCAAGGTCTGCATCAATTAAAAGAATAAGTGTATCATTGTTATTGACGACTCATTCATTACTATTTGACTCATGCTTAAAGTGTAATGATGAGAACCTTGTAAATGGTGAGAACATTGTGTCCACATGGAAAGACCTCACTTATTGTTTTGATTCCACCTTTAGGAACTTAAAGGATCGTGCATGACACTTGAAAAACTAGATAAATTTGTGCATGAAGTGCAACCTTAGGTGTGGGGGGCGCCTGATTAGAATGCTTTTGAATCAACCATAATATGCATCAACAACTTTGAGTTTTTTTTCTTTATCTTCATATAATCTTTAATGTCTTCTAGGATTGCCTCGAATAATTATTGGAAGGAAGGTTGTACCATCAACAATTACGCTGCCAAGTGTTGCTTCAACAAACAACCTGCCTTCAAAAGCATTATTTTTGTTGAGTAGTGGTTTAAACATTGCTTTGATACCACCTAGCATAGATCTAAAGGTCTTGTCCAATCTTTTCTTTTCAACATTTTTGGTTCTGTGACACTGCATTATTTCAATAACAAGAACAAGGATAACTTGTAGTTACTTGGAATTAGAGTACACCTATTCACTCAAGGCTGCTCATAACCCCACACTAGGCTACAATTGTCAGATATGCAACCAAGTTCTCTAACACCTAAAAACTCATGCCCAACTATGATCATAAAGCATCCCAACCTAACATTTAGCCAACCATCTCAATATGTTGCCAAACAAAGCATTACAAGGATACACAATTCAACAAACAAAGAGCCACAACACATATGCTTAATCCTTATTAATGAATAATGTTAAAAATATTACGTAAGAGAGTCCAACTACTACTCATAAATTATTTTACAAAAGTACAAATAATCTAAGGAACAACTGGGTTAGTGCCACTCAATCTATCTCTTGCAGGACTCATTCTCCAACAAATTATGCTATTAGCCCCCAAGTTCTGGTTGGGTTGAACACTATACTCAACACTCACTTCGAACTCTTTGACCTTGATCTCTTCTTCATCTCCTCTCGGTGCCTTACACAATGGTTGTGTTCTTCCATGTGCTTTTCATTATGCCTAATGCCAGTGGACCTAAACATGCAATTCACCCAACTCAATGTAGAATTGATTTTTTAAAACCCTTCAAAGCCTTAAGGCAAGGAATGTTTACCCCTTAGGTCCATGTTCTCACCGAAACATGCTTGAAGTTTATATAAACACAATTCACAAAGGCTACCAAATCGAATTGAAGGCTTTAACAACCATAAACCATGGTCAAAAGTAAATCTCGCCCTTTTCACAATAACAAGGATGATTATTATTATTAGAGAGATTAGAGAAGCGTGGTGCAAAGTGATGAGCGTGGTGAACAAGGTCTGCAATCCTTGTACATTTTGTATTATGTTTCAGATTCTTTATATTTGGACAAAAACAGGTGTTTGATGGTCGTGAATTGGCAAAGAAGCTAAAATTAAATTTAAGAGAGAGTGTAGCGCTAAGCTCGAAGCTACAAAAAGTCCTTTGAAGAAGCAGGAATAGGCAGATCCTGTATATATAGCTTACTGTGAATGCGGTGGAAGGGACATCTTGCTTATCGCTGAAGGGCTTTCAACGACAAACTTCAACATGATTTCGCAATTTTTCGTGCTCTCACAGAGGGGAGACAACATTGTCTTCCGAGATTGTAAGTCCCGCCATCATTCCATTGTTCCTCCTATTAATCGTTCCGGACTATTCATTTAGTTTTTTATAATTTTACATATTCCACAACATATTCCTGTGCCTTTGCTATTTTTGCGGGGGTTAGATCCGAGATCTGAATTTCTTACCACTAGGCAAAGATTCCTTAGACGAGGGGAACACACCTTCGTGTCATTCAAGGGATTTGACTGGAAAATGGTAAGGTGAATCGAATTATTGCCCCTATCAAGCTGTGTAAGGTCTTGAATATCAGAAGTATTCAAATCTTCCCCTTCCCCCGCTCGATTGGCTTATTCCAAGCGGAAAACCCTTATGTATGTATCAATAAAAACAAGATCAGGTTGCAAAGCTCTGGTTTTGATTCTAGATGCAAGTATTGTACATAAATTCAGGCTGGCTTTGGACTGTCTTCGGTTTATATGAGATGAATCTGTTCTTCAAGTGGCTTGTGTGGTATTCCCTTTTTCATATTTTGCTCTTTTGAACAGCGTTGCTGAGTTGGGACTAAGTTAGAGAGAGAAACATTTGATCACAACAGGAAGGTAGTCCCTCTAATTGTAGGAAAGCATATTTGCCTGCTTTTCAAAGGTATAGTAACTGCGGTGTAACAAATTGCTCACTCTCAATTGTGAAAATTGGCTTCCAATCTACCTTACGAGTTCGAGATACATCTGCAATGTAACCTGTTGATTAAATCTACCTTCCATTTTGCAGCTTATCCCTTGCTTTTGTACATGCTTGTATGTATCCCTGTAACTTTTCTCTCAGAACAAGCTTATTGCATCTCGTTCTTACTAGCATATAATCAATTCACTTAATCAACCAAAGCAATGTGACTTTCACATCTATGCAAGGGGTTTTACCTTGGTTCAGATATGCATACCAGTGATTGTAAATTGGACCAAATTTTGGATCAGTATTAGAGATCCTTGAGAACTGTGTCATGGACCTGTTGCCAAAACAAGAAGCACACACGTATCACATGAAAAACGATAGTAGCATAAAATGGGTAATTGTAGAGTGCATGGAGGTCAGCCTTTGAGCTCTCAATGCATTATTGCTAATGAAAGAAAGAAATCTTATTAATCAACTTGAATAATCAGAAGTGGTAACCAAAATTGACCAGTGTGCGAGAATTATATCATTTGTTATGAATCACCGAGGAAAGCATCTTGTAAATTTTTGTAGATGTTCTATGCTTGATGCAACTTTACTTTTATCCCCAACAACAATCACATAAACAAGAAAGTAAAATGCTGATAGAACATACCAGTAGATCGATAGAAGACAAGCCAAAAATATATGCGTGTAGGTGCATTACGGCAGTCAACAGGATGCTTCAACCAGCAAAGTCTCAATACGGTCAGCCAACCAGAAGTGTCACACAACCCTTTCGGACAGCTATATCAGTCAACCCAAAGTCAACATTGTCCCAGTCAATGGTCAACGCAAAACAGCAGCAGCAAAAAGTCAATGCAGCCCAGTCAAAGTCAACGGTCAACCTTGATAACGCAGCCCGGTCAAAAATTTCCTTGCTGCAGTTTTCCCACGTGTGGAGAAGAAGAGACTCCAAGTGATGATTGAAAATGACCTCCAACGTTGACCTATTTATATCCATCAATGAGGGCGTGTGACACAACTGCTGGGGCTTCAAGCCTACATTTCATTTCTGGTTGACCTGCACATATTTTGAATAAATTCAAAATAAATGTTCTGCTCATTGGATCAAGACGATCTTTAGATCAATCTTGCACCTCTCTGAAAGAGGAATCCAATAAAAATATTGGCATCTTCATCTGAGCATCACAACGTGGAGTTTGGACCTAGTTGTCCAAAATTAACACTCCCTCTCAACTAGGGAGAATTCCATCCACTTGTGTCATCCAAACATCGTGCGTCATCCCGCCGTAACTTGTTTTGTTGGCTTCTTTATTTCAGAGCAAAAGTGGGTCACTCACAAAGACATCATTCTTGGCTGACAAATTCAGCCCAGAGGTCCGAAACCTCTATAGGACTTAAAAGAGTCACATACCAACCGAAAGTTGGTTTACCTGACTCGAAGTCAGTTGGAGGTCCGAAACTTCACTAGACTTGATCCCAGATCAAGTGGTTGGACATGTGCCATCCTAGACATAGAGAGTACGACAATCTCCGATGCATCCATCGATCTTTGCTACTGGTCTCTAGCTTTTCCCACCTCATTGGCCGAATGAGAAGTACTTCCCATGAGTCTGGGACTCAATGGGTAGGATGCATACGAGGCACAGATCATGAGAGGTGAACCAACTCAACATCATAACGGTGGGGCAGAAGCACCACAAGGTTCGACAAGCCTAGCCCTGTGAGTGCTTATAGCTCCGAGAAGCTATCCTCAAAGCCCCCCAGAGCTCCCAGAGCTCATCGTCCAACAAGACCCTCAGCATAGGGTCATTCCACGATTCCAAGATTCTCATGGAAGGTTAGGAACTTGACCTTCCCCAAGGGCTTTGTGAGAATATCCGCGACCTGCTCATCAGTTCCTATATGATCGAGCCTTACGGCGCCTCGCTGTACCATATCTCGGATAAAGTGGTACCTGATATCAATATGCTTAGATCCATCGTGGAACACGGGATTCTTGGACAACCGAATCCCACTCTGGTTATCACAGAGTATCACGGTGGTATCTAACACATGCCGGAACAGCTCACTGAAGAGCTTTCGCAACCAAACTACTTCACAACAGGCCATACTAACTTTAATGTAGTCGGCCTCAACAGTGCTTAAAGCCACCGACTTCTCCTTCCTGCTCATCCATGATATCGAAGCAGACCCAAGTGTAAAGCAGCATCCCGATGTGCTCTTGCGATCCACCAGACTGCCAACCCAATCAACATTAGTATATCCATGGAGTGTCACCCTCTCGGCAGTGTATCTCAGCCCATGGTTTATCATGCCGCAAAGATATCTCAATAGATTCTTGGCACCAACCCAGTGAATGTGATGAGGTTCAACCATATGTTGACTCAAAGTGTTCATTGCAAAATATACGTCCGGACGGGTGTTCACTAAGAACATCAGGGCCCCTACGAGTTGACGATACTCAGTAGGATTTGATAGCACAGGCCCAGCAGCGCTGCCACTCAACTTCTTAGAGTTGAGCTCCATCGGTGTCGACACAGACTTACAGTCTACCATTCCAAATATTTCCAGAAGCTTCACAATATATTTTCCTTGAGAAAGGAAAATCTCACCAGGTCTCTGCCAGACCTCCAGGCCTAGGAAGTAATGCATCAGTCCTAGGTCCTTCATCTTGAACTCAGTAGCGAGCTCTCTCTTACATTGATGAATGAGAGGGTCAACACGTGTCAGGAAGAGGTCGTCCACATACAACACCAGAATGAGAGGCTTTTCTCTATCAACTTTGAAGTAATGGTTCGGATCAGCATTACTACGAGTGAAGCCCAACTTCATCAAATAGCTATCTATCCTCTCGTACCAAGCTCTGGGTGCTTGCTTCAACCCGTAGAGGGCTTTCTTCACCCTGAAAACAAGGGTGTCTCGATCTTGGACTTCGAACCCTAGAGGTTGCTCCACACACACTTCTTCCTTTATCGCACCACGCAGAGATGCGGTCTTCACATCCATCTGATGAAGATTCCATCCTTGCGTAGCAACAAGGGCTATGATAGATCGGATGGTGGTATATTGAGCCACAAGTGCAAATATATCATCATAGTCTACGCCTTCCTTTTGAGAGAAGCCACAGACAACGAATCTTGTCCTGAATTTTTCAGCACTACCATCAGATTCATGCTTGATCTTATAGAGCCATTTCGAGGTGACAACTGCTTTGTCCTCCGGTCTTGGAACCACATCCCAGACATCATTCTTCATAATGGACTCATATTCTTCGTGCATACCATCCTTCCAGACTTGATGCTTTACGGCTTCCTCAAAAGATCCAAGCTCAGATTGCACGATTGTACTCATGGCTGCTAGATACCCTTGGTATCTATTCGGCTTCTTGCTTTCGCTGAATGTCCCCCTTGGGGTCATATGTCTGTCGGCATCCTCGAGAGTGTCCTTGATCCATGATGGTCTCTTCCTCATTGAAGGAGGTGGATCTATAGGGTCCATCGGTCCTTCAACATCGGACATCGTCTCATCCTTCGGTTCTTCTTGATTACCAGGCCTTACTTCATGATCTTCCTCAGATCTCGGAAGATTGATTACTTTCCTCGGGGAAGCATCTTCGTCGAAGGTAACATCGTGGCATATCTCCACTTCCCTTTGACCAGGCACATAGACTCTATAGGCCTTCGAAGTTTCGCTGTAGCCCACAAACATTCCCTTCTTCCTAGAAGCATCCAGCTTGCTCCTCTTCTCCTTTGGTACATGAAAATAAATAGGACATCCAAAAACTCTAAAATGTGAGATGTCGGGTTTCTTACCAGAGAAAACCTCTTTGGGAGTTTTTGAGTCCACAGCGGAATGCGGGCATCGATTTTGTATGTACACAGCAGTGTTCGCAGCTTCTCCCCACAGAAACTTCGGAAGACCTTGGTCACATAACATGGCACGGGAAACTTCCACAATGGTCCTGTTCTTTCTTTCAACAATGCCATTTTGCTCAGGAGTATAGACAGTTGTGGTCTCCCTCTTGATGCCAGCTTCTCTGCAAAAGTTTTTGAACTCGTTTGTCTCATATTCAGTGCCATTATCGGTCCTCAATATCTTGATCTTCTTCCCTGTTTGATTTTCCACCAAGGCTTTGAAAGTACGAAATCATATGAAAGCCTCGTCCTTCTTCCAGCTGACTGACTCCACACCGACAGAGCTCACTTTAAAGTTTAAACCTCTTAGTCTCTGAAGTTACCCATGGCAATCTGATTGATGTAGATATACTAAATAGCTTTTGCCCTGAAAGTCGGGCTTCAGACTCTATGCTCATATTTTTTTTGCCTTCATTGGAATTATTACCTCAAAATTACAAAATGAATGTTTAGGCCTGGCATACAAGCCCAGTTCTTATAATTCATAAAGTTATCCAGGGCTGTAAGAAAGAGGACATGAAAAAATATAATCAAACAAAAGATTAGATTTTTGGAGTCCATAAGCAAATAGTGTCTCCTTTGGACTCTGGAGTATCTGACTGACATTCTCCACAGACTGATACTATTTTAACAAAAAGTCATTTTCATAATCAAGTTTTTTCAAAACTTAGACTCTCTTCCAAGATCAGGGATGCTTGTAGTTAACTTGCTTTATTGAACTGGATTGGGGCTGGTTGCCAAGTTTCCTCCTCTTTGATAAAGATGGGCATATCAGCAAGCACCTTGCCTATATCACTGAACCAACTATCTCCTTGTTTCACTATGACCAATTGAATATGGAACTCCAGAGTCTGCCTGAACTCAGTCTTTTTCCACCTTCCTGAACATGTCTGTGATGTCAGGGGAGATGGGTTTGATCCTCAGACCCATTAGCTCCTGGATCTTCTCTGCCAGGGCATTTCATACATTGTATTTTATGTTCTTGCATTGTACCTTTTATATTCATGCATTTTATCTTTATAGGAGACCGTTTGGTTCTCCCGCATTGTATGGACATCATTGTACTCAGCAGTCGCTTTGACCTACTTTGTGGTCATTAGTTGGACATAAATATAATCATCTTATCTTATCTCTGTAGACCTCCATCTTCTGCAATACCTATCTTAATCTCTCAAGAAATTGGTTAACTTCAAAACAAAAACATTTCTTCTTGGTGATCCTCCTGGATCTTGCGCCATCAAACTCAATCTATCTGAAACCACGAGGCCTTATTCTAAGATCTGTTCTTACAGCTCTGGTGCACGGTGGCAGACAGTGGTCCAAACTCAGGGCTCTGTGCAGTTGGCTAAAATGACAGATATTCCAACAAAGAAAAGTAAAGGAAATGCAAGACAAAATTCTGAACCACAACAGAATATTTAAATAGGTCTTGTCATGTTATGATTCTCAGGATTAAAATCAATTTACATCAACAGATTTGCCCTCAAACCTCTCACAAATTCTTACAGACTCTCAGTCATCTTACTTTTTTCTACAGATTAGGCACCTGCGGTGCTCTGCTCCTTTGATTACTGTCTGCAATCTCAGATTTCTTATTTCATTGCTGCAGTTTGTCAATCACACGAACACTGTCTCCTTCGTATTTTTTGGCATTTGGATCAAATTCCTCGAGTGCCAATTTTCTTCTCTCATTTGCAAATCAGTCTTGTCCTCATGACCTCGGTGCACTCTTCTCAATTGCTATTCTCCTTGCAGTCCACTCTGTCTTCTCTTCAATGGACAACTTCCTTCTTTCAGAGCTATATTCTTGAGGACAATTTCTCTCTGTCTTGAATCTTTTGATTGCCACTTGGTTCCAAGCAAACCTCCTCTCAGGGCCAACCTGATTTCCTTCTTCCATTAACTTATACTTTCCTTCTCCAACACTGGGCATTCCAAGGATCATGACCATCCAGCTGCAATAATCTATCACCATCTATTCTTGCCTTGACTTCACTAACAAACATGTCCAATTCTTTGACTTCTCATGTTTGACCTCTCAACTTTCATCGCACAGTGCCATGCTTTGTATTCCCATTTGTATGCTTTGCTGCACCAATGTTTTATTATTTCCATTCGGATATTGAATTCCTGTCTGCACTCTTGACATATTCATATGTGCTCACTTCGCTCATAATCCTCAATGCATTCCAATCAAGCACTTCATGATGCTCATACATCAAGCTTCTCAACCTCCTTTGGCATTTCTATTCCTCTCCTAGAAATTTCCCTTTGCTTGATCTCCTCAAGTTTACTCCGCCTTCATCCTTCTCCTTCCCTTGGCCTCCTCCTCCTTTGGATTCGTCATCCTTACTTCTGGACTTCCATTCTTTTTCACTCTCCTTTGCAACTCTTACCTCTTTGCAAATCGATGACAGATCAATGAAGCAAGAACACATTTCTTCTCCGCTTCCCTTTGTCCTCTTTACTGGTTCATGCTGTCAAGATTCCTATATTTGGCACAGAGGAGGGATGGATACTTCTCTGTCAAATCTACATTCACCACTATTTGCTAGTAGTGCTCGAGGTTGGGGGGGGGGGAGAGAGGGGATGGCAACTTCTTTCTATTGCAGCTAACAAATTGTGAGCATCATTGCCATAATGTATAAACCTTTATCATCAGCCAATTGAGTTGCCTTCCTGTTCACATGGCTTACTTATTTTTGGTAAGTAAACTCCTTTTAACTTGAGATGGTACAAAACTCCTTACAATATGAGCTTTTACAACATGATGACCTTTTGGCCATGAAGCCATGGATAAGGGTTATCTATTCTATCAAAGTCATCCAAGACTTGCATTTGGCCTCGTTTGCAAAGACTACATTAGCATGGTGATCAACATCAACAACACCTCAGTATTAGCACTGAGCCATTTTATCCCATTAACATGGCATCTCATGTTGGAAAGATTTAATCAATTGCATTATCTGTTGATGTGAGTGGTAGCTTTGGAGGGTCTTCTACATAAGCTCGGTGTCTTAGCATGTGGAAGACATTATTTTCCTCTTCTAGTGATTTCTGTCTTCTTTCCTAAGTCTAACTCAGAAAAAGTACAATAACTAAAGTAAATTAATTATTTTGGACTATTGAGTTATGCTCGAAGGATAAATAATTTAAATTTTTAAGTGACTTAGAAATAATCAACTGTTGATCTCCAACATGGTTCTAGAAGGGAGATTGTGGTTAGGGATTTGAACTCAATGAAGATTATAAAGGAAGAAGAGCACAAGTTGTGTGAGTGGGTCATCATTTAGAGAAAATGATTTTCTCTACGTGTGAGTGGCTTAGTGGACTAATTGCAGAGAAGGAGATGTGCGAGTGGGTTTGTGTGAATCCAGGAGAGCCGAGTAGGAGATTGCAGGGTTGAGTTGGTGGAGGGAGATTGAATTTATGTGAAGGACCTCGAGTTGTTGGAGGGCTAGTTTTTGTTAGTGCACATTAGTAGCATGGAAGGAGGGTGCAGGTCAAGTTGTTGGTAGAGTAGTAGGGCCAAGTTCTCTAAGCCAATTTCATTTAGAGGCTAATTTCCTTGACATCGAGTTACCTTGGGCCAAATTCATTCTGAGGGAGCCAAGTTATAGGTTCTAGATTTGTATTTTTCCTTGTATCTTTGTGGGTCGAAAAACCCTGATTCTCCAGATGATGAAATTACGAAGAATTCTATGGGTGAATTTATTTTGCAATGTGCGATTGATCTTTTTGGTTATTTCCGCTGCATATATTTAATTCTAGAAGTTAAAAATACTAGTGATTTTATTTTTCGTGATTCAGTAATTATTTGGGTAAAAAAATAATTTGCTGGGCATAAATTAAATTGTTGTGACAAAATAATTTGGCTGGTATTAGATATTAACATGGTATTAGATATTTAACATAGTTTGTAGTGGCGAGTTTTCCTTTTTGCAACAGTAGAATTATTTCTTAAAATTTTGCAGCTGGGTTTTGTGGTCATGGTCGATTTGTGGAGATGGCATCACTGAGCAGTTTGAGATACGAAGATAGGTTGGATGGGGTATCAAATTTCAGTCCCTGGAAGGAGCGAATTACCATGATTTTGAAGATGAATGGTCTCTAGGATCTGGTAAGTAGAGACATGCAGGTTCCTTTAGATCTAGATCTTGTAGTAGCGCATAGGACCAAGTATATGAAAGCATGCTACATAATTTTGGATGGTGTGAGGGATCATATAATTCCTCACATATCAGGGAAGGACACCGAAAGACAATGTGGGTAGCTTTGATTGGTCATTATCAGAGTACAAATGACAACAAAAAAATGGTGTTGCGGAAAAGTTAAACAATATTAAATGAACAGATCTAAGACTGTGGCATCTTATCTCACAAGGGTCCAGCAGGCTCGTGATGAGTTCACAACTATTGGGGAAGCTGTGCATGATTTAGAGTTTGTCAAAGTTGCTTTAAAGGGGTGCGTAAAGCAGTGGTCCACTTTTGTGGATGGGATTCTTGCTCGTCAACAACTTCCTGATTGGAGTCGGTTATGGTATGACTTCACCTAGATGGAGATCTGGGAAAACTCATTGATCGAAGGACAGCAAAGGGGTGGTGAAGCGAAAGATGAACTTGCTCTTGTTGCACAAGCGAAAAAGGGCAAAGCGAAGGCCAAGTAGAACCAGGGTGGAGGAGCATCTTCACAGAACAAGAAGGAAAAATACACGAGCAAAGTAAATTTTTTTGCTTGTCATAAGTTTGTGCATTTTGCCAATCAGTGTCCTGGAAAAAAGAAGGGCAAGGGAAAAACTTCTACAATAGCTACTGCACTGATGGAAGAGATGGCCGAGAAGTTTGAGAAAAACTTTGCCTTAGTATCTTGCCTTTGTGGAACCATCACGAGAGGTGTTTGGTTCATGAACAGTGGAGTATCTTGTCATATGATGGGATCTTTGGACTTCTTCACCAACATGACCAATGGGCCAGAGATGTAAATGCAGTGCTTGGTGGCAAGGCCAAATATGTAGTTGAGGGCACTGTGAGTATTGAGTTTTTGATGGAATTAGGTGGTATCATGGAGGTGGACGAGGTTTTATATGTACTGGGGTTGGGGAAAAATCTCCATTCAGTTTCGACCATGGAAGACGGAGTACTGGAGGTGAAGTGGTTGTTGGGTCGAAAGGGATCAATTTTAGCAAGAAGCGGGTGATTGGTAAAAGGGAGAGGGATCTCTATCTATTGAGAGGACAACTGGTGAAGGATCTCATTCATGAGACTGACATCCAGGGCGAGATTTGGCATAGGAGGATGGGACATCTACATTGCAGGGCTCTTCCTATGGCGCAAAGGACAATTATTGGTTTTTCAGAGATCCGGGTGGAGCAGGATGGAGTATGCAAAGGGTGTGCGCTTGGCAAGTAGGCCAAGGTTGCATATCCTCACAGCAAGACCAAGTCTAAGGGTGTGTTAGATTTGGTGCAATATGATATTTGTGGTCCTATGTTTATAACATCGATCACAAGTGTTGAAATTCTAGTGTTGCAATGGACAAGAATGATTTTTTTATAATTGATAACTACTTCTATTGATGCAAAATGTTCCTTCTTTATACTTTAGTCAACAAGTAGCTATACATGAAAAAATTCAACCAATAATTCTCAACAAGAGTAGTAAATAGAGATCACAGTAGACAATGAGTAATAAGCAATAAGAAAGAGACAAGAGACACAATTAGGGACCAACAACACCAATAGGGACACAACTAATAGGTTTAGAGGATGAGTTGGATATTCCTTCGAGCTCTACCAGGAGGAGGCCGAGATGGGCCAAGCAGACATTGAGGGATGCTAAGGAGCATGTGCAGGCTCCTAGTAGCATTTTCAGGCAGAGCAAACCACCAACCAGATATTCCAGTTATTTGGCATTGATGAGCAACGCAACGAGTCTGAGCCTTCCACTTTTGAGGACGCTATAGATGAGTAGGTTTGGAGAAATGCCATGATGGAGGAGTATAGTTACATCATGAGCAATGATGTATGGGATATTGTGCTAAGACCAGAGGGAAAGTCTGTGGTCACTTCTTGATGGATCTACAAGATCCAACATGCAGTTGATGGTAGTATCGAGAAGTATAAAGAGAGGTTCGTGGCAAGATGTTTCTCCCAGAAGAAGGGAGTAGACTATGAGGAGACATTCACACCAGTCGTCGGATATGCATCTATTAGAGAGGCTATGCCCATTTCTTCAAAGATGGGGTGGCGTATACATCAAATGGATGTGAAGATTGCTTTCCTCAACGAAGTTATTGAGGAAGAGGTGTATATTGAGCAACCTCAGGGGTTTGAGGTATATGGGAGAGATTCCCATGTATGCAGGTTGAACAAGGCCCTTTATGGGCCGAAGCAGACATCGTGTGCATGGTATGCCATGATTGATGGTTGTCTTCTTGGTTTGGGCTTCACCAAGAGTGAGGCAGATCTTAACTTGTACTTTGTGCTTGTTGAGGGTGAATCACTCATCTTGGTATTATATGTGGATGACCTCTTCTTGACAGGAGTAGAGAAGCTCATAGGGATGAGCAAGGAGGATCTTGCTTTGGAATTCAACATGAAGGATATTGACTTGATGCAGTACTTTTTGGGATTGGAGTTGCGACAACAACTAGGAGAGATTTTCCTTGGGTAGGGCAAGTATGCAGTGGAGATCTTAAGGAGATTTAGGTTGGAGGAATGTAGGCCTATGTCTACACCTATGATCACTAACTTGAAGAAGCTAAGCGCATCTAAAGGCGAATTAGTGGATCCCACACTATATAGGAAACCAATAGGTTCCTTGATGTATTTGTTCAACTCTAGGCCAAATATATGTTTTTGCTGTGAACACACTTGGCTAGTTCATGGTGGAACTGAGACAAGTTCACTGGGTGGTAGCAAAGCATGTGCTGAGATACCTGTGTGGGACAATAGACTTTGGATTGAGATAGGGCAGAGTTGGAGGAGTGGAGTTGCAGGGTACGCAAATTTTGATTGGGCAGGGAGAGGGGTGGACTGAAAGTCCACATCTAGATGTTGTTTCAACTTGTGATCAACCATGATTTCATGGTTTAGTAAGAAGCAACAATCAGTGGCTCTCAATTCAACAAAGGTAGTGTACATGGCAACGAGTATGGCGAGTTGTGAGGTGGTGTGGCTTTGCAAGATGCTTGTGGGATTATTTGATTTGCACATGGGGCCAACGATGATCGATTGTGATATTCAAAGTTGCATTAAGCTCTTTGAAAATCTTGTGTTTCATGATCAATCCAAGCATATTGAGATCAAATATCACTTCATTAGAGACAAGGTCCAGAGGGGTGATGTGAGATTGCAGTACATTTGTATAGAGGAGTAGGTGGCAGATGTTCTCACTAAGTCTCTTGTGAAAGGGAAGTTTGTGAAGTTTTGAGATAAGCTTGGGGTGGTGGAGAATCCCTTCCTTGCTAGGAGGGAGTGTTGATGTGAGTGGTAGCTTCGAAATGTCTTCAACATTGGCTTGGTGTTTTAGCAAGTGGAAGACATTATTTGCCTCTTCTAGTGATTTATGTCTTCTTTCTTAAGTGTAACTAAAAAAAAGTACAATATAAAGCATGACTATTGAGTTATTTTCTAAGGATAAATAATTTAATTATTTAAGTGACTTTGAAATAATCTCAATTGTTGATCTCCAAGATTGTTCTAGAAGGGAGATTAGGGTTAAGGATTTGGACTCAATGAAGATTATAAAGGAAGGCTAGTGAGGGGGTGAGGACACAAGAAGAGCACAAGTTGTGTGAGTGAGTCATCATTTAGAGAAAACGATTTTCTCCAAGTGCGAGTGGCTCAGTGGACAAGTGTGCAGAGAAGGAGAAGTGCAAGTGGGTATGTGCGAATCCAGGAGGGCCAAGTAGGAGGAGATTGCAGTGCTGACTTGGTAGAGGGAGATTGAATTTATTTGAAGGAGGCCGAGTTGCTGGAGGGCCAAGTCTTCCCTAGTGCGCATCAGTAGCACGCAAGGAGGGCGCAAGTCGAGTTGCTGGCAGAGTAGTAGGCTCGAGTTCTCCAGGTTGATTTCATCCGGAGGCTAATTTCCTTGAGGCCGAATTCGTTCTGAGGGAGCCGAGTTATAGGTTCCAGATTTGTATTTTTCCTTGTATTTTTCTATGGGTAAAAAACCCTAGATTGTCCAGATAATGAAATGACAGAGAATTGTTGTGGGTGAATTTATTTTGCAATGTGTGATTGATCTCTATGGTTTATTTCCGTTGCATATATTTAATTCTAGAAGTTAAAAATACTAATGATTTTATTTTTTGGTGTTTCTGTAATTATTTGGGTAAATGAATACTTTGTTGGGGATAAATTAAATTGTCGTGAGAAAATAAATCTGGCTGGTATTAGAAATTTAACATTATCACGACGGGCACATCCATTGGATTTTATATTTGGGTCATTATCATGGCAAGTTCTCCAACTTCCCACCAGACCACATCCCAGTGGATAGCTTTATTTAAGTTTCTTATTGGCTCCTTAACCCAACTTAATTGTCCCTTCATCTCCCAAGAATGGGCTACTATCTCCTTTTATCAAATGATAAATAATGACTTTCAAGTCCTCTTTTATAATAGCCTTCGTCTAGTTTGCTTTTATTTCTTGCTTATTACTTCCTAACAAACTTGTCATTTCTGGTTGATTATTTGGTCTTCCCTTCTGATGAGTTAACAGTGTCATGAAGTTGCATAGTGATCCCTTAGTATTATTCCTGCGCATGACTTACCTGGAATCCTGGATTTTCTCTATACTATAAACGCCCAATCAATTTTTTATCTTTATCAGATTTTTTGGTGGCGCTTTCCATCGCTGACGAGGATCTTGTTTGATGGTAAAAAAAAATATAAAACTGAAAAATACAAGAGTTTCTGATACCAGAATAAATATGGACCCAAACCAGAACCAAGAGTGTAAACAGATAACCACAGTGAGGCATTAAACTGACCAGAGTTTGGCATATCCATATCTTCAGAAAATATGAAAAATAAGGCTGATATGTGATTGTATAGTAGAATGGTGCCTCTTTGAGCTTGGCAGTGCAAGCTTCTCCTCCTTGCAGGCTGGGGGCTACTGCATGGCCTTGAAATTGACGAGGTACTCCAGACTGGCTTGAATTTCCCACTAGAAAGCTTCATCCTCTTATTTCTCCTTGTTTGAAGTATCGTGGAGGATAACTGACTCATCTAAGAATGCTACTACGTTTCATTGAATTTTACTTGGATGATGGAGTTTCTCTCATCTCTATTGTGATTTGTGAACCCATTGCCCAATTTCATACAGAGCATAGCACAATATTTCCATAGCAATTCAGATTTTTTTATAAGGCTGGAGAAGTTTGTTTAGATGAGCTTCCCGGTGGCCTTGCTGTTCCATAAAGGTTCTGAAACATTACTTGGATTGAAGTGGATCATTTTGCTAGTTTTCTGCTGCTGCTGCCACTCTGGTTGTGGTTGATCCCGTTTGCCTAAATCTACCCTGCTGCTTTTATTAGAAGAACCAACTGAGAGGAAGAAAAGAAGGGCATGCTGAATCTTGTCCTTTATATCGTCTTAAAGAGAAATCTGTTCATAAATGAGGAATGATGGCCTGTTAGGGTGGTGTGATTGTCTGCCTCATGAGCAGGACTTCCTTGAAGTGATGCTACCACCCTGTTGAATATTTTGGAAGAATTTTCTCAAATGCTAAAATATGCTGCCCCATCCTGCCAGATAAGAAGGGTAAAGTGGGTTGGATCATATGCCTAGTCAACTCTTCCCTCCAACTTTCTCTCTTAGTATTGTGTGTGGGGCGCACTGTCCACCCGATTGCACACATGGGCACTCTTAGTTGATATGGATCGGTTTGTAAACCATTATCCTAATAAGGCTGAGGATCGATTATTGAGGGTATCTATTATCAACTTTGAGTCACCATCGAAGTTGATCTTCCAGAAACTCTTGAAGATGATCTAGAAGAAGAAAATACATTTATGAAAAGTACATTATTTGTTTCAAAAGTTCGACATTAAAATCACAGAAGCTAATCCCAAAGGCCCAAAATTGTCCTGAAAATATTTTAAACCCTTCGAATGCATGAAGCATATTTAGAGTCACCTTTGGACAAAATGATCTTGGGTTTGATTTAACTGAATTCTAGTGGTATGCTCAAAAGATACTAGTTTCACTAATCCTTGAATATTTACTAATTCTCCAAATTGTCCATTTATAAAACTCTCTTTTTCTTCAAGCCAATTAAGATACCATGCCTCTCCATCCAATCAATCTCAAATTGATAGCTTTCATTTACATCTTTGACCTTTTGTTCTGTGAAATAAACAAAATTCTTGTTTATTATGACTGACAAATATTTCTGCTAATTCCTGTCGATCTTTCTATATCTGTAAAATAATGTTTGATTGATAAGAATTGATAGATGATGATTACAATGAGCCCTTTGATGGTGTACTTATATTCATTGACTGGTCACGAGGTAAGAGGTGTGTCCTTCAACCTCCCGTTAATCTACTTATTATTATTATTAATCATTATATTTATCATATTTAATAATTATGTTTATTACATTTGTCCTCAAAGCATAATAAATTGGATTCTCTCTAGCTGACAATGTTTCATTGTCTGCACAGCTTTTCCTTTGTCTTGTTGTAAGGGCTCGACTTTGTTCCTTCTTTGTGTGTTGGTGAAGTCGCTTTGTATTGTTTGCATCATATTATGAAATCTTTTGCCCTGCTTGTTTAACATAAAACCTTGATTTGGTAACACATTTTCATTGCTTTTGTTGTTGCATGTTTGTTTCGCCTCCTTCTTTTTCATTAGTTGGCAGCCATTCTTCTTGAGATTGGAACCTTCAATGCCATATAATTTATAATGTTGACCTACAAATTAAACTCCATCAACTGTTTTCCAAGGTTGTTGGTATAAGTGTCCAAGTGCATCCACCATTCTACACATAGCATGATATCTATCTCATCGAGTGACAGAGTGTAAACCCTTGTTTGTAGTTGCAGTTCTTGTACTTGAACTGATATTTTGTGGCATCGTCACACTCCATTAACCTTTTGTCCATCAGCTATTGTGACTGTGAGGTCCTTGGTGGGATATGCAAATAAGGTTTTTTTATCTGCTGACATTGAAGTCTATATGGTTATGAGCACTGCCAAAATCTGAGTATTGTTATGTTTCTATTTTTTACAATTCATTTGAGCTTTAGTGTCTTAGATTGAGTTTTCCTGGTCTTGGTAGTGGGTGAAATTAATAGGCGTTCCTTCCTCTTTTCTTGAAACTTGGATCTTATCAGTGTTTTCAAGATGATGTGGAGCATGTTTGTAGTTATATTTCTTTATATGAAGTTTTTATTAGGTGACTTTAGAAGCCAAGGTGAAACTTTAATAAAGTGACTTTATAACCAAGCTAACTTTACCATATAATTTCCAAGGTAAAAGTTTAAAAATATATGTAAGGGGTGCAACCTTAGGACAAAATGGTATGGACAATCATGTGTAGGTAAAAAGGTGGTTGTGTACGGATGAAGAAGGAAGGAGACAATTTGTATGCTGAATGATGGAAGTACTGATGGATAAAGTGTATGGATGTTTATAGTTCAATCTGTACAAAACAGAGTACAAATGGTGATGTACAGAGGTTAACAGTGGCGGTTGTATAAAATTGCAGTGGCGGTATATTTTCAATTGATGTGGTAGTGGGTAAATTGACAGTAATTTTAAAGCACTGTGAACACTAATAATATGCGAGTTTATCCCACAACTTGGCCAAGGGTTGGCTTTGATAGCAACTAAATAAACAAAATTCCTGTTTATTATGATTGGCATGGAAAATAATATGTATAATAATGTTTGATTGATAACAATTGGTAGATGATGATTACAATGAGCCTCGTGATGGTGTACTTATATGCATTGATTTGGTCATATGAGGTAAGAGGTGTGTCCTTTGACCTTTCATTAATCCACTTATTATTTAGTAAATTAGTATTTATTATTATTATATTTATTATATTTATGTTTATTGCATTTTGTTGCTAAGGCTAGCCCTACTCCTCTGTCTCTCATGGTAGACATACTAGGACCTTGACATATCATAAAGTCTCATTAATAAAGTGATGTGGATTGCAGACATCTTGCTTATCCAAGGCTTGTCTTCTTATATTTTGGACATGCATATAAAATGGTCATTATGGAATGGTCTTAGAGATAATGGTCATATGTAGAACCTGGATGTATTATGACCTTGACATATAACAAACTTTCATTAATGAACTAATGTAATAATGAGGCATTTAATGTAGTAATTAATAGAGTAGTTAATTGTTATGTATTTGGGAACTACGTAATGTACTCCTTGTCTTGTACTATGGAATGAGACTTTGCATCATCTCATGAATGAACAAATACGCTTAATCACATTATTATGTGTATTCCTGTCCACACTTGTGTGGGTAAAAGCAACACATATTTAGAGTCACGCTTGGACAAAATGCATTTGGCCTTCAAAGAATCTTTTAATTCGCAGGGGAGAAATGGCCATTTCCTAAAGCTCATTAAATTAAAATAGTTTCTGTGATTAACATTCATTTCAGATAGGATTCTTCTAAGATGAGAATGAAACTTATGCTCTATTCCCTTTTCTTAAAGTACTTGGCAATCTACTTCTATGACTTCATGGTTGCTACTCCTCTAGTATAAGATGTTCAGTATTCAAAGCTATATATATATATATATATATATATATATATATATATATATATATATAGTGTTTTTAAAACCTTTTTTGGGTATTTGCCAAGGAATGATTAGTTTTTATGAATTACTATATTTAACCTATATTTTTTTCTCAACAAGGCCAAATATGTCATGTATATCACATGGTCAAGGTTGTGGAGGGGAACAAATAAATCGTGAAACATATTTTTGTTAATACTTAATTTTCGGCCCTTGAGGAGATTTGTGTCTTCGCACTTTATAATTCTTTGAAGAATTGATATTTTTAATTGCTGCAGTGAAAGAGAGGAATCCATGTGTCTTTGTGCCAAGAGGCGCTCTACAGTCCAGTATGGATGCGATGTTGTCATGTTCACATTAGATAATGATTGAAAAAAAAAAAATACCTGCATTAAAAAAATACAAGTTGACTTTGGAGTAAAAAAATAAAAGTTGACTTTAGAGTAAAAAATACAAGTTTGCTTTAAAGTAAATTTAGAGTTATGTTTTTGAGTTAGAACATGTAACATAAAATATTGTTAATTTTACTACATAACAATAATGTTTTTTGTAAGTTAGGCTAAACTATATTGAAATCATAAAAGAAACTTTACAGAGGCTATGGGCAGGGATGGCAAGCAGTACTTAGCCAATCGTTGGAAGTTTTCAAAATAAACCATGTTTGGGGCTGCCTCGTGGGAGGAAACCAACCCCTTAAGAGAGTCAAACTGTCTTGATTTACAAAATATTCAAGGACACATATGAAAACAAAATAGCTGAAGTATGTCCTGAGAAGACAAAAAACAGAGATGAACCTTGCTACCGAGCAGTCATGGAGTTCCTTCATCTTCCTCTGTCGCGTGGTCCTCCTCCTCAATTAGGCATTCGTATTCTCTTGCAATGGCTTCCTCCTCAATTGTGGGCGCATGAGGAGGCTCCAGAGGGGCCGCGTGGACGATGCGAGCAACATGATACTCCGCGTCGGGAACTCTAGTCTAGACGCCATTCGAGTCCATAATCCAAACATTTGTCTCCTCCTCCGCAAGCTCATGGACTGGAAGCGGTTTGGTTTTCCGGGGTGTAGGCGGCTCAGACTGCGCAATTGTGGATTTTATGCGACCTCTTCTGCCCTTTGGCTTCTTCGATGGCTGAGCAATCTCCTCCTGAGTGCTGTTAGGCATTTGGGTAGCCAACATGTCATGGCATCCTGATGAGGATCCTTCGTTGGATTCTAGGCGCTGGTCCTGTTCACGGTGAGAGCGGCTAGAGAGCGCCCCTCTGTAGCTGCCCCTGATGGGATTTTAACGTTGGTGCGGGGCCATGGAGAGGCTAGCGAGTAGAGGATTGGGAGCTGGCTGAAAGACAGGTTAAAGAGCTTCTTGCACAATATCTTCTATCTCTTTGTGAATTGAAACATAGAGTGAGGTCCTTGTATCTTTTGGTTGCAGCTTCCACACTTGCTTGAGCATGAGTGTGAGGGGGAGGGGCTATGCTGCCAGAGCTTTGACCAGGAGTGGTGGCCCTGCGAGACATGTTGACTATAGTGATAAGGATTCGGGAGCTGGAGGAGCCACAAGAGCCCGAAGCATGCTCAAAGCCATTCTTTTATGAAGAACTCTAGAACTTTTAAATTTTTAGGGATTCATTTAAACATACAAAAGTAATTAAATTATAATTTTTTTCAAACTTTACTTATTTGATTGCATATCAAGATTTATCAACTTAAAAGGAAGACATAAATAGGAACATTGATTTTGTTCTTTTATATTTCTCAAGTAGAGAGTATTTTTATTTTTAGTTTTATGAATTACTATATTATTCTTCAAGTTTCTTGTTGAAGCCAAAAAATATTCGATGCAAATAACATGGTTAGATTCTACGTGGACATTGCACTGTGGAACTTACCCTTGTACTCAAGGAAGGCTTCTTAATAAGTGCTAAGCAGTGCTTGTTTTCATCCATTGATGAAAATTGTGCATTTCTATTTGAAAATTATTGCTAAGAATTCGCCTTTCTAATTGCTGCACGATATAAAAAATAATTACTTCTTTCCAAAGCTTTCTGATGCATGCCATATCTCTTGCAACTTTGCAACTGACTGCCCTCCTTCCAATAGTGTAGAACAAAAGTCAACCAAATTGAAAAGTATATGCTGAGATCATATCTTCCTATTACTATACTAATACAACTAGACTAAAAATGGTACATTGGAGAAAGTAATATGTACTGCTACAAGAATATTTTGTAATGTCCTCTTCTAATTAAATTGCCTAAGGGAGGACAAAGTACCCTATTTAACCTCATAGGCTATAGTAATTTGTAAAAGGGGAACTCACTATTTGATGTTATTTAGCTAACATTAGATAATTTGGGGCAAATGAAGGGAAATTTGTTGATTTTTGTGTAGCATCGAGAGGTATTACCTCATGCCAAGAGGCCTCCTAAGTCGGCCTAGAAAAATTAAGAAAATCAAAATAAAATAAATTTTATTTTTAGGTTTCATGTAGGCTCAAAAGGAACAAGTTGGCCCCACTATGCAAGGGTGTGTTCCTTGGGGTAAATACACCCATTCAACTTGTATATATGCACATGATGTGACACTTCATTTGTTTCACTCACTCATCATATCTCTTATATAGAAGACACTTATGGGAGCAGAGAAAGGATGGATGGTTAAAGTTTGGACTCTGTTTCTAGAACAAATTTCTAGACATTTTATTGTAAACCTTGCTAAAGAAGAATTTCTCCTAGAAGAAGAGTTTCTGGGTTTTCTCCCAAGTTTGGGTTTTGCCAGGGAAAATTTGTTGTCTCCATTGTGCATGTCTGTCTCTTTCTGATCTTATTTGTTTCTACTATTTTTGCTACATTACTGTTGAGATTTTCTGTGTCCAATTGCTTAATGATATATGTGGCACAAGATAAATTAATTGAAGATCATTAGAAGTAATTATCAAATCAGAATTTTGGTTTCAACTGTGTTTATTGTAGAAAATTCAACATGGTTTCATATCAAGGTTGAGAGAACAACCACTAAGGACAAGTTGGAAGGACACAATCTCGTGGAAAACATTAGCCCTTAGAGGAGCTGCAACTGTTCAACAAAGGCCGAATTGACTATGTGAAAGAAGAACGAGTTTTGTGATTGCTTTAGGTCTAAAGTTGCAGGAGGTCGCATGTCTGAAGTTGTAGGAAAGTCGCAGGGCTGACCGTGCCCTAGGTTGGGACGCGGTTAAGAGGAGGCTTGTTTGAGGCTTCCATAGTGTGAATATAACCTAATTGCAGCCAAAAGGGAGTCTATTCGTTGTGTCTGAAGGTATGAGGGACAACTGAGGCGGTAAGGGCTTGGTTGTAGGTCTTGGACAACTCTGTTGTGAGGGCTGTAGGCCAAAAAGGGTTGGTCGCAGGCAGGCCTAGCCCTGGGAGCAGGGCCGAGGGCCTATAAAGGCTCAACAAACCTGGTTGAGGATCATTTGAAGTAAGTCGAGGCTGCCAAGAATATGGAAAAAACTTAAGGAGAGGGTTGAGGTGTTGGCTAAGTTAACAACAGAGAAAGAGGGCTGATCTAAGGGTTGTAACAAGAATTTGTTAGGTGAAGGAAGACCTAACAAGGTGTTTTGCTGGTTTAGTGGAATGTCACATGGTTCGGGTTCGAATTCAAGTTCGGCAATGACTAGGTTCAGTTTGAGTTCGATTTTTTTGATGGATTCGGATAAGGTTCGCCATTAGGTTCGTCTACAGATATATTAACTTGGAAATGAAATATAGGATAAAATTGTAAGAAATCAACACCAATAAAAAAAAATGCTATCACGAACATGGAAACTGCAAGGGTAGATTACAAGTTTGAGTTGTGACATGAGGTTATGAGTTTTGATCTATGGACTTGGTTAATGGCCATGAGGTTCGATGAGGTTCTCCGAACCTCAAAATCTTTTTAAGGTTCGCCAAAATTCGAACTTCAAGGTTGAAGTTCAGCGAACCTTGTGACATAGGTTTAGTGCAGAGATCTAAAGGAGGGTCAACCAACAAATGTCTGTTGCAACATTTGTAATGGGTCTTTTGGATCTTGAAGTGTTTGTTGATTTTTGGTAGCATCGGAAGTGCTCCAAGTCTCAAAATTTGTGGAGAGGCACATACATTCCAAAGAACCCAGAAATCGTTTGTGGAAATCCCACTCGGAACATGTTTTATTAAAATAACTAATTATTTTAAGGGATACCCTAAGTCTAAACTTAAGGAAATTAAATAATTAAAGGGCATTAATAAAACAGAGTGTTAATCTTCTAGAAAACACGGATCAAGTCAAGTTATGATCTTAGCCGTTGATTAAAGATCTAATCTCGGCCGTTGATATCTCAACGAGAAAACTATAAAGGAAGACTTGAGGGTCATTTGGAAAGTACAACAGTGCAGATACTCAGTTGCCCGAGAAAATCGATTTTCTCAGTGGTTGAGTTTAGCAAGAGAAAATCGATCCAGAGGGAGAGTATGAGGCCATATAATGCAATAGGATTTCAAGTTGAAATTTTCACATGGTATCAAAGCAAGGTTATGCAAGAAAGCAGGAGGATCTATGCCAAAGGGGATCTCGTGGTGCGGCCTTGGCAAAAACTCTTACCCCCAAGGGCTTACGCTTTCCTTTTGCATAAACTGCCGGAGAAGGGAAAGGCATGGAGAAGATGGAAGATCGAGTTTTATCAGAGTTGGCCTCTAGGCTGGAAAAAGAATGATTGGTATATTGATAGCGGGGCTTCAGCCCATATGACTGGGGAAAGAGAGCATTTCTCTAGCTATCAAGAAGAACATATGGACTTCCAAATTACTATGGGAAACAAGACAAAGTGTACCCCTGTAGGAAAAGGGACCGTAGCATTTCAAACAGAAGCAAGAGAGAGTCTCCGAGCCCCTAATGTGCTGCATGTGCTAGGTATGGGAATGAATTTACTTTTTGTATCTCAATTGCAGGACAAGGGATATGACATATAGTTTATCGGAAGAAAGTCTATGTCAAGCATCCAAGCTGGAAGAAGGCTTAGATTGGGACTTGAAGCAACAAACTACACAAGTTGCAGCTTGAGTCTCCAATGGCACTGATAGGCAACAATCTAAGCGGCGAATCAAATCTGAATGAACTATGGCACAGACGAATGGGGCATCTACACCCTGGAGCTCTGAGAATGCTCAGAGAAATAGTTAGGGGAGTTCTAGTTCTTAGTACCAAACATGATGACGTGTGTAGAGGGTGCGTTTTAGGCTAATACGCTAAAGCAACATATTCCAGGAGCAACAATAGGGCGAAAAGTGTATTGGGACTAATACACTCAGATATCTGCAGACCAATGTCCACTAGAGCTCTTGGTGGAAGTGAATATTTTGTCACTTTCATAGATGGCCATTCCAGGAAGACTTGGATTTACTTCCTTAAGACCAAGGATGAGGTCTTTGATCGGTTCAGAGAATTCAAAGCTTTGGTAGAAAACCTGATTGGGAAGAAAATCAAAGTTTTGCGTTCAAATAACAATGGTGAATATACTGATAAAGAATTCACGGACTTCTGCGCAAGGGAGGGCATCCGAAGAGAATGGACAACTCCTTACCATTTGGAGCTGAATGTAGATGTAGAACGGAAGGACAAGACTATTGTTGGGGCAACAAAGGCAATGTTGTTGACCAGGATCTACCTAGATTTTTGTGGGCAGAAGCATGTAGCACAACTATATATATCCAGAACAGGTCCCCTCACAGAGCGTTGTCAAGACAACAGCCAAGAGTGTCTTTACAGGGACGAAGCCGAAGGTAAGTCACCTAAGGATTTTTGGGAGTGTGGCATATTGTTATGTCCCAAATGAGTAGAGGAGCAAATTAGATCAGATGGCTGGGAAAGGGTATCTCGTGGGATATAGCGAGACATCCAAGTCGTACAAAATCTACATTCCGGGAAGCAGGAAAGTGGATGTGAAATTCATGGAGGATCGAGCCTTTAGAAAATCCCGTGAAATGCCTACTGAAGAACAGTTTGAGGATGAACCTCTTGTCCAGTGGCAGCTAGGAGAAGATCCAACATATGGACAACCACTAGGATCTAACACTGTGACTAGTACTAGCATTCCTTTAAGAGAAGAAAATCCAGATAGCTCGCAGCAGATAGGACAACAGGAAGAAGAGATGATTGAGCCACCCACTACCAGTAGCAGAATCAACAAAGAAGTACGACATACGCTGAGTGACGCAAAGGAGTTTGTGGGGGCTCCTAGAACCGAGAAAAAGCAGCGTAGTCAGCTTGACAGATACCAAGCATTGGTAGCTCAGGTTGAAGAGCCCTCTAGCTTTCAGGAGGCTGCACAACATCAAGTTTGGGTGGATGCTATGGTAGAGGAGTACAACTCTATCATGACCAATGATGTTTGGGAAGTCATGCCTAGACCACAGGACTAATCAGTTGTAGGTTCCAGGTGGATCTACAAGATCAAGTATACTGCAGGCGATAGTGTTGAGAAGTACAAGGCTAGGTTCGTGGCTAAGGGGTATGTTTAGAAGGAAGGGATAGACTATGAAGAAACGTTCGCCCCGTTAGCCAAATATACCTCTATTAGATCCATTATATCCCTTGCTGCGCAGATGGAATGGGAGATTCACCAGATGGACGTCAAGACTACATTCTTGAATGGGGTGATAGAAGAAGAGGTTTACATCGAACAACCAGAAGGCTTCGAAAGACGTGAGAAGAAAACTCATGTATGCAGGCTGAAGAAAGCCTTATATGGACTTAAACAGGCACTTAGAGCATGGTACAGTCGAATTGATGGATACTTGGAGCAGATGGTATTTGTCAAGAGTGACGTTGATCCCAATATCTACTATCTCACAGTAGAGAATGAGCCTTTGATTTTCGTTTTGTATGTAGATGATTTGTTTTTGACAGGATCATCTAGGCTCATCAAAGACTGCAAGAAGAATCTAGCAGAAGAATTCAACATGAAGGATTTTGGGCTGATGCACTATATTTTAGGATTGGAAGTTTGGCAGCAGAAGGACGAAATCTTCCTTGGGCAAGAGAGATACGCTACGGAAATTCTAAAGAGATTTAGAATGCAGGACTGTACACCCATGACTACTCCAATGATCACCAATTGGAAGAAAATTGATGCATCTGAAGATAAGGAAGTGGACCCCAACTTGTACAGACAACTCATAGGGTCTCTCATGTATCTGGTCAACACCAGGCCAGACATTTTCTATGCTATTAACTCCCTCAGTTAGTTCATGGTAGAACCGAAGAGGGTGCACTGGGCAGCTGCTAAGCATGTCCTCCGATATGTGCGAGGAACAGTCAGATATGGATTAAAATACACCCAAGGCGATGACATCATTCTGCGTGGATTCACAGATGCAGATTGGGCAGGAAGTTCGGTAGATCGGAAAAGTACCACAAAGTACTACTTCAACATTGGATTAGGTATGACCCCCTGGTGCAGCAAGAAGCAAAAATTTGTAGCACTGAGCATAGTTGAAGCAAAGTATATGGCAACCAACACAGCTTCGTGTGAGGCCATATGGCTTAGAAAACTGCTTCTGAATTTATTCAAAAGGAAGATGCAAGCGACTCGTATTCTTTGTGATAATCAAAGTTGCATCAAGCTCTCTGAAAATCCTGTTTTTCATGATCGGTCAAAACACACGACGTCAGGTGTCATTTTATCAGAGACTGTGTTCAGCGGGGAGCAGTGCAGTTGCAGTATATTCCCACAGGAGATCAGGTAGCAGACATTCTCACCAAGGCCCTAGGGAGAACAAAGTTTGTTCACTTCAGGGAAAAGATGGGGATGATTGAGAATCCATTTCAGTAACGGATGAAACAACACTTAAGAGGGAGCTGTAGTACGGATGTAGTAGTGGGAGTATCATGGGCAATAGTACAGTAGCAGCAACAATGCAGTGGTTGATGGACAGATTGTCAGATATCAGCAGCGCAAAGGATGCTTTAGGGTCAGAGTAGTATGCAACAGGCATATTGTTAGAGCACCTTCCTCGCTAAGAGGGGTTGTTTATTTTTGGTAGCATTGGAAGTGCTCTAAGTCTCAAAATTTGTGGAGAGGCGTAGACACATGTATTCCAAAGAACCCATAAATCGTCTGTGGAAATTCCATTTGGAACATGTTTTATTAAAATAATTAATTATTTTAATGGAGACCCTAAGTCTAAACTTAGGGAAATTAAATAATTAAAGGGCATTAATAAAACAGAGTGCGAATCTTCTAGAAAACATGAATCAAGTCAAGTTATGATCTTAGCCGTTGATAAAAGATCTAATCTCTTTCGTTGACATCTCAACGAGGAGACTATAAAGGAAGACTTGAGGGTGATTTGGAAAGTACACCAGTGCAGATACTTAGTTTCCCGAGTAAATCGACTTTCTCAGTGGCTGAAGTTCAACAAGAGAAAATAGATCCAAAGGGAGAGTTGCAGGTGGAGGAGAGGTAGAGAGGATTCAACAGCAGTCTGGAGTGCAGGAGCAGGTGACGCAGTGGCGGGAAGGGAACGGCGCAAAAGGTTGACGCAGTTTTGCGTGGTACCCACGCAGAGTCTGCATAGTGGTCACGCAGGAGGTCTAGGAAGGTCCTTTCGAGGCCAGTTCTCATCAACTAATTTTGTGAGAAGGTTCTCCAGTGTTATCATAGAAAGTTTCTCTTCGTTACTGCTGATTGTAAATTGTACAAGAAGATTATTGCTGAATAATAGAAATCCTCATCTGCTGCATCGATTTTTTGCATTGGGTTTTTCTGGGGAAAATTGTCCAAATATCTGTGTCATTTGTGTGCTAGTATTTTCCTTATTGTTTTGCTCAGTAATTATATGGTGAAGTTTGCATTTGAATTTATTTCGATATTTACTGAAGATATTTCTGAATAATAAGTAGAAGAAATAACATCAAAATTTGTAGTAGGATTTCAAGTTGAAATTTTTCACATTGTTAACTTTTAAATTTGGTTGCTCTTAGGAGCAAAGCCAAGGTCAATTTTTTTTCAATAAGTACAAAGTCAACTACTCTAATTAATAAAGTAACTTCACATATGGTTGACAAATTCCAAAGATGGATGGTTTTCTTGATATATAAGTGATGGAGTTGGATCTTCTTACCCTTGAATATGTTGGAAGTTTGCATTAGTTTGGGATAGTCAAGCAACTCCCCTGCGTGTGCTAATAATTGTGTATAATTCTCTATTTGAGCACCTTAGACGTCAAGGACAACCTAACTGAGGGTCATTTGTAGCAGACCAAGCGTTCTAATCCTATGGGAAGGTTGGTCGAGCTAAAAGGGTGCTCTAGATGAAGACAAAGGTGCTGTAGAGGCCGAGATGAAGAAGAGGGCTAGATCTAGGAGGATTTGGGCTGCTATAGCAGCTAGCAAATCGACTGGTCTTCCGCTGGCGATCTCTTAGGTGGCCGTGGCATACAGAAGGGCCGAACAATGGTCTAATTGCCTTTGTTAGGGAAAAGAAGAAGACTACAAGTAGGATGAGGCCTAAAGGAGGACAATTGAGGGCTAGAAAGTGCCCAGATCAGTTGGACAAAGTGTTAGAAGGCAAACAAAAGGCTACAAGGAAGTTTTTTAGGCAAAGAAGGGGCTAACGATAAGCTTGCTGACAAGGATGAACATTCACCTCAGAAGGAGACAAAGGAATCCAAGTTTGATGAGATTGCAGATGGACTTCATTGATCTCTTCAAGGAGGCAAGAGGGAGTTAACAATTCCCTACAAACCTCAACAATTTCCTTCTTAATCAAGAGATAAGTAGCTCATATTTTTTCTCCCTTGATCAATTTTATTATTTTACATTTTGTTCAGCCTCTTGTCCTTTGTATTTTGCTTGGTTATGGTTTTTCTTCAATGACCACTTGAATGGAGGGAAGAATAGGTACATTATCGTAACTACCAATGCAATGGTTCATGTGACAACTGACAACATCAAGAAGTTTATGAAAAGAGGGTTCTCCTTGTGAGAGGGAGTAGACTACGAGAAGATTTTTGCTCCTATCACCGATGGTCAAACTCTCGGGCTCGAGCATAGACTCAACAAGAAGTGATTAATGTGAGAGGGAGTAGTAATAGCAGAAGGACTTGCTTATGTGATAGAGGGAGCAGTAATAGCAGAAGGACTTGCTTATGTGATAGAGGGAGCAGTAATAGCAGAAGGACTTGCTTACATGACAAAGGAAGTAGCCAAAAGGACATGGCCAGACCACTTCATCCAAGACATAATACAGAGAGGAGCGAGAGAGCTCCAGTACATATCCACAGATGAACAGATTGTGGACATACTTCAAAGACGAGCTTAGTATGATGCTACATGTCTCCCTCATTGGAAGGGAATGATGAGGTCTTAGCAGGATTGGGACCATCTCTTGAAGCCATAATAGACTTTGGCTAGGTCATATAGGACTTTGACCAAGGGGAGATGAATATAGGACTTTGACGAAAAAGGTGAATGGCCCAAGGCATTTACAGGGGCAATTATAGGATACATTCACCTCTGAAGCCAGGAGGACTTGGCTAGGTTGACCAGAGGTGAATGCCCAGGGAAATTATAGGATTGGACAAATCTTCTCCATAGAAGCTAGGACTTGGCTAGGTCATAGAGGACTTTGACTAGAAAGGTGAATAATCCAGAGGAAAATTCTCTCCTGAGAAGCTAGAAGAACTTGGATGCCAAAAGGACTTGGCTAGGTCATGACCAAAGGAGATTGATACATTTTCCCAAGGAGCCATAAAGGACTTTGGCCATGCATTAACATGGCAAGCCCATAATTTCTTCTTAATGAAGGGGAAATTTTAGCTAAAGGTGAATTTGTTGCTGCCAAGGAGGTAAGAGGGAGTGTTGATTTTTGTGTAGCATTAGGAGGTATTCCTGCATGCCAAGAAGCCTCCTAATTTTGCCTAGAAAAATTAATAAAATTAATATGAAATAAATTTTATTTTAGGGTTTGATGTAGGCTCAAAAGGAACAAGTTGGCCTCACCATGAAATGGTGTGCCCCTTGGGGTTAATACACCCATTCAACTTGTATATATACATAGATGTGGCACTTCACTTGTCTCACTCACTCATAATATCTCTTATATAGAAGAAATTCATGGGAGCGAAAAAAGGATGGATGGCTAAAGTTTGGACCTGGTTTTTGGCACAAATTTCTAGACATTCTATTGTAAACCTTGCCAAAGAAGAATTTCTCCTAGAAGAAGAGTTGTTGGGTTTTCTCCCAAGTTTGGGTTTCCTAGGGAAAATTCTTTGTTTCGATTGTGCATGGCTGTCTCTTTATGATCTTATTTTTTTCTACTGTTTTTGTTGCATTACTGTTGAGATTTTATGTGTATAATTGCTTAATGATATATGTGGAACAAGATAAATTAATTGAAGATCATTAGAAGTAATTATCAGATCAGAAATTTGGTTTCTACTGTGTTATTGTTGAAAATTCATCAACTTGCA
Source organism: Pinus albicaulis (assembly GCA_034641835.2). NCBI lineage: Eukaryota > Viridiplantae > Streptophyta > Pinopsida > Pinales > Pinaceae > Pinus > Pinus albicaulis. Next base: position 807,178,307 of record CM076582.1, on the reverse strand, counting down.
ATAAAAGTCAAATTTGGGGCAAGTGGAGGGAAACTTGTTAGCCACTCAAAATTAAAATTATGAGGGAAAACCCCAAAGGGAATCTATAAAAATGAGAGGAGATTCATTGTGAGCATCATGGATTATTGATCATTTTGATTTTGGGCTAAGGCTCTTGGAGGGTTTTAAGACCCCTTTCCTTTGATTGGTTTCGATGGTGAAAGATTCCACCCTAGCCAATCCTCCTTTCACTCTCACTCTAGGAATGAACTTTGCTTAACATAACTTTCTGAGGCAACATTTATTCATTCTGTAGCAGCGAGGGTTTCTGAGGCAACGTTTATCCATTTTGTGGCAACGCGGGTTTTTGAGGCAGAACTCTGTGGCAATGAATTACTCCTGAGGCCTTATTTGTGGCAATGACTTATTACTTGTGGAACGAGGCATGTTAGGGCTGTTTTTTGAGGAAGCAAGACTGGACATGCCAATCATGAGCCAACAAGTTATCATTTAAGTCAAGCAGAGGTTGCTTCCCTATCATATCTGTGCTTTGAGGCAACGAGGAGGTGAGTTACCCGTTCTCTGTGGCAGCGAGGCTAGAAATAACCTTGTGAGACAACAAATTAGTGCTTTGAGGCAACGAGGAGGTGAGGGGCTCGTTCTTTGTGGCAACGAGGTTGGGAAACCCCTTTCTAAGACAATGGAGGGTGTACCTAGGGTTGTTGGAGAACCATAGAAGCCTGCCTAAGGTGGAACCAATTTCTTGTGGTAGCAAGAGGCTAATTTCGAGGCTGTAGACAACATAAAAGAAGACAAACAGAAGGTCGCAAGGTTTATGAGGGTGATAGTTGATTGGCACTGAAGCAACTTGGGAAAATATAGTTTGGAGCGACCAACAAGGGCAGTTCTAGGCAACAAGTGACTAAGGGTGCCACTTAGGACGCTGAGATCGCTGATAATTGTAAGGTCAGATTAGTAGTATAAGAGCAACAAGTGACTACGGGTGCCACTCGGGAAGCTGAGATCGCTGCTGATTGTAAGGTCATATTAGTAGTATAAAAGCAACAAGTTTTTCTAGTGTAACAACATTAGTTGTGAGTCTAAAACTATAGTGTGTTATTGGAAATATTGTGGATTGGTAGCATGCTATATACTGTTGAATTGGTTTTACTTGTATTGTTGTTGGTGAGATCAACTACTTCTATTTACATTGTTTTTGCATTCAATATCATCTCTATTTTGAAAATTGAAGAAATATTGTGATACTGGTATATAATACAATTTTTTCATGTGCTCTTTTCAACCCTAAGGGTAATTTTCATAAGAGGGATATTACAGTGGTATTAGAGCTATGCATCCTGCCAACTTGTGGGCATATAAACTTTGGATGCTCCTAGAGGATATAATGAAAACGTTTCAGGCAGGAAAAAGAGGGGTTTCTCATAATTCAGTCATGGCAAACATACAAGAGCAACCACCAAAAGTTAACCCCTATGACATCTTAGGGGAGGTAGCAAGAGGGCAACAACAGATAACTTAGTAGATGGCACAAGGGCAACAACATATAGCTCAATTATTGACACAAAAGAAGCAACAAATGGCCCAATGTTTTATGCAGATGTTAGCAAATCTGAATAATGCAAGCAATAATGCTGCTAATGGATCTAATGGAGGTATTAGGAGTTTTGCAAAAGGAAGCAACAACCATAAACTTGGCCCCTTAAGCATCTCAACACAAACTAACATTGGGCAACCAGTAGAAAAAACCCTAGATCCCTACTACCCCAGTTTTTAGATGGTCAAGGAGCAACAAACCAAGGACCTGTAGAGTAGAATAAAGCCTTTTTCAGAATATTTTTGGGAGTATGCATCACTAGGAGAAGATGTTTGAGGTGCCAGTACCTTTACCGAGTTCAGTAATATCAAGGACAAAAATAGCCCATCCCCATGTTCAATGAACTATTAGATGAGTTGCATCGAGCAATGATTTTCTCGGAGGTTGATCTTCAATCATTGTATCACAGATCTGCGTTCGAGAGCATGATGTGCATAAGACAACCTTTAGGTGCTACTATGGGCATTTTGAATTCTTGATCATGCCATTTGGGTTGACCAATGCATCAGTTAACTTTTAGTCATGCATAAACCACATCTTCAACAAATAATTGAGGAAGTTCTTATTAGTATTCTTTGATGACATCATCATATACAACAAAATGTGGGAGGAGCACCTGGGACATTTGCATAAAATTTTGGGTATTATGAAGTATTCATTTTATGCCAAGGCATTTGCATAAAATTTTGGGTATTATGAAGTATTCATTTTATGCCAAGGCATTAAAGTGTGAATTGTGGATGACCAAGTTCCTTTATCTGGGCCATGTGATCAATGCGCAATTTGAAATTTTCCTTAAATTGCAACAACTGAGTATTATTCTCCTAACTTAACAATTTATTTGTCTTTTGTAATTATTATTACGACAAATATCGAATAAACCACACTGCAATTCCTCACCAATTAAAATATGCTGTGGAAATAAAATAGGAGCTGAGAAATAGATATGCACACACATAAAAATTGACATCAATATTTTTTGACTAATAGTTCCGGAAAAATCCCAAAGGGAAAACCTGTGCAACACATGAGGGTTTATTTTATTATTATGCAACAAATTTTAAGAGTACAATAATCTAGATGCCCAACTGGCAATCCTCTAGCAAATATACAGGAAAAATTATTTGGAGAAGATTTTCTCTCTTTGCAATCAACTTCGACTCTCCTGGCCTGCTCAAACCCCTCTTTGGAAAATCTCACACTTTGCTTGGAATTTGCACTGTTGGCTCTAGGCAATACACACAACCTCGGATCTTCCTCCGACTGGGCAGTCTATGTGGAAATTTCTGAATCTTTACACTTTATGCAGAAATTATTACTGTTAATTTGGTTATGCTCCTCCTACTTAGATAAGTTATTAACTGAATAAATTCAAGTTAAAATCGAAGCAAAACACATAACAAATCTCCACCAATCCAGATCTAGAACAAGTTCATGCACACATAGACAAAGTGACACAATTATTTCTGGACAAATAGTCCCTGGGAAAACCAAATGCGGGAAAACTGGTCTTCTGGCTGCTGAAGGGTTTTATTATTATGAATTTTCTGAATACAACAAGCTTGGGTTCCAGATCTGGAAAACCCGACAGAAATATTAGATCTACTGCTCACTGGTTGATATAGGGCCAAATTAATGACAGATCCACACCCTCAAACGAGATTTACAGAACTCAGCCAAAATTAGGGCCTAGAAACCCCAGTGCTGCACCTAAAGCCTCTGCATTAGCCTCTGAAGCCCCTCTGACCCTCAGCGCTGCTCCGGAAAGGGTTGCGTTACCCCAGATTGGGTGACGCAGTCCCTACGCTACCCTTTAGGGTCTCTGCATAACCCTCGAGGGTTTCCTGCAGCAAATCACGCTATCCTTGAGGGATTGCACAGCACCTGCGTAGCACAATTGCTGCCCTTCCTGTTGCTTCGCTCTTGCTTCTCTGTGCTGCCTCTCTGAGCTGATCTCTGCCTCTTGCTAATTCTAGACCCCGGGATCAGATCATCCCCTTGGCCTAAATTCCCCTTTCTGCAGCTGAAACACTTCTGAGTATTCTAAGCAAACCCGCCCTAGAATCTCAGCTTAGCTTCAGTGCTTTGCCTCTGTGTGTCTTTACAAATGACCCCAAGCCTTTCCTTTATACTTTTCTCGTTGGGAAACGAACGACCATGATCAGATCTTGAATCAATGGCTAAGATTAAAAGAAAGATTGATCTGTGTGACTTAATACAATTTCATCACATGTTTAATTAAATTCACTTTAATTATTTAAGTTCCCTAAATTTTAACTTAGGAAATACATTAAAATAATTAATTAATTTAATATCTCCTAAACCAGATGAAATTTCCCAAATCAATTTCTGGGTATTGTAGATCAAGTGTACTCTAGTCCCTCCACAAAATTTGGGAGCTAGAGCACAACTGATGCTACCCCAAATACACAAAATTTCAAAACTCCCTCTTAGCATCAAGGGTGTGCTCTAGCAATGCATCACACTATGCATTACATGATTTTGGGCACTGATTCTGTGCTGCTGAAGCTTGATTGCTGTCACTCAACTCTGCACTGCTGCTGCCATTCTGTATTGTTGCCCATGACTCTGCCACTGCCACTGCAACCTTTGTACTGCAGCTCCCTCTCAATATGCTGCATCTGTGCTGCTCATAGCACTGCCACTGCTGATCTGCTGCACTGCAACTTCAGTTGTTGAGAGAAACAACTGAATGTCCTGCCCAATCTTTGATAGACAAGTCAGATGCGCTGCATCCTCATCACTGAAGCTCCATAGGCTACAGATTTGTGCTGGCATCTGAAGGATGATGCATAGCTACAACTCTGCATTGCGTTAGCAGATTCCCTCTGCACTACTGAAGTCACATCAGCCCCTTGTGCTGAAATCTCTCACGTTGCTGCTGCACTGCGCTGTCCCTCTGAAGCCTTCTGCGCTACTGTAGCGCTACACTGCGTAAGCAACTTTTCTCTGTGCTGCTGAAGTCACACGAGCCTCTGCACTGCTGCTACTGCTTAGCTCTGCACTGCTCCTCCCAGTCATTAGATTTGCCTGTGCTTCATATGTGATCTATGCACCCACTGCTCCACTTGTCCTGCTACTGTCTTAAGGCTGCCATAGCTCGCATGTGATCCAAGAGATGAGCTACTCAAGGATCTCGCCCTAGACTATGTAGCTCCTCTACATATCCATGTCACCCCACCTCTGTGGTTCATGAGCACTCATGGCTGCATCATCTTCTGACCCATCATCTGCCACAGTAGCCTTGGAAGAAGAAGCTTCCTTGTCCTTTTTCTTCTGAGGACAATTGCTTGCAAAATGTCCCATTTCACCACATTGGAAACACTTGATATTTGAGAGATACTTCTTCTTCTTTCCCTGTTGCCTCTTTGATGCCAAGGCTGCATATTCCTCATCTTCCTTCTTCACTTTGCTTGATCCCAAGGTATATTACTTCTTGGTGAATTTGCGGAGTTCTTCTTGACGCAAAATTGACCACAAGCTGTCCCAATCTGGGAGGTCCGCTTTGCCCAAGATACTTTGGACAAAGGTTTCCCACTCATCTGTGACTGCATTGAGGGCAGTCCTGACCATCATATCGTCTTCCACCTTAGCACCAGTTGCTGTCAACTGATCTCTAATCGATTGCAGTCTGAAGAGGAAATGTTCCATGGCTTCTCCCTTGGTCATCATGAATGACCTCATCTGTGTCTCCAACAACATCTTCCTTTGGATAGATTTTCCCTCATATAGGGATATTGAGGCCTTCCACATCTCATTAGCTGTCTTATTCTCAGCTAAGTGTGGTACAATATGGTCCTTCATTCCATCCATAATCAGTCGCTTGGCATGCCCAACAGCTTCCTTATGCTTCTGAAGGAGATCTGGATCGGTCGGTGTGGCCAGAGTTTTCTCTGCATGGTCTCTAAGATTGTATGCCTCAAGGACTATCAGGATCCTTGCCTTCCAAACTGAAAAGTTCGAGAGGCCATCCAGCCTGTCCTGATCACACAGTCCATGAGGAGCCATCTGCTTAGAATGTGTCGGAACTTCCTTTTCTCTTTGCTAGAGAAATGGTTCTAAGGCCCTTGGTGAAACATGCACCTTCTACTCCATCTGACAATTGATTTCCTTCCTTGGAAATCTGGCAAATCAACTATGATTCAACTCTTTGATCCTCCTATCAATCTGCAAGTTTCTTTGGCTAGAAACTCTCTGAGAAGTTGATCTCCTCCCGCTCTTTGTCACTTGTTCTTAGGCTAAAAATCTAAAAACTTCAGAAATTTAACCCCACCAGCACCTTCTGAATTTTTGCAGCTTTTCTTTAGTCTTTTCTGGATTTGACAGATTCAAATCTGCATCACACTGGCAGGCTTCAGACTAATCCAGTGCTGTTTCTGAGCTGCCTCTGCGCAGTAATTGTGTGGGCTTGCTAGGAGACAGGGTTAGACTGCGTCACCCTTCCCTCTGTGTGAATCTGCCTCTGAAAACTGCGCTGTCCCTTCATATCTGCGTTTCTGCTGCTTTTCTAGCTGCTTCTTACAGCTAGAACCTTCAGTCTCTTGCTGATGACCCTCCTAGATCTGCAGTTGCTTTGATACCATGTGGAAATTTTTGAACCTTTACACTTTATGCATAAATTATTACTGTTAATCTGGTTATGCTCCTCCTACTTAGATAAGTTATTAACTGAATAAAATTCAAGTTAAAATCGAAGCAAAACACATAACAGATCTCCACCAATCCAGATCTAGAACAAGTTCATGCACACATAGACAAAGTGACACAGTTATTTCTGGACAAATAGTCACCGGAAAAACCCAATGCGGGAAAACCGGTCTTCTGGCTACTGGAGGGTTTTATTATTATGAATTTTTTTGTATACAACAAGCCTGTGTTCCAGATCTGGAAAACCCAACAAAGAAATATTAGATCTATAGCTCACTGGCTGATCTATGGCCAAAAGATTGATCCACACCCTCAAACATGATTTACAGAACTCGGCCAAAATTAGGGCCTAGAAACCCCAACGTTGCCCCTGAAGCCTCTGCGTTAGCCTCTGAAGCCCCTTTGACCCTCAACGCTGCTCCGGAAAGCGCTGCATTACCCCAGGTTGGGTGACGTAATCCCTACGCTGCCCCATAGGGTCTCTGCGTAACACCTGAGGATTTCCTGCAACAAATCACACTGCCCTTGAGGGAATATGCAACACCTGCGTAGCACAGTTGCTGCCCTTCCTGCTTTTGCTCTGCTGCTTCTCTGAGTTGACCTCTGCCTCTTGCTGATTCTAGACCTCGGGATTAGATCATCCCCTTGGCCTAAATTCCCCTCACTGCAGCTGAAACACTTTTGAGTATTCTTAGCAAACCCATCCTAGAATCTCAGCTTAGCTTTAGTGCTCTGCCTCTGTGTGTCTTTACAAATGACCCCAGGCCTTTTCTTTATACTTTTCTTGTTGGGAAACCAACGGCCATGATCAGATCTTGAATCAATGGCCAAGATTAAAAAAAAGCTTGATCCGTGTGACTTAAGACATTTTCATCACATGTTTAATTAAATTCACTTTAATTATTTAAGTTCCCTAAGCTTTAACTTAGGAAATACATTAAAATAATTAATTAATTTAATATCTCCTAAACCAGATTTTCCCAAATCAATTTATGGGTCTTGTAGATCAACTGTACTCTAGTCCCTCCACAAAATTTGGGAGCTAGAGCATAACTGATGCTACTCCAAATACACAAAATCTCAACAGTCTAGCCTCCCTCCGCCTCTGGAAAGTTTTTGCTCTGCCTTCCAGACTTAGATCTGGCCTTCGACAACTGAAATGAATTTCCTCTGATAACTCACACTGTTGGACTTGCTAACTCACACTACCTATATGACTCTCTTTGCAAAAGTATTCAACCTCCCTTTTCCTACCTCTCTAACACTGGAAAACTGCTGGGAAATTCTTCAGAATCTTGCTCTTTGATATTCTACTGCTTCCCCTCTTCGATGCTCTTCCTCTGGCTTGAGTTGCGCCCTCATTGAAGCTGTGAACTGGGTAGCTCGATCTGCCAAGATGATTGATTCTCCCACAACTGTATCTTTCTCCATCCCTTCGAACTGCTCTTATAATCTCTTTTTGAGACATCAACGACCAATATTAAATCTCCATCAACGGTTAAGATCAATTAGACTTCATCAATAGAAGTCTCTAGAGCAATCTCGAACATCCTTAATTAATTGTAATATCCCTAAGGAGAATTTACAGTAAATAATAGGCACATATAGACATGAAAATCCACAAAAAATAAACACGCACATTAGAACACCAATTAGCCATCAAAACTGCGTTGTTGAGCCATTTTATTAATATGAAGCGATGTACAAATTAGGTGCTGGAAAGAATGCATCTTGGCTTGCTCAAGGCAAGCTAGAGAAGCCCAAAAATATAATGTCGAACACCCTCTAACACTCTACTCTACGTGGTTGTAGCTTTGCGTTGGGAATGCCCAGAAGTGGTGTTGCTCCCTGGAATGATCTACTGCTATGACCTGCTACGCTGCTCAGAAAATTCCGAGAAATTAATCCCGACCTCTACTCAACAAACCCAGAATAATTCACGGGAAGGTTATGGCCAAAGCTTGACCCCGAAAATTGGCCCTCTTAGGCTTGGATGCCTTTGCTGTTGGGAATTCGGTCCTGATGATTCTGTTGCTGGAATCCACTAAAAATGCCTGAAATCCTTGTTCGAAGGCTTCCCAAGCCTTCCCACCAAATCCACTCCAAAATCTCCCTTCTCTCTTTAACTCCCGGAGTGACTCCCTCAAGTGACTGCGTAGCTTTTGCGTTGCTGAAGAAGTCTCTGCGCTGTGGTATGGGCTCTCTACTGCTGAACTGAATTGGACCAAGATGGAACACCTTCCTTGGGCTAGCACTCGAAGTCCACGGAAGCAAAGGTTGGGATCTATGCTCGGAAACACCCGTGTTTTAATATCCCAAATTGGGAACAAACAATAATACAAAGCATGCAAAGACTAAATCTACAACAAACAGAAAAATGCATAAAAAACACCATGAATTGAGCCAAAAATGCCGAGCCATTTTATTAATATTTCTGAATGGGAAAGTTACAAATGGTGCTTAGGAAGATGGCACCTTGGCCTGCACAAGGCAAGTTGAAATACTCCACAATCCCTGCTCAAAAAACCTTGTTGCTTGCTGCTCTGCATGGCTCGTCCTCCTCTACGCTGCCCAGTCTGGAAATGGACTGCGTATTGGGGCTGTTCTATTGCTCAGAAAATTATAAGACTTGAACACCAGACTCTCCTCAACAAACCCAAAAAACCCCGCGAAGGGTTTTCCGAAATGCTGACCCCGGAAAGTCACCCTCTTGAGCTGGGTACGCAATTCTGCTGGGTACATGGGGCTCTGAACTGATATGCTAGAAATAGCTGCTAGAAACTGCCCAAAACTCTGCTAAGGAAGGGTTGATCCCCTCGCAAAAGTCCTCGCTGAAATATCTCGTTCTTTCTCCTTCCCCGGAGCTGTTCCACCACTGGATTGCGTAACTCCCTGGTTGACTGTGCTGCCCTGGAAGGGATTGCGTATTTCTGAATTGAACCTGGGGAAACTCTCCTCCAAAACTGACTGAAATCCTCTCCTGAGCAGGCACTCGAAGTCCCTCGAGGATGAGGTTGAGATTTCCGCTCGGAAATCTCTGTGCTAAACAACACTTGCAGACTCGGCTAAACAGCTCAAGTGTGCTTCTAGTTTACCAGACAAAAAGTTAGCTGATGACTGAATGAATGAGGAATAAGCTGCTCTCATCCTCTTTTACCTAGCTGAGCCCCCAATGTTCCCTTGGGCCCCACTAGATTGCACTGCCTCCTCTGCCAGCCAACCATTGCGCAACTGTTGTCCCCACGTTGCCTACACTGCTGCCTCTCCTGCATTGCCAGTAGGCTGATGTCTACTCCATATAGCTTGCCCCACGGGCCCCACTCCAGCTCTATTGCTTGCCTTAGTGACTTTAAGAAAGTGATTTAATCTCAGATTTATTTGTGGGTCACCTTTACCCACTTGATTTTCCTGCTAACATTAGAAAAAGGAAAAATTGAAAAAATTAATATTCCAATTAGCTGATTGCTAATTTTTGGAATATTACATGAACAACACATGTAGACTTGGCTCACTCCTCAAGTGTGCTCTGTCATTAGACAATTTCTGAAAAGATGAATGAATGAATCATATGAGCCTTCCATGCTGTTTTTGTCCATGCCCCCCCAACGTTCCTATGGGCCCCATGCATACCTCCAACCTCCATTCCGCTCCAATGACTGCGCAGGCTCCATGTGGGCTGCAATCTCCTCCAAATGGGCCCCATTCTCCACTAAATCTGCAATATTTGGCCCTAGGCTAATGGTTTGGGGCTCATAGATGCCTAAGTCTAATTGTGGGGCATCCAAACCCACTTCTCCTAAAGTCAAAATCGTAATAGTAGCAAAAATGGCAAAAAATAATATTTCTACTTAGCAGAATTGCTAAGCATGAATATTACATTAATTAACTTTAATTAACCAATTTCCCAAGTTAAACCAAGGAAATAATTTAATCATTGGCTAATTAATTTAATTAAGGTGTTTTGGAGCAATATCTCGTGAAACTATTTCTGGGTATTGGAGATCTTGTGTTCAATAGCCTCTTAGCACCATTTGAGACTAGAACACCTGTCTCATGCTACCAACATAACCAAAAGCTAACATTCCCTCTTAGCGAGGAAGGTGTTCTCTCCGCATCATCTCTCCCCTACATCCCGTAGCTAGACAAATCATGCTGCTAATGTCCGACATCTGTTTCACCTCGTTCCTTCAAATCTCAATTAATTTGACTCCCTGTCACTGGAAATCATTGTGAAGAAGTCAATTGGCAAACCTGTCTATCAACACTGTGCATACTCTGATCTTCCTCACACTACTGTTGCTACCGCTCTGCTGCTTATCTTGTAGTGCTACTACAACTATTGCAATAGTGAGTCTGATCTCACCTGATCTCCTGTTGAAACAGATGTGGGAAGTCTCTCTTGGATGGAAACTCCCTCATGGAATCTCGCTCTGGCTGGAACTACCTCGCAACTTGCAACTGGCCAATTCGCACTGCCTCCTCCAATCACAGGAGTTTCCTGCAACTATAATTGGAATCTCGATCTCTACAATGTCTATGCAACTGGCTCTGCAACCGTCCTTGAGTCTCTGATTGTAGCTAGATCTGCACTGTCTATTAAGCATCTGACTGCACCCAATTGTCTCTGCTTCTCTCTAATATCTGAATGCAACTAGCTCTGCACTGCCCCCAAGATTTGATTGCGCATGCTGAACATTGATCCTGCTACTAAATAATGTTGGCCCCTATAGCAAAGGTAATGATCCATGTGAAGAGTAAAGTTCTTCCCACAAATCCCGCCCTATCTTGCAACTCTGAAGCTTACGCTCCTCCTCCATCTGGAGGTATAATTGCTATCAACGTGAACTCCTCCAATCTGGAGGTCAACTCATCTATCTTTGATGAAGTTGTTGTTTACTCCTGCTCGTTCTTGTTTGTCTCTCTCTGGGGACATTGGGTGAGGTAGTGACCAAATTCACCACACTCGAAGCATTTGACCTTCGATATGTCCTTTTTCTTCTTCTTGCCTCCCTTTGAGTTTTGTCCTTAACTGGGACCCATCTCTGCGAAACTCAAATAAACTAGAAACTAGTGCTGGAAATCTCCTTCACTTTCTTGATTGGCCTTCCTTCTGCTGCTTGCACTCCCTTAGGAATTTGCAGATCTACCCTTGGTTGCCTTAGAATGCCCTTCTCTGGCACTCACACTGCTTGCTGCTCCACTCTGGACAACTCGCTCTACCTTTCGAAAGTCCTTCAAAATATTACACATGATCTGCTGCTTTTGAAGCACATGCTAGCTAACTGGCAAGACTTTTACGACCTACTGCTGCTAGATATCATAGATCTCCTTCCTGGAAACTAGAAACTGAAAACCCTCTGAGAAATCTAGAAATCTCCTCCCTGTGTGCTTTTCTCTTCCTGCCCAGCACAAATCTGCAGTTGCAACCCTTGCTGCAAATCTTCTGCGTCCAGATCTGCTCACCGGAACTGCTTCTCGACAACCACACTGCCTGCAATTCGCACTAACTTTGAGGCTATTTGAATTTTCCTCTGAACTAGTTCCGGAAATCAAACCCTTTGCGTCTGCAATTCGCACCCCTGGCTTGGCCTGTGCAAATCTGAACTCTGTGCTTCAAATCTCCCTCTGAAACTGTCTCTGCAATTCGCACCTCTGGCTTGGCCTATGTGGATTTGACCTTTGTGCTTCAGATCTCCCTTTGAATCTGCACGATCTGTTGTTCTTTCGCATATGAGCCTTTGATATGATCAATAACGCTCTGATACCATGTGAAATTTTCCTTGAGTTGTAGCAACTGAGTATTATTCTCCTAGCTTAACAGTTTACTTGTCTTTTGTAATTATTCTTACGATAAATATCGAATAAACCACACTGCAATTCTTCACCAATTAAAATATGTTACGGAAATAACACAGGAACTGAGAAACAAATTTACTCATATAAAAATTGACACCAATATTTTTGGACTAAAAGTCCCCGGAAAAACCCCAATGGGAAAATCAGTGTAGAAGATGAGGGTTTTTTATTATTATGCAACAAATTTTGAGAGTACAATAATCTAGATGCCCAACTGGAAATCCTCTGGCAAATATACTGGCAAAGTTATTTTGAGAAGATTTTCTCCCTCAGCAATCAACTCGGCCTCTCCTGACCTACTGGAACCCCTTTCTGGCAAACTCGTACTTTGCCTATATTTCGCATTGTTGGCTCCGGGAAATACACACAACCACAAATCTACCTCCAACTCGGCCGTCTAGCCTCACTCTGCCTCTGGAAAATTTTTGCTCTGCCTCCCGGGCTCAGATCTGGCCTCCGACAATTGAAACGAATTTCTTTCGGCAACTCGCACTATTGGAGTGGCTAACTCGCACTGCTTGTACGACTCTCTCTGTAGAAGAATTCAACCTCCCTTTTCTTGCCTCTCTGGCACTGGAAAACTGTTGGGAAATTCTCCAGAAACCAGCTCTCTGATATTCTGTTGCTCCCTCTCTCTAATGCTCTCCCTCTGGCTCAAATTGCGTCCTCAATGAAGCTGTGAACTGGGTAGCTAGATCTACCAAGACAATTGATGCTCCCATAACTGTATCTTTCTCCATCCCTTCGAGCTGCTCTTATAATCTTTTGTTGAGACTTCAACGACCAAGATTAAATCTCCATCAATGGCTAAGATCAATTAAACTTCATCAATAGAAGTCTCTAGAGCAATCCCAAACATCCTTAATTAATCAACTTTAATGAAGCAACTTTCCCAAGTTAAACTTAGGAATTAATTTAACTATTAGCTAATTAATTTAATTTAGGTGTTTCAGAGCCATATCTCGCAAAACCATTTCTGGGTATTGGATATCATGTGTTCCTTAGCCTCTTAGCACCATATGAGATTAGAACACCTGTACGACGCTACCAACACAACCAAAAACTAAAATGCAAGGGCTACGGGTACATTAGGAGAAGATACATGTCATACTGGATTGGCCCACACCTAGGAAGCTTACATTGTTGCAAAGATTCTTTGGGATTTGTAGCTTTTACAAGTGGTTCGTCAAGGGATTCTCTCAGTTAGGCGTACCATTGACAAACTTGACGAAGAAAGGGGCGTTCAGGTGGACAAAGGAGTCTGAGAGGGCATTTAACAAGTTCAAAGAGGTGATGAGCTCATGGCCGGTGTTGGCACTTCCTGACTTCAACCAGTCATTTGTATTGGAGTGCGATGCCTTGCGTGAGGGCATAGGAGCTGTGCTGATTCAGAATAAACACAGGATAACCTTTGAAGCTGAAAACTCAGGGATCCAAACAAACTCTACTCCATCTGCGACAAAGAGATGCTCGACATTATGCATGCTTTGATGAAATTCAGACAATATTTAGTGGCAGGAATGTCGACCTTGTATTATAGTTGGTGAGATCAACTACTTTTGTTTACATTGTTTGTGCATTCAATATCATCTCTGTTTTGAAAATTGAAGAAATACTGTGATACTCATATAGAATACAATTTTGTTGTGTTCTTTTCAACCCTAAGGGTAATTTTCCCAAGAGGGATATTGCATACTTCACTAAAGTAAATCCCTGCTTGTTTGGAAAACGTCACTTGCAGCCAAGTGGCAATAACGTTCAAATGTTCTGCATGTCCAAACATAGCTCTCCTGGAGAGCTCTGTCGTCTACCCCTGTTGGTTAGTATTTTGTTTACTTATCTTTTATTGTAGTTTACAACCGCAGTGACTGGTACATGATATTAAACTTTTTAGTATTTTTAGTATCTTTTTAGGTTAATATCTAGTTAGCTTCAGATGTAAGTTTGGTAACTAATTATGTACATACTTGTTTAAATCCTCAAGGTCATATACATGAAAGAAATGGCCTAAGGGTCATCAATCTTATAAGAGAAAAATGTGTATGATAAGGACTCTTTTATGATGGAAGATCTTGACGTTCTGCCTTATTTTAGTACCTTTTCTTGCTAGCTTGTTTTCCCTGCTCTTACATGATTTTTTTTTCCCACTTTTTTAAATGACACACTCTGCTGTCTCATAGAAAGTCCTTATTCCTTTTCTCTTACCAGTTGTATATCTTGCTCAAGGATTCCTGGATGTAAATATTTTTATATGTTTGCAATGTTCCTCTTTTCAAAGCACCTTATGGAGGATTTGACATATAGCCTTTTCTAGTAAGATAGATCTAAGCAATCATTTTGATTTGAGTTCAGAGTTTGGTTCTATGTTTCTCATGATTGCTTATTGAAATCATTGATAAAAATGGAATTTAAGTTGGTTGTTTATGTGATTGCAGATCGTGGGGAGGTACCAAAGGGAAGTGCTGAAATATTTTTCCGGAAAGTCAAATTTTGGAAGAATGATGACGGGGAGGAGGCACCACCAGTCTTCGTAGGTATTCCATTACCAAAATTAATTGTTCATGGCTATAATTTCACGAGGAATGCATATTGAAAGGAAAATTCATGGTACTGAAGGCCTGTGTGTAAGCACTGGATCTCCAGGTCGCTTCAATTAAACTTCTAGGGAGTTAAACTTGAGTGCTTCTGACTTCAATTCACGTTGGATGTTTTAAAGTTTAAATTTTAAACGGCTTCATCATTGAAATTTGAATCTATTTGCAATATGATTCAAGCAAGGAATGCTCATATTTTTTGACTACTGCTGAGATGAATCCCGCTGGTAGAATTGTTATTTGTTTTGAACTCTGATTAATAGTTTTATGACAAAGCCTAGCAATCTACATTTCTATATACCAAAATTCTGGATCCTTTGATCTATAGATATTATAAACAGCATGTCTAGTCCATCCTGCTGTTTCCATCATATATAATCTGGAAGCCATGTTTGACTCTTAACACTTGATACTAGATTAGGATCTCTCAAATTAAATATCAACGGTAATTGATACATACATATGCACATTTAAACTCTTACGTCATTTCATCATTGTTGGAGAATTTCTAGATTGACATTTCCTACTTCACGATTCTGCTTCCTTGCTTGTGGATTCCTCAAACACGGCCCAAGAAGTTGAGACTAAGTGAAATTAGTGAACAGTCAAGACTCAAAACCTTAAATGAAGTTCAAAAGAAAATGACTCCACTTAAATTGCAGATTGTGTTGTGGATTATTAGAATACTGTAATGAACAAAGTTCGTTTACGCAGCAGAATGTTTAGAATACTTCAAAGATGAAGATTTCCATTTTGAATACAAATATGTATATTGAATAGTGTATAAAAGAATTGATATGAGATGATTACAAATGAAGGTGAGGGCCTGCTTATATATCTAGGCAGGTACCCCTTCACAGACACTCATGTCCCATTAAACATGCCTCTTCAGTACTAATTACTAATTAATGTTCACTAATTAATCATTACTATATTTACATTATTTTTATATAAATTATATTCATAATGTAATATAGTAATGATTAATTAGTGAACATTAATTAGTAATTAGTATATTTACATTATTTTTATATAAATTATATTCATAACACATACACTGGAATTGAGATGCGAAATATGTTATATTTCATACCATGGTAAGCAGATTCTGCACTCAGATAAATTAGTGTAAACCTAGGTAGTTTAAAAATTTGAAAACTGAAACCTCTGCCAAAATGACAATCTTTGAATGTGTTAATCTACAAAAATATACTGCTGGAAGTTACAGACAGCAAAAAATAAAACAGAACCACTCAAAATTGCATCTGTATCCATGTTTTGAGATGTTTTTGTTTTACAACTCAGTGAACCATCTCAGTGGATCACCCTATGACTTCTTAATAGAAGAGGAAGAAGACATTAGGGTTTACAATGAAGATCACCATCATGGTGGAGCACCTAGGTTATGAGATGTGCTCAGTCCTGCTTGAGTAACCATCCTAGATTAACACTCGTAATAAGAGTTATTGCATGCACCATCTCCTAGGGATCTGCACCCACATTAATCAGAACTGAACCCTATCTCATGAGCTGAGCAAAATCTGGAGACTCTGTCATGCTTGTATGATTGTATCCTATTCTAACTTTAGAACTGAAGTGAAGTGAAGGTATTTGTCAATTCTAATTCTGTAAGGAAGGCAGCTAAATCTGGAACCACTAATACAGAATAGACGAAGGCTAGTTCATGCATGCATCTTCTACTTCTATGTCTCTGCTGCTTACCTTCGAAAGCAGCCTAGTGCTGTGCACAGGGACAGGGAGAGGATGAATCTGTTGAAGGCTAAGTAAATGGCTCCCCGTGTCGCATATTTTCCTTGCCAGACACAAAACTATGAGGGCACGTGTTTTCACATGTCCTGTCCACAGGACACATGCCAAACATGTATTATGTGCCTGACACATGTGCTCATCGTGCCCTGAAATTCGGACACTTGGCCCGTGGGAAAGCTTCTTGTGGTCCATAAAAACTGATTTCTCCTGTCATTCAAACTCATTTCACTCACACGTTAGAGGTTGAAGAGGTTTTGGAGTGCAGCTAAGGGCTATTGAGCACTGCTGGAACGGATTCCCAGTGCTGGGTAAGTAGATTTGTCATCCAATCTTCAAGATTTTTCGTATGGCAGTCCATTTTCTTCTTCATTTTACAAAAATCATGGCTCAATCATCAAGAGCAGCTGAAAAAGGGCAAAAGAAAGGTAGGAATTCTCCCACTGATGATGTCCCCCCTGCTTAATTTTCATCAAGGTCTGTTAGTGTCAATGTTGAAAAAGTCGGCATCGGGAATAAATCGGCAAGGGTTTGAAAAACAAAAAAAATCGTAAAAGTCGGATAAAAATTGGTAAAAATTGGCAAAACATTGGAAGATTTAAAAAATACAAAAATGTTTATTTATTTTAACAATTTTTTTAGTATCTAAAGTATCCACAACATTACATAAATGCATTGCCACATAAACATGAAAAGAAAACTAATATATAAGATGTATAAGAAGTATAGTGCTACATCACATATTTGTTGAATTTCCACGACCTTGGGTCTAGCTTAGAGTCTTAAATCACTGACGCTACCAAACCAAGAATCTCAACCATGAACTACTTTGCACAACGGAAAATATAAAGCAGTAAATCACATATGCACAATATACACAGTTTTAAACAAAATTGTACAATAATGTACAATCACCAATCTCTGTTATATTAAACCAAATCTGAATAATACAACAGTCTATAGTATCCAAGATACAATAACAAACTCGATATCGTATCTTGTCCTGCCGGTCCCTCACTTCCGTACTGCTCACTATTAGTGCCTTAGTCCATCAAGACATCTACAGTTCAAGACTCCAGGAGGGCTGCCACCTAACACTGCTGCATGTCCATCTACAAAGTGTACATGGGCTGATCTAATCTGCTCTCTAGGTTGGCCAATTCCCGAGCTCCAAACTACTAGGCTAGCAACAACTTTCGTCCATCAAAGTGTTGCACTTCGGTGCCTATCTTCACCCAACCTTCAGCTGCTCTTCGTCCTTCACAATAGCTCATCTAGGGCTTCTTTGGGTAGCGAACACGGTGCCGTCCAACAGACTTATGGCACCCAATCCAATCACTGCTGAATCTGCTCCTAGTATGACACTTCACCTCCTCGGAATGTCATACACATGGCATTAACAGGCTGCAGCAAACATGATCCAAACCGGTCATCAACTTGACCCAATACACATCTCCAAGCACTGTTGTTTCACCTTGCTGCACTGCTGCAATCATGTACCACTGGTTAGGGCTTACCACGGTGCCCTCACTCCACCATACAGTCAGCCAAACGCCTCTTAAGGCTGCGGTCCACCCTAGAAGAAGCCTCCTTGTGCCACGCTGTCCCTTCATTGCTTTGCCCACCTAGACGCAGCCCTTAAGGGCCTCCAACTTTTGGCTATGGCCTATGGCCTAGCCCAACAGTGGACTGTAGCTTCGGTCCTCCCAAAATAGTGCCACAATTGCCTTCAAACAGCAGTCCCATACTCCTGTCTGCGACCTTTTCTGCCCAGCAAACTGCACCCAAAAAAGCCCTAAAACATTCCCTTAAACAACCTTTCATCCACCAAGCTGTCGCCAACAACAAACAGAAAATTCCACGCTGTCTTTTAGGCCTCCTCACGCTGTCTTTTTAGCTCCCTTGCTGCGGCTAAGGCTCCAT
Source organism: Pinus albicaulis (assembly GCA_034641835.2). NCBI lineage: Eukaryota > Viridiplantae > Streptophyta > Pinopsida > Pinales > Pinaceae > Pinus > Pinus albicaulis. The sequence continues at coordinate 807,159,905 of CM076582.1, read as the reverse complement.
GAAAATTTCAGAGCTCTCTTGGTGTGTATTGACACTTCTTGAATGCTCTAAAACACTAACATTCACCCTTTATTTATAGACTATAAAGGGGCTCCAAAGAATCATGAAGAGACACACCTATGGGAGTGTTTTACACCAATCCTACATGACTTGGCAACCAATAATTACCTTGTCAACTTCAAAAATTTATTTCTCTCTAACGACAACTCGGATTCAGACGATTCTCGTTGTGTTGGAATCGTATTGCCGAGCCCTATCATCCTCATCCATCACATGTCGTACCTCCATCACGGTTTTGGCCCAAAACACGATGGGTGCAAAACCCCACACTTGGGTTCCAAGCCCACAAGTTGCCCTTGTTGTGCCTTGCCCTCCAAACCCCGAACCCTCGGGCTTGGAGTACCTTTCAAGCTACACAAATCAACACTCCCACTTAGCGAGGGAGGTACCTCCACGACTAGGAAGTTGCTCGCAACACTTGCCCAACTCCCGACGCTCACAATGGCAGCAATCCCTGTATGGTGAACTACACCCTTCTCGGAAGTGTCATTGTCACTGGAAGCCCCCTGCTTCTTTTTCTTCTCATGTATCGCTTTCCAATCTCGCCATGATTCCTTCTTGCCAGATGTAGAAGCACCCTTGCTCCCCACTGACCAAGCGCTCTTCTTGGGCAGCAGAGTCTCCCTCTGAATTTGTAAATTCCCTCTAGAACTCGACTCTCTTTGAGCCTCTGGAACCTGGAACTTCTCGAAAAAGTGTACCCTCTTCTCGGGAACCTGTGCCTTCTCCTCTGAAGCCTGCACCTGCTCCTGCTTCTCTGGAACTTGTACCTTCACTTGCTTCTTTCCATGAACTTCAGGCTTTCTCGTCAGCCTATAGAGACCATTCTCCCTGACCCCAAGCACAATCCCATTGGACTTAGGCCTGCCCATCCTGGAACAAGACCTCAAACCCCTTCCTCTCCATCAACGAGACGGAAATCACACTATATCTAAGTCCTGGTACAAACAGTACATCTTGGACCCACATCATACGTCCTGTCTCCATCCTGAATGGCACAAATCCTGATCCTCGGATCTCCAACTGACTCTTGTCACCCAACACTATGTGAAAATTTGAGTCCAATTCAGCTAGAGTCTCAAAAATCTCTTGTGACCCTGTCATGTGCTTCGTCACACCACTGTCCATGTACCATCCATCCTCTCTCGTAGTACCTTGTGAGAAATGAGGAATCATAGCAAAGTCCTCTTCCAATCCCCTGGAGAGATCATCCATCTCAGCTGAAGTGGCAACACCAACGACCTTCTTTCCTTTCCTCCTCTTCTCATCATCTCTAGTCTTCAACGGACATCTCGACGAATAATGACCATCTCGCCACAGTTGAAACACTTGATTTTATTCAAGTCCTTCTTTGGCTTACCCTTCATTCGCGCTGCAAATGACACACCCTCATCCGCCTTCTTTGGATGAAGATCCTCATCTCGCAACTCTCCTCGAATGAAGTTGTCCCACACTCTATTCCAGTGTGGCAGTTTCTCCATGGCAACAATTCCTTTGATGAAGGGCTTCCATTTCTCGGTGAACCCTTTCAGGGCAATCCTTACCATCTCTGCATCTGAAACTTTGACATCGACGACAACAAGCTCATCTCGAACCCAAGACAACCTCGTCAGATGCGAAGTCATTGCTTCACCCTTTATCATCTTAGTGGACTTCAACTTATCCTGCAATACCAATACCCGGTTCTCGTTCTTATTCTGGAACAAATTCTGAAGAGCCATCCACATCTTATGTGCGTTGTTATTCCCGGACAAATGCGATATCAAGGAATCCTTCACACCATCAAGGATGATCAACCTCGCCTTTGTATCCAAATCTTCCCATATTTCCAGCTCCTTAGGGTCGGTTGGCATCTTGATCTTTTTCACGGCAAAATCATAGATCCTGTTGACCTGCAAGACCAACTTGATCCTTTCCTTCTAAGGAGTATAGTTGGACAATCCTTCCAACCTGTCCTCATACCAGAGATTTGCCTGCAACTTCGACATTGTAGTGGCTCCTTCACTCACAATGTGACCAACTCCCTTTCACGCTGTACTTCACTGCACAAACTCTGATTTATTAACTTCCAAAGTAGCTCAGACATGCTCTGATAACATGTCAAATTTCCACGACCTTGGGTCTAGGTTGGAGTCTTAAATCACTGACGCTACCAAACCAAGAATCTCAACCATGAACTATTTTGCACAGTGGAAAATATAAAGCAGTAAATCACATATGCACAATATACACAATTTTAAACAAAATTGGACAATAATGTACAATCACCAATCTCCATTATATTAAACCAAATTTGAATAATACAACAGTCTATAGTATACAAGATACAATGACAAAATTGATGTCGTATCTCGTCCTGCTGGTCCTTCACCTCCGTACCGCTCTCTAGTAGTGCCTTAGGCCATCAAGACATCTACAGATCGAGACTCCAGGAGGGCTGCCACCTAACACTGTTGCACGTCCATCTACAAAGTGTACATGGGCTGATCTAATCTGCTCTCTAGGTTGGCCAATTCCCGAGCTCCAAACTACTAGGCTAGCGACAACTTTCGTCCATCAAAGTGTTGCACTTCGGCACCTATCTTCACCCAACCTTTAGCTGCTCTTCGTCCTTCACGATAGCTCGTCTAGGGCTACTTTGGGTAGCCAATACGGTGCCCTCCAACAGATTTATGACACCCAATCCAATCACTGCTGAATCTGCTCCTAGTATGACACTTCACCTCCTCGGAATGTCATACACATGGCATCAACAGGCTGCAACAAACATGATCCAAACCGGTCATCAACTTGACCCAATACACATCTCCAAGCACTGTTGTTGCACCTTGCTGCACTGCTGCAATCATGTACCACTGGTTACGGCTTACCACGGTGCCTTCACTCCACCATACAGTCAGCCAAATGCCTCTTAACGCTGCGGTCCACCCTAGAAGAAGCCTCCTTGTTCCATGCTGTCCCTTCATTGCTTTGCCCACCTAGACACAGCCCTTAAGGGCCTCCCACTGTTGGCTATGGCTTGCGGCCTAGCCCAATAGTGGACTGTAGCTTCAGTCCTCCCAAAATAGTGCCACAATTGCCTTCAAACAACAATCCCATACTCCTGTCTGCGACCTTTTTTTCCCAACAAACCGCTCCCAAAAAAGCCCTAAAACATGCCCTTAAACAACCTTTCATCCACCAAGCTGTCGCCAACAACAAACATAAAATTCCACGCTATCTTCTAGGCCTCCTCACGCTATCTTTTTAGCTCCCTTGCTCTGGCTAAAGCTCCACGAAAATTTCAGAGCTCTCTTGGTGTGTATTGACACTTTTTGGATTCTCTAAAACACTAACATTCACCCTTTATTTATAGATTATAAAGGGGCTCCAAAGAATCATGAAGAGACACACCTATTGGAGTGTTATACACCAATCTTACATGACTTGGCAACCAATAATTACCTTGTCAACTTCAAAAATTCATTTCTCTCTAACGACAACTCGGATTCAGATGATTCTCGTTGCGTTGGAATCGTATCACCGAGCATTATCATCCTCATCCATCACATGTTGTAGCCCCATCACGGTTTTGGCCCAAAACACGATGGGTGCAAAACCCCACACTTGGGTTCCAAGCCCACAAGCTACCCTTGTAGTGCTTTGCTCTCCAAACCCTGAACCCTCGGGCTTGGAGTACCTCCCAAACTACACAAATCAACAGTGCATTATGTCTTGAATCTAGAGTCCAGACTCATTCTTAAGAGTCAAAATATCAACAAAAAATATAATAAATGTATCTCATCATCATGAGTCATCTACAATCAAATTAGGTATATAAACTAGTGATTTCTTTTGCCCCTTTTACGAGAAAAGGTAATGGCTTTTTCTCTAGAGGAAGAAGGTCTTGAATTGGACTTTGACGGTCTCTAGAAGAAGAAATTGGAGGTAGCCTCCGATGTCCTCTATTGGTGACCATGCTAGGGGGTGTCACCTACTGCTACTGCTGCTTGTACTCCACCTCTCTCTAGCATATGACTACTACCTCCTCCAACCAATTAGGGACCGGTTCCATGACAAGCCTCTCTGTCTCAACTCTCCATGCAACAATGGTGTTAGTCTGATCCAATGAGATGGCATCCATATCAAGGAATTTTTGAAGTTGCCTTACCTACAATTGGAGATTATAGTAGACGTTGACCATTTCATTAAGGTGTTGGTACTCCAACTTGTATGAGGGTCATAAATTATAAGTTAATAATTATAAACTATAAATATAAAAAATAAAAAATTATAATTAATAATGAATTCTAAAATTTAATTTGATTTTTTTTAACATGTTGTCCTTCTTGGTGTGTATTTTTTGAAATACACTCAAGTTGCACTCACATTTGAAGGAACTACATGTTTGGTTGAGCACTTAAATAGCAAGCTTTCGGAGATTGGATATTCTTCCACCACAACTTTTCCACCAAGCATCTAAAAGTTAAAAACAAATAAGAGAAACATAAGAAAAAACATTGAAATTTGCAACTTGAAGCAAATTATGAAGAGATGGTGAAATTTGAAACAAACTAAAGCTTAACGTGCATTTTGGTCTTTTCATCTTTAATCACCGTGCTAAAGCTAAATGTGCCACTGGTCAACCTATACATCTCCATTTCTTTAGAAATCTCTTCACGTGCATGCTTAGATGGCACCATCCTCTCAACACAAGTGAGGAATCCATCCATCACCTTGGCATCAAATCTAAAATCATAGGAGTAAGAAATGTGGAGTTGAGGTAGATCCCTGCAACATGAGGGTATTTTTCCATCGCTCATCAATCAATCTCCTTCAACTATTTCTCAAATCCCTCACCCCCTTATTCTCATAATAGGCTTGAATGGCTTCTTTGGCCCTATCCATGCCCTCATACAAGTAACCCATTTTGGGCTTATCTCCATCAACCAACCGAAGAACCTTTACCAAAGTTTTAGAAATGGCACACACATCGTCCACTCCTGCCCAAAAATTCTCTTGATATGAAACTAGATTGCATACTTTCTCTCCCTTAAGTTTGTGGCTAAAATATAAAGCATGGTCTTCACATCCAATATAATATTCAACAAAGATTGAAGAGATATAAAACTAGTAGCAAATTGTGTAATGGAAGGACACACCAAATTCTTGTTATTGGTGAATCTAGTCATCAAGCTAAGAACAAATGCATGATTATATATAAATTTTGCTATGCTCTTGGATGATTGAACCATATCCTCACAAGGGGAATCTTTCCTATATCCTCTAACATCAAGTCAATGCAATGTGCAACACAAGGTGTTCAAAACAAATTAGTATACCTCTCCATAAGCAACCTGCTAGCAACAACATAATTTGCAGCGTTGTCTGTTATGACTTGGACAACATTTTGTGGACTTACCTCCTGAATGAAGATGTCCACAACTTACATAATAATTGTGCATCTTTAATATGTGTTGATGCATCAAATGATTTCATAAACATTGGCCCCTTGGGACAACTAACCAGGAAGTTAAGAATGGTCCTACTCTTCTAATCAATTCAACCATCCGATATAATAGTGCATTTAGTGTGTTTCTATGATGCATTAAACTCCTCCAATCTAGCAGGGTAATTGATCTTTTCATTTTGAAGAATATGCCCTCTCATTGTTGAAATTCTAATGTTCTATGCTATAACTATCACTTATTACAAAACTTCTTTATGCTGCAATATTAGATAAACAATTGTATATAGAACATAAATCAAATGCATAATAGAAGACACCGAAGAACAAAATGAGACACATAGAATTTAGGTCCAATGACCAGGGCAAAATCCCCGAGTGGAAAACCCAACCAAATTCTTCTTCTATTAGAAATCAATTGTTCAATAGAGATACAAAGTACAATGAGAGATCAAGAGAATAAGTTCGGTCAACCAAATTTGAACAAGCTGTAGCATGAAGATCACTGATAGCAGCAACAGATGCACACATTCAATCGACCTTCCCTTCAACTGAATCAACACTAAAGCACTAAATGAACCTTGGCTCACAAAGTTTTGCTCTTACTCTCCAAGTCTCTCTCTCATAATCTTCTTCAACTCTCTCTCAAGTGCAAATTCTTCTTTCACAATGCACAAGTGATGAGGGGAGAAAGAATGAAGGCATATATATAGGAGGAGCAACGAATGCATGCAATAAAGGAGGAGTAACTCACATGCCAAGAGGAGTGTAACTCATGGCCTTTAGGAGGTACACATGCCTTTGTAGCTTATGCTTTTAAGTTTTAAGAGAGAGTGTAACACATGCATTAAAGAGTGCGTAAGAGGAATCTTTTATGACATGCTTTAATGAGAGCTTAAGAGAGAGTAAGAGGAATCTTTGATGACAAACTTCTATTGAGTGTAAGAGCATTAATGAGAGTGTAAGAGAACATTATTGAGAGCCATGATTGAGTGACTTGAATTTATTTTTAATAATAATATAATAGTATCATAAAAACAATAATAATAATATTAATGATAATATTGATGATTAACTCGAAATTGAACTATTAGGATTGATTGATGATCAAAAGGGATTTTCCATCAACAATATTTGATTACCAATTGATGCAAAGTGATTTACTATTTTTGGAAAGTCATACTTGAGGCTTTCTATTTTTAGACTTTATTTTTAGAAATTCTATTTTTAGTTTCTATTGTTAGAAATTCTATTTTTATAAATTCATTCTTGAGCTCCCAAATTTTCAACACTCTCTTTTAGCTAGGGATGAATTTCTTTCTGCAACAAAAGATCTTTACTTTCTCTGCTTTGCATCATTTGGAACAATGATGTCTCACACTAACGAAGAAGAATCATCATAGGGAAGCTCCAACTACTACCCTATATCCACGAACAATAGGGGAGATTAATCTATCACCCTATATTCATTTGGGGAGATTGCCACTTGCCAACATATGACAAGGATCTCACACAACCAAGTCTCATCTCTGCTTGGGGGGATAGCCCACTTGTCAAGGATCTCGCACAACCAAGTCACATCTGCTTGGGGGGATAGCCTACTTGTCAAGGATATTGCACAACCAAGTCACATCTCTGCTTTGGGGGATAACCCACTTGACAAGGATCTCACACAACCAAGTCTCATCTTTGCTTGTGGGGATCCACTTGTCAACACATGACAAGGATCTCACACAACCAAGTCTCATTTCTGCGTGGGGGGAAAACCCACTTGTCAAGGATCTCACACAACCAAGTCACATCTCTGCGTGGTGGGATAACACACTTGACAAGGATCTCACACAACCTCTGCTTGGGGGGATAAACCACTTGACAAGGATCTTACAAAATCAAGTCTCATCTCTGCTTGGAGGGATCCACTTGTCAACACATGACAAGGATCTTGCACAACTGTTAATTTTGGACAACTAGGTCCAAACTCCATGTTGTGATGCTCAGATGAAGATGCCAATATTTTTATTGGATTCCTCTTTCAGAAAGGTGCAAGATCAATCTAAAGATCATCTTGATCTGATGAGTAGAACATTTATTTTGAATTAATTACACTTATGTGCAAGGTCGGCCTAAATTGTAAAGTAGGCTTGAAGCCCCAACAGATGTGTCACACACCCTCACAGATGGATATATATATAGGTCAACGTTGGAGGTCATTTTCATCATCACTCATCACACATTCTCTCTCTGCATTTGATTGGTTCGATCATCATCTTAGAGGCTCTTCTTCTCTCACACATGGGAAAACGCAAGAAGGGTTTTTCTGTTCTGTCCTAGGGTTTCACCACAGCTTTGACCAGACTTTGGTCAACGCATGGTTAACTTGACCTCAAACTCTCCATAAATTCCGATTTCTGCATCTGCATTTTTTGGCACAAAAATAGAGGTTGGACGTTGACTTTGACTTGGCTGCGTTGACTTTTTGTTGCTGTTGTTTTGCGTTGACCGTTGGCTGGACAATGTTGACTTTTGTTGACTTTGGGTTGACTGTTGTAGAGCTGTCTGAGAGGGTTGTTTGACACATTTTGGTTGGCTGACAGTGTAAAGACTTTGTTGGTTGAAGCATCATGTTGACTGCCGTAATGCACCACAACACATATATTTTGTTGATCTATTGGCTTGTCTTCCGTCGATCTATTGGCATATTCTATCAGCATTTTGCTTTCGTGTTTATGTGATCGCTGCTTGATATTGGGTATAAAAGTAAATTTGCATCAAGCATAGAACATCTACGAAAATTTACATGGTATCGGAGCTAAGGTGAAGACAAAGCCCAAGTCTGTGTTAAGAGCAATCACCGAAGGAGCATTGTTCAAGGATCCATGGGTACCTCAAACTATAATGGCTTCAAAGCTGATGACAAGTTGATTGGGAAGGCTGACTTTCATGTCTGGAAGATGTCTTTGGATTTAATGTTGGAAGACCAAGATGTCATGGACTATGTGCAGGGTAAAATCCAAGAGCCTCCATCATCTGCACCTGCTGCCACCAAGTCAAAGTATAAGAAGAGGGAAATCAAATCAAAGCTGATCATTCGAGATTCAATTCATAAGAGTCTGGTTGCCTACATCTCTGAGCTATGCACATCCAAGGAGATGTATGATAAGTTGGTCAACATGTTCAGGGCCAACAATGCAAATCAAGTTCTTTTCTTTAAGAACCAATTGAAGAATCTTAAGAAAGGCAGGGTGAATCCGTTCAATTTTATTTTCTGAAGTTGACCGAAATCAGTGCTAATCTTCTGGCCATTGGGGAGACAATAGTTGATCGATAAATGGTTCTCACCGCACTTGGAGGTCTCTCCTCCGAATGGCATGTATTCAATACTACCATTCTCAATAACAATGTGATACCTGATTTTGATGAAGTATTGTTGAGATGCACTCAAGAAGAGACAAGAATGATGGAATATGAAAATGAAGGTAATGCTGCCTTCACCGCTCATGCTAAGAAGAACAATAGTGGTCTGAGGAACCATGGAAGAGCAAGGGCCCAAGGAAAGAAAGGAAGATGTTACACATGTAACAAGACCAGCCACTATGCTAGAGAATGCCGTAACAAGAAGGATTCTCTTGGGGATGATGAAAACAACAACAACAGGAAGAATGGCAATCAAAGGAACAACAGGTTCAAAGGGAAGAGGAAGGCTCCCTCTGGTCGCAATGGAAATGGGCAACCTTTCAAAAGGTCGAGAAATTCCTGGTATGAGGAATCTAATGTTGTTGATGATAAAAGAAATGAATTCATTATTGTATCTGCCCTCTCTGCTGCATCTCCACCCAACACTATGGATGTCTAGTTGATTGATAGTGGTGCCTCAAGGCACCTCACTGGGTTTAAGGAAGCACTTTCTGATTTGGTTGAGAAGGATGTTAATCTGAAAATTATCCTTGGAGATAATGCCACATATCCCGTGAAAGAGACAGGCACTGTGACCCTCCACTTATCGTAAGTTCAAGTCCTCTGCTTGCAAGATGTACTATATGTACCCAATTTGAAGAAGAACCTTGTGTCTATTTTAGCCATGGAAGACAAAGGTTTCAATGTGCCATTCGTTGATGGGAAGGTATGCATTTGAAAGAAGAGTTTCAAGGAAGCTATCACGATTGGGTTTAGAGTTGATATACTCTACCAAGTTAGAGGAAGTCCATTGGGAGCTATGACATGTGATACTATCCGCCAAATCGAACTATGGCACCGGAGGTTTGGACACCTTGACTACAAAGCCCTTCCCGAAGCTAGGAAGGTGGTGACAAGGATGCCTGAATTAAAAAATGATCATGAAGGTGTATGTTAGGGCTGTGCCGAAGGAAAGAAACAAGGGGACGTTTCCCCTCGAGTGTCACAAAGACATCTGATGTCTTGCAATTGATACATTCTGATTTGTCTGGTATGCTGCCCGTGACATCCTTGGGCGGATGTTCTTATTATATGATGTTCATAGATGACTTCTCTCGTGAAACCTGGATATACTTCTTGAAGAAGAAAGATGAGGCTTTCATATGGTTTCGTACTTTCAAAGCCTTGGTGGAAAATCAAACAGGGAAGAAGATCAAGATTATGAGAACCGATAATGGCCCTGAATATGGGATGAACGAGTTTAATAACTTTTGTAGAGAAGGTGGCATCAAGAGGGAGTCCACAACCGTATATACTCCTGAGCAAAATGGCATTGCTGAAAGAAAGAACAGGACCATTGTGGAAGCTGCCCGTGCCATGCTATGTGACCAAGGTCTTCCGAAGTTTCTGTGGGGAGAAGCTGCGAACACTGCTGTGTACATACAAAATCGATGCTTGCATTCCGCTTTGGAGTTTGGACTCCAAAACTCCCGAAGAGGTTTTCTTTGGTAAGAAACCCGACGTCTCACATTTTAGAGTTTTTGGTTGTCCTGTTTATTTTCATGTGCCGAAAGAGAAGAGGAGCAAGCTGGATGCTTCTGGGAAGAAGGGAATGTTTGTGGGTTACAGTGAAACTTCGAAGGCCTATCGAGTCTATGTGCCTGGTCAAAGAGAAGTAGAGATATGCCACGATGTTTCCTTTGATGAAGATGCTTCCCTTAGGAAAGTAATCAATCTTCCGAGCTCCGAGGAAGATCATGAAGTAAGGTCAGGAAATCAAGAAGAACCGAAGGATGAGACGATGCCCGATGTTGAAGGACCGTTATGATATTGAGTTGGTTCACCTCTCTTTGACTTGTGCCCCATATGCATCCTACCCATGGAGTCCCGGACTCATGGGAAGTACCACTCATTTGCCCAATGAGGTGAGAAAAGCTAGAGACCAGTAGCAAAGACCGATGGACGCATCGGAGATTGCCGTACTCTTTATGTCTAGGATGGCATGTGTCCAACCACTTGATCTGGGATCAATCTAGTGAGGTTTTGGACCTCCAACTGACTTTGGGTCAGTTAAACCAACTTCGGGTTGGTATGAGACTCCTTTGAGTCCTATAGAGGTTTCGGACCTCTGAGCTGATTTTGTCAGCCGGGAGTGATGTCTTTGTGACTCACCTTTTTGTTCTGAAATAAAGAAGCCAACAAAGCAAGTTACGGCGGGATGACGCACGATGTTTGGATGGCGCAAGTGGATGGAGTTCTCCCTAGTTGAGAGGGAGTGTTAATTTTGGACAACTAGGTCCAAACTCCATGTTGTGATGCTCAGATGAAGATGCCAATATTTTTATTAGATTCCTCTTTCGGAGAGGTGCAAGAACGATCTAAAGATCATCTTGATACAATGAGCAGAACACTTATTTTGAATTAATTGCACTTATGTGCAAGGTCGACCTGAATTGTAATGTAGCCTTGAAGCCCCAATAGATGTGTCACACACCCTCACAGATGGATATATATATAGGTCAACGTTGAGGTCATTTTCATCATCACTCATCACATATTCTCTCTCTGCATCTGATTGGTTCGATCATCTTCTTGGAGGCTCTTCTTCTCTCACACGTGGGAAAACGCAGCAAGGGTTTTTATGTTTTGTCCTAGGGTTTCACCGCAACTTTGACCAGCGTTGACTTTGGTCAACACATGGTCAACTTGACCTCAAACTCTCCATAAATTCTGATTTTTGCAGTCCGCTTTTTTTGGTACAGAAATCGAGGTTGGACGTTGACTTTGACTTGGATGCGTTGACTTTTTGATGCTGCTGTTTTGCGTTGACCATTGACTGGACAATGTTGACTTTTGTTGACTTTGGGTTGACTGTTGTAGAGCTGTCCAAGAGAGTTATGTGACACATTCTGGTTGGCTGACTGTGTAGAGACTTTGCTGGTTGAAACATCCTGTCGACTGCCGTAACACACCACAACACATATATTTTGCTGATCAAGTTAAGTGTATTTTTGGCTTGTCTTCCGTCGATCTATTGTTATGTTCTATCAACATTTTACTTTCTTGTTTATGTGATTGTTGTTTGAAACTGGGTATAAAAGTAAAGTTGCATCAAGCATAGTACATCTATAAAAATTTACAACAACCGAGTCTCATCTCTGCTTGGGGGGATAACCCACTTGTCAAGGATCTCGCACAACCAAGTCACATCTATGCTTGGGGGGATCCACTTGTCAACACATGACAAGGATCTCACACAACCAAGTCTCATCTCTGTTTTGGGGGAATCTGTGAAAAATCTATTACAGTATATTGGTTTATTTCTCCTACTTGATTTAGATTAATACAAGTTATTTTCAGAAATTAGATTTACAAAATACCGAAATAAACACAACTACAGCCTACAAATGTAGATCATTTACTGAATAATACGCTCATACAACAAAGTGACACATGGATTTTTGGACATAAGTCCCCGGAAAAACCCAAAGCAGGAAAACCAGTGCCGTAGATATGAGGGTTTATTATTAAGTAGATTTTGAGTATAGTAAATCTAGGTTCCAGATCTGGAAAACCCAACAGAGAATAAAAGAAATCAAATTTGCAGCTAACCTGAAGTTCTGGTGCCAAATATCTGACTGATCCACACCCTCAAACAAGATTTACAAGGCTCAGCCCGGACTTGGCCCTAGAAACCCTCAACGCTGTTCCTAAAGCCCCAGCGTCAGCCCTGCTAGCCTCAGAATGCCATTGCATTGCCCAGAGAGGGACTACGTAACCCCTGGAAGGGTGACGCAGGCCTTACATTGGCTCTGGAGACCCTCTGCGTAACTTCTGCAACCCCTTGGAGCCTCTGCGCTGTCTTGCATAGCTGCTGCTCTGCTTCTCTGCGCTGTCATTGTTACTGCTTCTCTGCCTCTTACTGACTCTTGGCTCCGAGATTAGATCATCCCCTTAGCCAATACTACCCCTTGTTGCAGGAAATTCCTCTACAAACTTCTTAGCAAACCCGCCCTAGAATTCTAGATCTATTCTTTAGCTCTGCAACTGTGTGTCTTCTCTAATTGACCCTCAAGCCTTTCTCTTATACTTTTTCATTCATCTTATCAACGATCGAGATTAAAACATTCATCAACGACTGAGATTAAAAGACTGCTTGATCCATGTGACTTAAGACAATTTCAGCACATGTATTAATTAATTCACCTTAATTATATAATTTTCCTAAGTTTAGACTTAGGAAATCCATTAAAATAATTAATTATTTGAATAACTTGAACACCAACTGCAATTTCTCAAAACAATTTCTAGGTTTTGGAGATCAAGTGTGTCCTAGCCTCTCCACAAAATTTCAGGGCTAGAGCACACCTGATGCTACACCAACTTACACAAAATCTCAACAGAATCCACTTGTCATCACATGACAATGATCTCACACAACCAAGTCACATCTCTGCTTGGGGGGATAACCCACTTGTCAAGGATCTTGCACAACCAAGTCACATCTCTACTTGGGGGGATAACCCACTTGACAAGGATCTCACACAACCAAGGCTCATCTTCCATGACAACCCTCTCTTGGAAGGGTCACATTCGTCAATCCAAGTTGCTCTCTGAAAACCAAGAACTTCCCTTTCAGCAAAGGCTTGGTACGTATGTCAGTTATCTGATCATCGGTCATAATATGTTGGAGCCTCATTGCTCCTCTCTGCACCATATCCCAAATATATTGATATTTGTTCTCAATGTGTTTGGACTTGTCATGGAACACAAGATTTTCTGCAAGTTGAATCCCACTCTTATTGTCACAATATATTACTGTTGTATCTAGCACATGCTCAAACAACTCTCCAAAGAGCTTCCTCAGCCGTACTGCCTCACAGCTAGCCATGCTAGCAACAATGTACTCGGCTTCAACCATGCTAAGGGCTAAAAACTTGTGTTTTTTTCACATCCAAGATATCATGGCAGATCCCAAGCTAAAGCAACATCTAGATGTGTTTTTTCTATCAGCAAAATTACCAGCCTAATCAACATCAGAGTACCCATGTAGTCTTACATCTCCGACAATATATTTCAATCCAAGATTGATGGTCCCATGCAGGTATCTTAGCACATGCTTTGCAACAATCCGGTGTGCATGAGATGGTTTAATCATATATTTGCTCAGAGTTTGAACTTCCCCTTAGCTAGGGGCTTGTTAAAATACCATTGACTTGCGAATCAAAGGGAACATACTCAAGAGCCATTGCTCCCTTCTTAGCTTTGTTTACGAGGGAATGTTACCTTCCGATTGTCACAATATACCATAGTAGTTTCCATCATTTTAATGGTCGTTACTCTACTATTAACTTGTGAAGCTAGATTGCCTCACGAGTCACAACTAGTAGAACTCGCTAACATGTGCTTTGCCTTTGATGCCTGCTTCCTGCTTCCTGGTGAACTGTTAATTTTTTCACATGTTTTATGCTGTTATAATCACTTAAAACAATATCATTCACCCTAGTAACAATTAAGCAATTATAGATAGAGCAATAAATAGTAATGCACAATAGAAGATAGGCAAGCACAATGAGACAAATTTTGGTCAAAGACCAGGGCAAAACCCTAGAAGGGGGAAAACCCAAATTGATCTTCTTCTTCATAGATATTCATCAAATGTTCAGCTGAGATACAATTCAATGGTACATCAAGAGACCAGTCAAAGTACACCCTTTGACCTCCAAGTTAACCTAGTCAAATCTAGTTAAAATAGAGAGAGAAAGTCAACGCTGGTAAGAGATTACAACTTGCAACAAAGGGGTGAATTTCAGCCTGTGGAGGTCTGAACTTCAGTCTTGAAATGCCTCAGAAATTACAGTCGACGAACTAGTCAAAGTTGCTGTCAAAACCTGAGTCAAACCCTTTGGTCAATAAGGCAGAAATTAGGTCAGGACTTTGGTCAAACAAGTCAATGAGCATCTGCAACTTTTTGGCCTCCTTCAACAGTCAATAACTCGGTCAAAACACCTCAGTCAACAATCCTGCAATTCTTGGTCAAAGGAGACAGATTGACCTGCAGTCAACCTCTGTCAATGAGCCCAGAATAGAGATGTAAATGCATTCAACCACAATCAAAGATGCCACAGGATATTCAGCCCCCAAAACAGTTAATAACTCGGTCAAAAGACCTCAGTCAACAATCCTGCAATTCTCTGTCAAATGAGAGAGATTGACCTGCGGTTAACCTCAGTCAACGAGCCTAGAAAATAGATAAAAATGCGGTCAACCACAGTCAAAGATGCCATGGGAGATTTGTTGAAAATAGTACCAAAGAGGTGTTTCTTTGGCATTCTCCTTTTGGCCTAGGGAGACACATTAATCACCTTTTGTCTAAGTGATATTATGATTTTATTAATGTCAAGGGAGCTAAAGTACTTTTTATGAGGGGTTGTACTAGGTGCTTTAAGTTATTAAAGTCATGTGTTTTAAAAGTCATTTTATGTGAAAAGTACTAAGTACACTTTATATTTTTAAAGTGACTTTATTAGGAAAAAGTGACCATGGTACTAAAACATTTAAAGTAATAAGGAGGCTCATTAATAGAAGGGGGACCACATTAAAAAGGGGTACAAGAGGAAATGATCTCCATCCTTTATCTAATGCACTGAGATTTAATCTCAGCCATTAGATCTAAGGGTTTGGGTTCTTATCTTTTTGAGAAGACAAAAAGGAGGAAAAAGGAGATTAGATCTCACTATTCTCATGAGAGCTATTGAGGAGAGGAGCAAGGAGATAGGAGGAAGAGAATTTGTGAGAAGAAATTCTACAGCAAAGAGGACCACCATTAGAGCGAAATGAACTTCATCAAAGGGGCCGAGTTTAAGTCCAGCAGAGGGTTCGAATTTCTTGTGACAGTCACAGTCATTTCCAGTATAGAATTTGAGAGCTTTTGGAGGGTTAAACAAGCAGTCTTTAGCCTGAAAACAATGTACAGGCATTGTTAACCTTTTCTCAGTCAGCTGCAAGGATCCCAAAATTCTCGGGCCTGCTTAGCGAAAATTTTGAGCCACCTTCCAGCGAGTTTCTTGGGCAAGATTTGATCAATGGGTCAGTGTGTGGTTAAGGGAAGAGAAAGGCTGCCTCAGATGTGAGTTTTCTTGGCTGTGTTGACTCTAATTTTTGTGCTGAAGTGTTGACTGTTTGGAGGACATTCCCTATGCTGAAGGAGCTGTGAGAGAGGCCGTTTTTCTTGCTGAAGGAGGCTAAATTGTGGGCACAAATTATCAGTTCAGATCTCTATGCAAAGACAACCTGAGGAATGCTTCTTCAAAAGGGAAGAGATAAGTTTATCTCCTGTTGAATTTTTTTTGTATGAAATTTCTAAGAAGCAAATAAAAATCCTCCTAGAAGATCTGGTTTTCCCCTTGTGGGTTTTTCCAGGGTCAAGTTGACCAGAAATAAGTGTTAAATTCATGTGTGTGCTTACTTATTTTTCCGTATATTAGCTGAAAAGTGAAATGGTAGAGTAGCTCTTTTGATTTCATGTAAATGCGAGTTTGATATAATTATCAGTCATATGTTTTATGATGGGTTTGGCCATTAAACTATGCAAATCATGAACACTGGGTTGGGCTACAACACTACAAATTTTCTACATGGTATCAGAGCCAAAGAGAAGTCAGACCTGAGAATCTCCATCAGTTGATGCAAAGACTAACAAGCAAAACTTCTGCATATTCAGTGAACAACAGTCATTAAACCTTCTGCATAGTATCAGATTTGCTCCAATTTGTTGGTTGTGAGGGTCATGACTATGGGTTGAGGGTAGAGGACAAATTGAGTGGGGCTGATAATTTTGGCCCCTGGAAGGAAAGGATGACACTTTTGTTTGAGGAGTTGGAGGTATGGGACATTGTAGAGAGTCCAGTGCAACTTCCTACTGATCAAACACAGTTGACAAAATTCAACAAGAATAATGTAAAAGTAAAGAGGATCATCCTTGATGCCATCAAAGATAACCTATTCCCTCATGTGACAGGAATGAAGTTTGTCTATGAGATGTGGGAGTCCCTTGTCACATTACACCAAAGTTCTAATGAGAACAGGAAGATGGTGCTGAGGAAAAAGCTAAGAAACACAAAGATGATCAAGACCGACAATGTGACCTCATACCTCACCAGGATCTCACAGGTGAAGGATGAGGTAATTTCCGTGGGAGAGACTATCCTAGAGAAGCACTTTTCAGATTGGAGGAGGACGTGGGATGATTTCATCTAGGAGGAGATCAGGAGGAGTGCTAAGGTGGGCAGTCAGAGTGGTGGGGGATGTGAGGAGGAGAATGTCACCCTTGCAACGAAGGGAAATAAGAAGGCCAAGAAGGGGTCTTCTAGTGGAGCAAAGAAGGAGAAGGGGAAGCAGAAGGCGAAGGACATGAGTAAAGTGAAATGATTTGCTTATGGGAAGATGGGTCACTATGATGTTCAGTGTCCCAACAAGAAGAACTAGAAGAAGCAAAGAGTTGCAACTTCAACAGTGGACATGTCCACTTCCAGATATGACATTGAGTTTGCCTTATCAACAAAGGTGGATGAGTTTGCCTTGGTGGTGCGTTGAGCCACTCATGTTACATCTCCCTGTGCATGGTTTGTTGACAGTGGAGCATCCTGCCATATGATTGGAGTGAGAATGCACTTCACGAGTCTCTTAGAGGATGATATTGACTTGGAGGTTGTGCTTGGAGATAACTTCAAGGTTAGAGTAGTAGGATTGGGGACTATATCATGTCAGAGGGAGTCATTACCTCCTCTAAAAGTGATAGATGTTCTTTATGTTCCAAGGGTAAAGAAGAATTTGATATTAGTTTCCAGCTTGGAGGACAGGGGGTATGAGGTGGTGTTCCGTAGAGGACAGGTGTTAATATATCCCAGAGGATCTAGTGTAGAGCATACTTTACCTATTGGATTCTGGAGTGGGACTTACATGTTCATGTTTCAGCGTATTAGAGCCTTTGTAGCACAAACCAACAATAGTGAGTTGTGCGAGCTATGGCATAGGAGGATGGCCCACTTGCACCATGGAGCCTTTAGGATGCCGAGGGAGATGGTTACGGGTTTACCAAAGTTCAACTCATAGCATCATGATGTGTACAAGGGGTGTGCTTTGGGAAAGTACACCAAGACACCTTTCCCGAGCAGTCACAACAGAGCTACATGTATCCTTGACTTGGTACGCTGTGATATATGTGGTCCTATGTCTCATGTATCATTGCCTGGATGTGAGTACTATGTGACCTTCGTTGATGAGCACTCTAGGAAGACCTAGATTTCTTTTTGAAGACTGAGGATGAGGCCTTCAAGAGGTTCCAAGTGTTGAAGGCTCTTGTGGAGAACCAATCACGGAGGAAGATCAAAGTGTTGAGATCAGATAATGGGGGTGAGTATACCTCCACGATGATGAAGGAGTTTTGTAGGAGTGCGGGCATCAAGAGGGAGTACATAATGCCTTGTAACCCCCAACAGAATGGGGTGGCAGAGAGGAAGAACAAGGCCTTAGTGGGTGCAACTAGAGCTATGTTGCATGGCCAGAGATTACCTTTCTTCTTGTGGGTCGAGACTTGTAACATTGCTGTGTATTTGTAGAACAAGAGTCCACATAGTCTTGAGCAAGACTCCTGAGGAGGTGTTTATCGACAAGAAGTCGAAAGTTGGGCACATTAGGATCTTTGCGTGCCTTACATATTCACACGTCCCTAAGGAGAAGAGGACGAAGTTGGAAACCACTACAAATAAGGGTATCCTAGTCGGTTACAACGAGACCAACAGGGCCTATCGTGTATATATTCTTGCAAAGAGGAAAGTTGTCCAAAGGTGGGATGTGAGATTTGAGGAGGAGAGGGCCTTGAGTAGGTCTCAGGAGGTTGATCAGGTAGAGCAACAAGCTCCTCAACAAGGGGCCACGTCACAGGTTTCAGGAGCATCAAGTGGTACACAAGGATCAAGAGGATCACCTTCTTCAGGGGTGATAGGTTCACAGGCTCCAATATCATCGAATGTAGGATCACCTGGTGCAGGATCGTCAAGTGAAAGATCTCAGAGTCGAGGATCTCCATTGATCATAGCAAAGACTTCCTTGTTAGGAGGAGAGGGTCTAGTTGATGATTTTACCATGACACCACAGGAGGCTACTACAGGGAAGAGGAAGCCAAGATGGCTATGAGAGACCTTGAAGGAAGCCCAAGAGGTTGTGGGGAAACCCAAGTGGTTAGTGAGGGAGAATAGACCACCAGAGAAGTTGGGTGGCTTTGTGGCAGATGTTGTTAAGAAAAAGCCAGTTAGTTATGAGGAGGCCACTAGTCAGCAGATCTGGAGGGATACCATGGTGTAGGAGTATGCCTCCATCATGAAGAATGATGTCTGGGAGGTAGTGTCGAGGCTTGTGGGAAAGTCCGTGGTGACTTCCAGGTGGCTCTACAAGATCAAACATGTTGCGAATGGTAGCGTGGAGAAGTTTAAAGCTTGTTTTTTGGCATGGGGGTGTAGAGGGAGTTGACTATGAGGAGGCCTTTGCACAAATTCCTCGTTACACTCCCATTAGAGCAGTCATATCTATAGTAGCTGCGATGGGTTGGAGGATTCACCAAATGGATGTGAAGACCGTCTTTCTCAATGGTGTTATACAGGAGGAGGTGTACATTGAGCAACCACAGGGCTTTGAGGTGCATGAGAGGGAGTCTCATGTGTGTAGGCTTAAGAAAGCCTTGTATATACTAAAGCAGGCGCTGAGGGCATGGTACAAGAGGATAGATTCCTACTTGTAGCAGATGGGTTTCCAGAAGAGTGGTGGTGATCCGAACCTCTATTTCATTATGGTTGGTGATGATCCACTCATTCTAGTTCTATATGTGGATTACTTGTTTATTATAGGAGAGGATAGACTCATCTAGTACTGCAAGAGAGATCTTGCTTTAGAGTTTGACATGACTGATATGGGGCTGATGCATTACTTTTTGGGGTTGGAGGTTTGGCAGAAGGATGGGCATATCTTCATTGGCCACGACAGGTATGCAAGTGATATATTGAGGAGATTTCATATGGAGGGTTGCAGGCCTATGGCTACTCCTATGATCACCAACTGGAAGAAGTTGCATGCTTCAAATTCCGAGTTGGTGAACCCCACTTTGTATTGTCAGCTGATTGATTCTTTGATGTATCTGGTCAACACTATACCAGATGTATATTTCGCAGTCAACACGTTGAGTCGATTTATGATGGATCCCCGAAGAGTGCATTGGTTGGTTGCGAAACATGTATTGAGGTACCTACAGGGCACTATGGACTATGGTCTGGACTATGTCAGGGGTGATGGAGTTAGATTGATTGGTTGCACGGACTTAGATTGGGTTGGCTGTGTTGGGCTCAACATTTGTGTCGTGGTTTAGCAGGAAACAAAGGTCATTCGCTGTTAAATTGGGCACAAATGGAAACGGAGCAGCGTGAGTTGAGTACGGGTTGGCGGCAGCGCTCTAGATGTGTTCCGTATGCAGTTGTCACTACCTTGGATCCTTCTTCCAGGATATATTGGCGGGAGATCATGAGTTGGTACCCTCTTGATGGTACGATCTTCTTCGTAGGGAGCATAGCGGAGCAGGGGCCCTTACACATGAAAGATGTTATAGATTCCAGTTGGCAGTGGGACACAGGTCGACATTTCTTCAATGTTCCATCTTGACTTCAGGATAGCAGGATCAACATTGGATTGACTCAGGGGTTGGATTGGAGGGAGGTGATGAGTTGGTACGCAGTTTGTGGGGCAGCTTATATAGTTAGAGGTACAACACAACAGGAGCCAGGGAACATTGATGCTTGTTGGCGGACTTCACTTCATGGGGCATCAGCTATAGCCAGAGGCAGTGTGTAGTCCGAGCTAGAGGACTTGGGGGATGATTGGCCATGGTGGCGTTGGGATACGGGAGGATTGTTTGATGGCAGGTACTGTGAGAGATCAGTTTGGGATCCCGACATTGAGTGGTCTATTCTGGGTGGCTTGACACAGGTGCATAGCAGCACCCAGGGGTTTGTATGAGATCCGGGCATTGGGTCTCAATTGCATTGGGCCAATAGGATGGCCCACATATTTGGATTGCTTGAGGGCAAGCAATCTTGGGGCGGAAGGTCTGAAATATTCCCTTTTTTGGCGTCACCTATGACAGGGCTAGGATGGACTTCTGGAGTTAGGAGCAGACATGTCATAAGTACAGGTTGGTGTCATCAGTGGGCCCAGGGGATTTTTGGAGTTTTGAGGAGTTTCTATGTGGTCGGGTGGCATTCACTTGATGTATTCCATCATCCGAACAACTTGCCTTTTGTTCCGATGCATTTCGACAATTTTTGGAAAATCGAGTGGTTTTTGGGCTTAACTCAGTTAATTACGCTCAAGGTGGCATTCCGGGAGGAATACATGATAGAACACCTTGGTGTAATAGCTCATTGGAACCGGTACGGGGATACCTACATGATGGGATGGTTGGATAAGAGTTTTAGTGACCAGAGGAGACGTGGTAGCCGATTTACTCTTTTTTGCATTAAAAATGAATATTTTAATAAGACGGAAAAGTGCTCCATGAATAAAATAATAATAAAATAAGGCTCTAGAAGGATCCAAGAGATCTATAAAAGAAAGGGAGGAGGCCATTGAGGGATATCTTTGGATTAAATCATTTTCTTGTGTGAGAGGTTTGAGACGTGGTTCTCTACTTCGTTAGTAGCCCTAGGACGGAAACCCTCGGGTGATTTGTGAGTGTTGGACGAAAATCCAACTCTCTTTGAGGAGACTTCATTCAAGAGTTTTGCAGAGCTTCAGAGATATTGGAGTGAGGATCATTCAGATCTTCAAAAGGTGCTTCAGTGGATTTAGTGGTAGCTGTTGCCGGAGGGAGAGTGCAGCAGTTCAGTTTTGGACGCTAGCGCAGTGCAACAATTCATATTGATGGTCAGTTCTCCATCTCAGCTCTTTTGGCTTAGATGTATTTGTAAACCCAGTTAGTATTTATAATAAAAATGCTGAGATTCTTCCTATTCGATGTGTTAATGGATTGCAGTGCTTATGTGTTTTATTTTACATGGCAATCTTCTGTTTATTGATTCAGTAATTTTATGGTAAAATGTTGGATTGGCAATATTTAGGCAAAATTTGTGAAATATCCCATTTGGGGATGTTACAGTGGTATCAGAGCCTTGATCTTTGCTCAGCCTGCGTATTGCCATTTTCGATTGCAGTTATTTTGGTTAGAAGGGCCTATGCAGTCATTGGAGGAGGCTCATTTGTCGGAGCTGCACTAGTGGGATTTTAGTGCTGGGGTGTTGGGAGATTGATAGGAGAGCCATTTGAGGAGGTTGGCTGGGATTTTGAAGAGCAGTGATTGACAGTAGCAGCTGCAGTGCCAGAAAACAAAATTGGAAGAGGGCCAAACTACAAAAGGTCATATTTTGAAGGTTGGAATTGGAGGAAACCCTTTCTGGGTTTTGGGCAAGGATCACCTTCTCAAATTCCTAGAATTTTCTGAGTAGTTTTCAGTGGGTAAATCAAAGGCCGAAGTCATGCAACAATGTAGTCTTGGAGCAACAACACAATTTTTGGAGGAACTTGCTATTGGGGTCAATCGTGAATTGAAAAAAACCATTTCTGGGTTTTTTTGGGTTTTGTGAAAGGAGTTGCAGATAAAATTTTAGAATTTTTCGGGCGATATTCGGGTTTGAAATCGTCATTCTTATAGCAGGGTGAATTGCTGGTTTCACTGGGATTTCACACTATTTGAACATTTTGAGTCAATCATAATTAGCCCAAAACATTTATGGGTTCTGTCGACCACGGGTCAAGGAGTTGGCTCCTAATTTTGTAGAATTTTTGGGGGAGTTTTTGTGCCCCAAACATACAGAATTATTTGGCAGCTAGTGGGGAAGGAGTAAGCTTAAATTTTGGGTCCCGGGTGACCGGTCGTATTTGCCAAAATAATTTCTGGGTTTTTTTGGGTTTGTGGTGAAGACCCCAAGATTAATTTGACAAAATTTTCTGAGCACTTTTGGAGGTTCAAACAAGGGTTCCTTCTAGCCAGCAGTTGCAGAGTTTCCAGAGTCAGCGCAGAGCTTGAGGAGAGACCATTTCCTTGCATCTGGGGTAACATTTTTCTCACCTAAGATTGTTTAGATTGCTTTGCTAGGATGAATTCATCTTGTTGTGCAAAAATGATTTTGCTAGAGCCCAATTTGTGCAAAAATCTTAGAAAAAGCTTTAATGACTTAGAAAGAATTTAGTACCAGCTACAGTTTGAAAAATCACTTGCACAAGGTGCTTGGAGCTGCAATGCTTCCTTGGATCAAAGATAAAAAACCAAACAACAAACCCTTTTCAAAGGGGATACATGCTATCCTACAACTAGAGCGGATAAGTGATTTGCAAAAAGAGTTCGAGGTAGGGAATTGGCTCTTTGCACTTGGATCTGATTTGAAGAACCTAAAGATGACCGCAAAAACTTTCCTTAATTTGGAGAAGCTAGAATCACATCTTCCTAAAGTGAGCCAATCAGATTTGAGGGTCCTAAATTGGGCACTCAAACCAACAATGTTTGCTTTGATTCATCGAAGATTCTTGGAGCATCCTTGTGAAGGAGTCAGACTTATAGTAGCTTGTCTCAGTGAGATTATTAGAATAACTTCACCTATGCTTCCTTATAATGATGACATTATGCGAAAAGTTTTCCAACTAATAGAAGATAATCTTCAGGATCTACATAACATCTGGGGTCTTGCCATTGAGAAGAGTATCAAGATCTTAGAAATCATGGCTGGGGGTAACAATGATGACATTTGCAGGATGTTGCAGACCAGGTTGTTGACAATTTGGAGGAGAGAACAATTGGTTGCCAACTCGTACTCAACTCACGCTGCTCTGTTTCCATTTTTGCCATGGAAACAAAGCAGCGTGAGTTGAGTATGGATTGGCGACAACGCTCCAGACGTGTTCCATATGCAGCTGTCACTACCTTGGATCCTTATTCCAGGATAGATTGGTGGGAGATCATGAGTTGGTACTGTAGTAGCGGAACTTGTAGATTTGGTTTCTGTAGCAGCAAGACTTGTCCTTAACCTGGCTCTGATATGGCTCCGATAGCATTGTAACAACGGAACTTGTAGATTTGGTTACTGTAGCAGCAAGATTTGTAGATTTGTAGACTTAATAGCAAAAGCAGCTTTTTTTATAAAAATACACGAGGTATTTATAATAATAAATATTTATTAATATGATATAAGACGATTGAATGATTACAATGAGGTCCCGCTTTTATACCTATGCAAGTGACCTTTCATGAACAGGCATGTCTTTTAGACATGCCTTTTCAGCTAACTAATGACTACTTAACATAATTACTACTTGATTATTTAGTAATTACATTTATTGTATTTATTCTATTAATTACTATATTTATTACTTAAGTTATGAATTAGGTTCATAACATTGCCTCCTTCTCGAAAAACTTTGTCCTCAAAGCTTAACTTTTCGACAATTTTCTTCACTTGGGATTATCTGCTAGCATGTCTTTAATCACTGATACCTTCATTGTATGATTCGCTTGTACATTGTCCATGTTTCGATTTGCCTCAATTTTAAATAATATAGGACTACTTCTTCTTCTTCTTCTTTTTTTTTTTTTTTTTTTTAATAATAATATAGAACTACTTTCTTTCCTTCTTTTCTCTTTTTTTATATATTTAATTTAATTAATTAAATAATAATTTTAATTAATTAAATTATTATATATATACACATACTTTATCCGTAACTATATCGAATATAGTTAAGAATCGGTTCCAACATAAGTGGAGAGGTCATGTTGTTTGACAGCACTAACGACAAAATGGCGATGGGTTTTTCCTGAAGCAATACAGTAACATTGGATTTCAAGAATTTCGATCTGAAGGGCACTGAGGTGAGCATTGCCAACGCACTCCGCAGGGTGATGATAACAGAGGGGCCCACGGCGGCCATTGAGCTGGTGGATATCATGGCCACACCATCGTGCTTTGCAGAAATTCGTTTTGAAGGTTGATATTCTAGCATCGAGGCTTTAATGCGGACCTGGGGCAGCGAGATTAGGATTTTTTTTTGTTGTAAACCAGGGATATATCCGATCTGAATATCTGATTATATCTTTGCATCGACGGCAGATGTTATCACTATTGAAATGTGCAGCGAAAAGGACCAGTTGGTTGTTCTTGTCGGTGACAGGAAAACATACTGGAATGAATATGTTAAAATTTGTGTTAAATCAGAGTGTGTATATCCTTTTCTATGTTCGCACTGATGGGTACTAGAAAGAAGAAAACGGAAAAATATAATTTGACTTCTAAAGAAGATTTTACTTCGCGAAATAGCCTCTTGATAAGGGAAAATCCTTCGCTTAGCAGCGTTAGTCAAAGGGTATGAAATAGATGTAGAATTGTAGTAACCTCGCTCCAGAAACTGACTCGTAATATCTGTGCACAACGAGAGCTCTCTAATACGCGATAATGGATTATCATATCTCATAGTTTCACTAGATTCCTGGCGTAACCCTAGGACAGGAACAACCATATTTAGAACCCAATCATCTTTTTCTGCTTGCATCCAAGGAATGCATATATCTCCATAGTTTGGAAAGACCAAGTTTTCACGGATAGCTGTCTCAATTTTCTTTCCACCAAGAAGAAGACGACGCAAATTTTCAAAAGGTTTGGTGGAGATATTCCCTTGGGAATCATGGGGATGAGATTTATTCATGAAAACTACTCCCTTATACACCCACTCGTCTAATTCATCGTTGAACAATTCTTCGAAAGCTTCGCCACACAGTGCACAACAAGTCTAGCTTTGGTCTGCTGGAACACAGGGAAGAAGGGGACTTGCCTCTACTTGTGCAGTTTCAGAATTATTAACAGAAAAATTACCAGCATTCTGGATAAATTCTCTAGATGGTGTAACTAACGGTTTCTGCTTTTCCCAGGTGGTATTCTGTTCATCGATCTCCATAGTATTCCCAATCATTTCCACGAGGGATACACCATCGGGGTGTCCACGGTTGGTTTCTAACGGCGGCCAATGCGGAAAAGTTAACGCCCTGAACTCGTGATGAGGGAAGGGTGACATCCTCTTTTCTCGTATCGCACAATCAATAAATTTGATTTCATCCATGCCTACAATCGTCACCTTAGGAATGAGACGGAATAGAAGACTTAATTTTCTTTGCGACAGAGGCGGCGCTGAGACAACTAAATGTCGAATTCTATCTGCAATAAGTCCCGGTCTGGCATTGGCAATGGGGATCCGCAGACGGGTGTCAAGAGCTTGCTCGGATGAGTGAGGAGTTTGCTGCCCCTTGACCGTTCTCTTCAACTCGCTCATGTGATAAGCATTTTCCAAAAATGGATTTGCCAATTCTTTTACAGAGCCGATTGCCAATAATGGCCTTGCCCACATAACTAGGCTTTCTTGCCCACATAACCGATATGACTGTGTTCCAATTACTGCTCGACATTCATCCTCAAACTTCGCATTGTCATTCCCTTGCAGGGTAGCATTCTTACAAGAGGCGAGGTCACCGACACTATAACAACTTAAAGTGTTTTGATTTGCTGAAAACTTGCGTGAAATCTCAGCAACAAAAACAACTGAGACTACATATCGATATTTATTTGTGCTGATGGATAACAATTTTGGTTGTGCTGTTGGATTTGGGAGCTCATTTCTAAATTTTAGTTTACATAAGAATGTGGTCGGTTTCTTGAGTTTTTTATCGATCTTCTCAGCACCTACATACTGAGGTTTCCTTTCCACCCTGTCATCTCCTCTTGGTGTTCCTCCGGCTGTAACTTCTTCGCGGGACGTTATGTTCTGATTACGTCTCCCATTTTTTCGACTCAGAAGGGAATATAACGCTGCTTTTGTTGAAATTTTGCTAGTCGCTTCCATTATTTTTTTCTTATTCGTGGGTGACGTTGCTCTTATTTGATTTAGAAAAATATTTAGTTTAGCTTGTACAATACCCTTTGTTCCTTCAGGATTTTTATGATCCAACAATATATGTGTTTGCAAGAGTCCCCGAATGTCATAATCAACATGACACTGGTCAATTACTCGTGTGAGCACTGCAACACGCAATTCACAACCTCCAGCTGAAGAAACTTCTCCGTATGTCTCGAGAATACGCTCAAATGTTGATCTATTTAATGAAACTTGTTGCTGCTCCATTAAACTGACTTTTGGTGGCACCACTAAAATTCCAAAAGGCGTACGCAGCGGAACTTGTAGATTTGGTTTCTGTAGCAACAAGACTTGTCCTTAACCTGGCTCTGATATGTCTCCGATACCACTGTAACAGCGAAACTTGTAGATTTGGTTACTGTAGCAGCAAGATTTGTAGATTTGTAGACTTAATAGCAAAAGCAGCTTTTTTTATAAAAATACACGAGGTATTTATCATAATAAATATTTATTAATATGATATAAGACGATTGAATGATTACAATGAGGTCCTGCTTTTATACCTATGCAGGTGACCTTTCATGAACAGGCATGTCTTTTAGACATGCCTTTTCAGCTAACTAATGACTACTTAACATAATTACTACTTGATTATTTAGTAATTACATTTATTCTATTAATGACTATATTTATTACTTAAGTTATGAATTAGGTTCATAACATCCTCTTGATGGTACGATATTCTTCATAGGGAGCATAGCGGAGCAGGGGCCCTTACACAAGACATGTGTTACCGATTCCAATTGGCAGTGGGACACAGGTCGACATTTCTTCAGCATTCCATCCTGACTTCAGGAGAGCAGGATCAACATTGGATTGAGTCAGGGGCTGGATTGGAGGGAGGTTATGAGTTGGTACGCAGTTTGTGGGGCAGCTTATACAGTTAGAGGTACAACACAGCAGGAGCCAGGGAGCATTGATGCTTGTTGGTGGACTTCACTTCATGGGGCAAGACCTGATGTCATATCAAGACCTGGGTTGAATTACTTGAGCTAGTTGTCCTGCTTGCAATTTTTAGTCTTTCCTAAGGCAGATTTAGTTTTACTATTCTTGGTTGACATTCTTGCATGTAAACTAATTCGCCTTATTATCCCAGTTTTCAAGCATTCTAATTTTGTCAAAATCAAACCTTGGCTCAAGTTCCTAATATTCAGTTCTCACCACCTAATTTAGCCCTCTCTGTTGTTAGGTTTGTCAAATAAAAGCCAAGTTTGAATGGTCAACCACACTAGATATTTTCCTAATCCCTTAAAGCAAAAATGGCCTTTCTTACAATCCCTGCTAATAATATGGTCAATTTAAACAAATTCAACTTCCCATGGCATAGTTAGCAAAGTTGCAAAGTGTGTTTGAGCCTTAAACATAGTGTGGTTTCTTTATATTAGTTTGACATGTAAATCAGTGTTGAATCTTGGTTTATTATTCTTGGAAAAAGTAAGTGCAAAGAACATTTTTGGAAACATCAGTCTTAAGAGGAAATGTGCTGGAATGAGTCATTGTTGGCAGCCTTTACTTCACACAAGAGGTTGTATTCACAAATAAACATCCATACAGCCTTCACTATTTGAGGGAAAAATTATGTGGCTGCTAGGACAACACAACAAAGCAACAACCCAATAATTCCTTACAAACATTGCTAAACACAGTTCACCAACTTTCTTGTAGGATAGGAGTGGGGTTAGAAACTTGTTAAATGTGCCATATAGAAACAGTCTCAAAGACGGCCTGCTTCACCTTCAGGACAAAACTAGAAGTTTTTCATCAACAATAACTGTGTCTTTGATTCACGACACAGGAAGTAAAGGCTGGAAAACTTCTTAATTATTTCTAAAGGGGTGTTGTTTTTAAGCAACATCAATTATACACTGAAGTCAAACACTGAGGGTTTTTACTTTAGGCAATTTGAAGTAAGTGATAGAGAGATGAGAAAATAAATGTCAACATTGTACAAGAGTATTTTTAGTAGTTACCTTTGGAAGTTAGCATAAACAACAACTTTTTCACGCTAGAAGCTCGTCCAAAACAATAAGAAAAGCCATCGAAACAACAAAGTAAACCCAGTCAGAATTAGGTCATACATATTTTTTTTCCCTGGGGACGGATGAACGGTACCCGAAAAGTCATCAAAATTTGTCTGGGATGGATTGGGAACGTCTTGGAAATCCCCAAGTTTGTTCTCAACCCTTGTAAAAGTCCCTGATATGCCAAAACATCAGGTATGAGGGATTTTTTGATGGGGACTAGTCCCTGTTCAACATAGGAAGCAACCCAATGAGTTTGCCTCGGTTCAACCATGTATTGACTCAAATTGCAAAACAAATATTAGGTCTGGTATTCACCAAAGACATAAGGGAACCAATCTATTGTCTATGCTCCTACTAGTTTTATATCTAAGTCAACATGTAGCTTCAAATTTGGAATCATGAGAGTGGCCAAGGGTTTACAATCCATCATTTGAAATTGCTTTCGGATTTCCATTGCGTGCTCCCTTATCCAAGATCGACCTCGCCCTACTAGGCTACCAGACCCAAGAAGTAACCATAAGGTTGATGTCCTTCATGTCGAACTCTTGTGCTTACTTTGTCTTGCACTATGCTTTGAGCTTCTCAAACTACCTATAGGTTGTAAGCTATGTAGCATGAGGACCTGTTCCCCCCAAAAAACAATCTTTTGTTCCGTGTGTTCTCATGTTTTGGGGACTTGTGGACCGTTAGAAAATGTCCTGAGACAACTGGGGACTTCATCCTGGATTCGGGGTCTTGCTGGTCATCCCCAAGATGTTCCAAGGATATTTCAGGTACATTCTTTATAGATTTCAGTTATATATGGGAAGATTTCAAGGGTTTTCTAGGCAAATTTATAGGGTATTCCAAGTATATATCTTCAATTTTCACAAACATGGACATTTATGATTGATCACAGACAACATGATTGTTTTTCCCATCCATTACTTTTGTATTGCACTAAATCTAAATCTGTTGTTCAACTTACAACTCAAAATATCAGTTTTGTATAATGGGTTTCAATTTGGGTTTTTAGTGATTTAAATATTATACTTTTAGCAACAACATTACAACAAGCAAAGCCTCCATGTCAAGGAAATAGGAAATGCAACATTTCAAAGGGTTGATTCTTTTGGTTATTGCTCTTATTCTTCTCATTTTTTGGTTTATCTTAACTTTTACATATTGTACATGGTTTTCTAGGAGTCATTCAGGTTCAGTGCTTCCACAATCCCAACCTCAAGTTTTGTAAAAACAATCAGATAGTATTCACTTGGATTGGGTACTACATGTTTAAATAAATTCCTATTTAATCACCTTCTTAATGTAATGTCCCCTATGAATTAATTGCCTACGAAAGGACAAATGTCTGGGGCAACATTGGTTAAATCTTGGGTTGGTTGGGGAAGAAAGTCTCAAATTGGGGGCGACATTTGCAACCCCTCACATTTGAAAATCCACAATAGGGGATCTACAAATAGAGGAGAGTTGGAATCATTTTGGCATCATCGAATTAGATTGGATTGTCTTTGTTTTCTTTGAGCTTGAGGCTCTAAGGGTTTTAAGACCCCTTCTTCTCTAATTAGTTTCGATGAAGGTGATCCCACCCTAGCGAATCCCTTGTCTAGTTTCTGTGGGTTGATCCCACTCTACCTAGATACCAATTTTCTCTGTTCTGGTACAACATATTCACTTGGAATAATTTAGTTTCTGTTCTGGCTAAGCAAGGAGGCAGTTCGTTGTGATTTCTTATTAATGAGTTATGTTCAGGAGCAGTGGGGGTCTTCTGTGGTATGTTTGGTCACCACAAGCTTGATAAAAGGGCTTTGTGACAATGAAACTTTCCCTTTGTAATTATCCATAGTGTGTCTAGATTCGAAATTGGTGATTGATGGAAAACAAGGCCGTAGGTAGACTACTTTGAGGCATCGAGGCTTTTTCGCAATCTGAAAGGAGATTCGCTGAAGCGATTAGGGCAAGTCAGTTGCAGTGGATCCAGGGCTGCGAGGGAGCGCCCCCCCTCAAATCCGCTCTCGAATCAAATCACGCTCCAATCGAGAGCGACCTTGGTAGCGTGCTCCTTAAAAAAATTTCACTCCCTGCCATATCAGGAGAGCGATAGGGGAGTGATCAGGGAGCGATCGCTATCGTAGTGCTCCTCGTCCCTCTAGAAGTGACTTTTAAGTTTGGGGAGTGATACGGAAGTAATTGGCGCCGATCGCTCGCACGCCAAACAAATTGCTCCCATGTAAAAAAAGGTGCACGATGTTTTTTGGAGGGAGAGGGAGGGGCGAAAAGAATAAAAGGCCTCCTCCCCTCCCACAATCTATCATTTTCATGAGATTGAGAGAGCAGAGAGGGCTTGAGGATCTTGAGTTGAAGAGCTTGAGCGAGAGGAAGATTGAGAGGGTTTGAGCTTGAGAAGCTTGTAAGGGAGATTGAAGGTTACCATTTGAGAGAGCTTGGGAGATTGAAGTCACCGCCATTGGAGAGCCAAGGAGGCAAGTGTCTAATATCGTTCCTTTTTTCTTCCAGGTAGCATTTGTGTTCTTTATTTGTTGAATGGAAGATGTTCTCTTCTCCTACTCTTTCCCAATCACCATTCCTTGTTCATCTTATTGAACTTGTAGGCAAGAAACTCAAACTTCACCAAACATGATGGGTATATGGTTTAGCCTTCTCTTGTTGGTTCCTTTTTTTGTTATGATTATGGTGTTGGGGAGCAAAAGAAGAAGAAGTGATGAAGATGATGAAGTGACCAGTGTTAGATTAGTAAACCTTGGAGAAACGGAGTACCAAGAGGAAGAGGAGGAGTAGGATAATGAGAGTGGAGATGATGATGTAAAGAAAACCAAATTAGACCAAACCCCCTTGTGGAAATATGTTACTAGGCTTTTAGGAGGGACAGGAGGTGGAACTACTAAATTTACATGCCCCCATTGCAAAATCACTTACACAAGTTCATATACCTGTACTAGAAAGCATCTCTGTGGGAAAATGGCATGGGATTGAACTAAGGAAATAGGAATCAAAATCTGTGTAAGTGTGTAAGGATAACATTAGGGAAGAGGAGGAAGCCCAATACAAATCTAAAAGATCAAAGTGTGACTTTGAACATGACACCACTAGCCCACAATCACATAGAGCAAGAACTCCATCAACATCCACCCATGGTAGTTAGTGGATACGGAGGCACAGGCACAAACATCTCTTTAAGGCGTAGAACAATATTAGAATTCCTTGATCAAGGGTGTAGGGATGATGTGGATGCGAATATTTCCTGGTTTCTCTTTGCATGTGGGATACCATTCAATATTCTTCGCTCACCTTACTGGCATGGAATAGTTTTCGCCATCAAAATGATGCCCTTAAAGGATACAAGAGCCCTGTGTATGACAAAGCTAGCACTGTGGGACTTGATAGTGAAAAAGACAAAATAACAAATGCTTTTATGTAAATTAAAAAATTCTTGGAATGAATATGGGGTTTCCATTGTACCTGATAGTTGGAAACATGTAAAAGGCAAGCCATTTATAAATCTTCTTGGTGAGTCTGCTAATGGTGCAGTCTTCCTTTTATCTCATGATTACTGGCATCAACATTGCACAACCATTAATTCCAACAATTGAAAGTATTGGGTCATACAATGTTATCCAAGTTATCACTGATAATGCTTCTACTTGTAAGGTAGTTAGAGCAATCATTTAGGATAGATACCCCAACATATTTTGGTCTGGGTGTTTGGTTTACACAATGAACCTTTTGATGCATGACATTATTAAGATCAAGAAACCTCAATATAGATGGATTGGTGAATTGTACAAGAGAGGCAAGAAAATGATAAACTTTATTACCAATCATAGCCATACCCATGGGCTTTTCCGCATTCACTCAAGGTTGGGGCTATTGAAGCGTGGGAAGACTAGATTTGTTAGCTATTACCTCACCTTCATGTGCCTTTTGAAGGTAAGAGGGTCATGGTATCAAGTCGATATTGGCAGGTATTAAAGGACAGGGCTGTAACCACAATTGACAGGGAAGATTTTGTAATACCCCTGATTTACAACTTTTATGTTATGTAAATAAGACCAAGGTCTAGGTGGACCTATGGAACAATTATGCTGTTGACAGAAACATTTTAAATTAATAATTATTTATGAAAATTATGGCAATTTTGTAAAGACAAAGTAATTGAGATCAGGGAATTCTTATCTATGAGGATAGGATAGAATTTCAAACTTTCCCAAAATTCTCCAAAAAATCCTTTGGAGAAACATAAAAATATTAAATTAGATGGGAGAAAAATATCTAAGAAAAATCCCCAGTAAAGAGAAAAGTTACTAGGAAGAGGTACGAAAAACTGCGTTGAAGAAAAACGAGTTTTAAAGTAAAATTTTGTGGAAAAAACAAAGTAAAGCCTAGGCTATGGGAAACAACAACCCATAATAACGGGACGCCGTTATGGAAACTTGCTGGTGAAAGTGGGCTTACAGGTGCCATCACTAGTGTGACAAGAGGTTGTCAACACTGGGGAATATTGATCTCTGCTTAGGGGAGAGCTTTGAGGAGAAGCTCGTGGTTGGGAGGAAAATTCGTCTTTACAATTTGGTATGCCGCGTGTTGAGATTTTATATTTAATTTCTTATGTTTTAGTAAAGGCTAGATCAACATTTTGTCTAAGTTAATAGGCAAAATTCCACCTTGTAAGTAAGGGATTAATGTTATGTTAATAGTCTATGCTTGGTTACTGTTACATACAATATAAATACTGAAAGCTAAAGTTCTGGGCAGCGTAAAGGTAAAAGAAAGCCATCCTTCATTAGCAGCATAAAGGTAAAAGAAAACCAGAAGTTGCATCCTTCCTGAGCAGCGTGAAGGTAAAAGAAAACCAGAAGTTGCTTACGCAACTACTGTAAACAGTGCAAGGAGGAAAAACTCAAAGTTGCAGTATAATTCAATAAATAAATATAACAGAAATGCTCAGTAGTAAAAGAAACAGTGGGTGAAGTGTGATTGCGTGATACCACAGAGTCTTAACTCAGAAGGATATGAGTAACCTAGAAGTAAACTAAAGCCTAACGCATATACTCGGATGCTCTCAAACCATGAAAAGAAAGAAATTAATCAACCCATAAATCTTATGATCAAAGCAAAGCAAATTTAATTGCCATTATGCAATTGTAAAACCCATAACTATACTAAACAGAGGAATCAAAATTCCTGGAGGAATGCAAACAATTTAGTAAACCAGCAAGCAAATTATTACACCAAATAAACAGAGAATTGATTGGAACGGAGATATGCTGACCCAATATATGCTATCACAAAATTAAACTCAGAACCCAAAGGCAAATGAGGGGATTACCCCACGTTCTGGTCAGCATACTATCGTCACAAGAACTTGAAACTAACAGCGTATGGATAGGGCAAATAAATACAACACATTCACATGGCAAATGAAATTATAATTCAACCCAATTCATATATACTATATGTATTCGAGACTCTTCAAATTAAAAATAAAATCAGAGGAATTCTAAGATCACTGTCAACATCACAAATATACTAGAATCGTATAGTGAGAAGTGTTTCCCAAATCCCATAAACCAGGTCACATATGAGCAGCGTAGGGGGAGAAGAGGCCAAACACAACGAAATTAATTAGAAGGTCGAGCGCAAAATAAAAATCCAAAACATAGCAACTATTGTCACTCTGGAATTTATATCCAAGGTTATGCAAATGTGATATAGCACAGAGGAAGTATATCAAATAAATAAAAATTGTACCAGAGATCGAATATGAGATGGGACTCATAACCCAATGCACCATTTAACAAATTAAGGTGTAACGCAAAACCCATAAATCTTTGGGTATGAGAGACATACAAAACCCTGAGCTAGAATGCTAGAAGGCATATAAACCTAGAATTTAAATTTGGAAGAGGGTTTCATTATCAAACAAGTATGCATACGTATGGACTGCGTGGTGCAAAAAACCCCACCAGGAAATAATGGAAGACATACATCTAAACGCAGATACAGAACACTGTGTAAACAGGGTAAACCCTGAACTGAAAAATGTGTGAAAGGCCACTTACTTCTTGTGCGCAGAGAAGGACTGAATCCCTAATTGAACCCCAAACAATTTGCCGTGGAAACGTTGTGGGAAAAGGAAGAGAGTTGTACCCAAGCGTTTACGCATTGGAGACAGAGGGCTCCTTCCTGCAAAGATGAACAAATCCACACTCAGATGGGTGTTATAAAAACAATGAAATTTAACCTATTATTCCAAAAGCAAATATAGAGTAGAGGGTATTTGTGGCAAAATCCGAGGCTAGCCACGCTCGGGGTTACTTGTACACAAACAAAAACGACATTAGGACTCTGTCATGAAGATTTTAAAAAGAAACTCACTCAGCTATACTATCAAACGAATGATAAAACGCAGAAAAATAAAATACCATGAAACCCCTTACTTGTGAGATCATGGCGACATAGAACTAGACTTTTTCCATAACCAGCTTGCGAACATTGGAGGTTCGATTTGCAGAGAGAAATCGAGCCATGGTGCCTTTGAAAATTTTAGTTGCAGGTCGAGTTATGGAGGCATAGTTCTCTTAGACCAGACGACCGCAAAGCACGCAGAGAAATGACGAAATGAAAAATGAGGCAGAGTTTTGGTGGATTAAACCCTTGGGGTTTTCGAAAGAGCCGTAGATCTGTTCACAAATGATCTCCATTGTCCATTTGTGGCCTCGAAAAGGGCGAGGGCCACGTGAGGGCACATGGCCCCTGCCACTGGGCGGCTATTGAGTGAGACAAGTCATCAGGTAGGGTCATGTACATTGAGTGCGAATAAGGTGATGTGAGGGTTGTAATACCCTTGTTTCAAAACCATGGTAAAACCTTCTTACCAACCTTAGAGGGACCATATTTTAGTATGGGTATTAATGTTATGGTAGACCCTATCTACGTTGATATGGGAGTAGGGGTATTAAAATACGCCATAGCTAAGGTTAATACAATGAGACCTTAGTTAATGACATTAATAAGTCTAGGGGAGCGTATAGATTAGGAATTAAAAAGGGTATTGTATGTGAAGCATAACAAGGTAAGTAGAGGTGAGTCAAGGTTAGAAGGTAGGTTGTTATATATATAAAGGTTAACCTGTAACCATATAATGTAAATAAATAAATGGCTAGGATCCTTCGAATAGTAAGGATCCAACCTGCTGCGATAGAGTAACTAAGATTTTTAGTTAGAGATAAGGGTTTGAATTAGAGGACCACTGTAACCATAGCAGAGATGCTGTTTGAGTAAGATGTTAAAAGAGGGATGATGACCATTGAAAACATGAAAGAACATGATATAACCTTTTTTTTTTTGGAGACATGAGAGATTTTGAAGTGGTGAAACACACCGTTCTTGATGGTCAGTTTTTGTCAAGTGTGAGGGATATTTTGCAATACAGTAAGCCCATTCATAACATGATTCGTTTTGCAGATCGAAATGCACCAGTGATTGGGGAGGTGTGTGAGCAGATGGATAACATGTTGGGGCAAATAAAAGATATCGTTCAATTGAAAAATCCCATCTTGTATGATCATATTCACAAATATGTGTGTGCATGGTGGGAGAAACTTAATGTTCCACTAAATGCCTTGGTGTATATCCTTATTCCAAAATACTACTATCCATCTTGCTTGGGAAAACCTGCACCTGGGGGTGGGGTTAGGACCAAACCCCATACAGATCCAGAGGTACAAGTTGGCTATATGGCAGCATTAGACAAGCTGGTCCTTGGTAGGGAGGAGTGTGCTAGATTGTGTAAAAAATTAGGCAAATTGTGCAGACATGCCACCCCAATCATCCAGTAGCAGTGCTAGAGTTCCACCAACTTTTCTGCCACCTCCATCTGCAGCCTCACATGGAGGTCATGTGCCTTCTGGTTTCGAACATGGCCGTCCGTCTATGCGGGAGGAGACTCCCAATAGACCATGAGAAAAGAAATTAGGAATTTCTTGTGGCTAGAGTGTCAAGTAGTAGATAATAGATTTATTTGTCTTTGCTAGTTTCTAGTAGTTTTTCTAACTATTGGCTCTTTCATATTTATTATGATATTTTTTTTAAACAATATATGACAATTTAAGTTTTTGAAGTTGGCAATTATAACTCATTGGTAACGAATTATGAATATGATGCTTCGTGGAAGTTGAAAGTTGAAACATTTCATTTCATGTTTGATATTCTTTGTTATAGTTTGGTAATGGTAATGGTTACAAGTACAATTCAGTGATGACAAATGTTATATATTGAATTTTGAAAGTTTGAAACTTTATGATTGATGAATCATGAGACTCGATATGTTATAACATGTAACTTATGGACATGTGGTTGATGAAGATTATAACTTCTAGATGATTGATGTTATATGGTTTAATTCATGTTTTTATATCTAATTCATCATTCTACATGCTTTTGGACAGATAGGCATCAAAATATATTAAAATATATATTATATAAATTTTGCTCCCGATTCACTCCCAACCCTGGAGCTTTTGAAAATGTCGCTGCCCACTCCCGCTTCCACTCCTGCTCCCAAACAGCCTGCAATACACTACTACACATTGCCTCACCCCATACTTGTGTATAGAATCAACTGTAACTAAAACCAGTGCTCAGCATCTAAACTATGATTATTCCATGGCAACACAATTTAACATTAGTTTACCAGATCACAAGGCAGACCAAATCGATGTACATTAATTGCTTTCCTTTTTCCTGTAGCACATGCGCACACTAGACTCACTTAATGCCTTTCATAAGATCTCCCAAAGCTAACTTTGTCGTTCATATCGACACTCAATATATTAACCAGAACTGATGTAAATTTTAAAAATTACTGTTGTGTGGTGTCATTCACGGCTCACAGTACATTCAAATTATAGATAAGATTCATTCCTGGGAAGTGTAGATGGAACACAATTTTTCAAAAGAAAAATCCACGACTGTCCAGATTAAAACTGAGCTAATGGCATTGAGGAAAGAGATGTAAGAAGATAGCCACACCGGTGGGTACCTGAGCCAACACAAAAAGAAAAATTATGAACTTTGTTGATACTAATTGATTGCTCCCAACAAGCCTCAGTTCTGATGTATAACCACAATCATGACCCTCTGCTAGTCATACAAGTGAACTCAATCCTTGAAACCACATTCCATATGCAGAGATCACTAGGTCCCCAGTGCTGTCATTGATTTATTGATCCATCGTCTTCTATTACTTCAACCGCAGTCTTGAAACAGCTCAACCAGACTTCAATTTGGATATTAAAGGGACCTCATAACAGGCTTTTCAAACTCAACCGAACAGACTTTCAAACTGCCTTTGATAATCCTCAGGCTCAGACCTTGTAACAGGCCTTAATTTGGCCTTAAACAACTTCAAAAGGAACCTCAGGGATTCAGCCACCAACAAGAATAAAAGACAAAGATAAAACCCGAAACCTTGATTCTTATGCCTCTGCTTCTGATCATATGTTTTGTCCACATAGGCCTCTTAAGATTAGAGTGATGATTGATATGTGCGTGCATCAATGATACATTTGGAGAGATCCGAGTACTATATTTATACTTGATGAAGGGGCCAACTAGTGCTTGAAAATCTGAGCTGACTTCAATTCAAAAGACAAATTAACCTGAGCTGACATGACATATCCTTGAAATTTGAATTTTCAATTTGAAAATTTAGAGCCAAAACTAACGGCTATTTTGGACGACTTAAAGAGGGATTTTTTACTTTTTGCTAAGTGAGAACCATCAAGAGCAATTTTTTTAAATAATAATGCCATCTTTTGACCAATCATTAAACTGCCAATAGAATTCAATTTGGGGCTTCTTGACCATAGAATGGGGCTCCGACTTTAATAAGACATCTCAACCGTGAGGAGTTATGCGGCATGCCACCTACCATTAGAATCGGCAGGACAAGGAGAATCAAACGCTGATGGTCTTAGATGCCAATTCACTGATCTTATCCAAAATCTTCATTAAAAGTGGGGCATCATGACTACCTGCAAGAGCTTTTCATCCTTCTAGGGCTTGTTGACTAATGGAGCTTCCAATCAATGCAATCCTTAGACAAATATTAAGAGCATTCAAAGACGATGTTGGCATCAATGACAACACCATTCAACAGACGAATCGTGTGACTTAGTTTAGAAGTAGCATTGGAGAATGAAATGGGATATCTGGCATGAAGTATTTTATCCTTTGTAGATATCCAGTCTCCCTTCTAGTTGGGGAGAAATCAACCAAGATTTGGCAGTAGATTTGAATATTTAATCTGTTTAAAATAAGAGTAGGTTGTTGGTAGAGGGAAAATTGTACCAACAACTTTGTGCAATTTGGAAATAATGATGATATGTGCCTACTAGCCTAGTGAGTATTCAAGACAAAGTGAGGGTTATTGTGAACTATCATGTGTGCATGGCCACCAGAGTAACAAAAGGGCTCTTGGAAGTGAAGTTTTGCCATGTGCAAGTGCACAATGTGGCACTGGCACAGTGAAAAGTTTTTCAATGTCAATCTGGAGGTACATGAAACTTATCTTTGAATGCTACAATCAATAGCAGGAACCAGTTCTAGCCTTTTACATTGTAGTTCTATTTATGAAATCATTCTTTAACATCTGTTTTTTTTCAACGAAACGGTTACGGGACTACCCAATAGAACTTGTTTATATGCCTTTTTTCACACTTTTCACCAAGTAGAGCATGTCTCCGGAGATTTGAACCGACCACGGCCAGAAACATGATATGTGCCTCTACCGCTTGAGCTCAACTCCTTCGACCATTCTTTAGCAATTTGTTATACTAGTAAAGCATGAACATTTGAAAAAACTGTAACTCTTATTTTTATTGACATTATCATAATGCTCAGATTTAAACTGAAGATACCTTATTTACTCTCTTGTTGCTATTTCACAATTCATGTACTGACTGGTCCGATTAATTACTTTCGGATATTCAAAGGGCATTGATCTATTTGCTCTATCTAGTTCTTTCTCCTAGTTGAGTGACATGGAATATTCACTGGGATAACCGTCTTAGGTTTCATGTTCAACATTTTGGTGTTGTGAGGAATTTCAAAATGACTAGATGATTCTTTCAGCCTTGATTTGTTTCACTTTGTATTTATACACATTTTCTTGCTCATATTATTTTATTTCTTTAAGTCATTCAGCAGCTTGTAAGATCATGCTGCCTCACAAACATCATTTGCAGTGCTGATATAATATTTTCACAAAACTCATTTCCTTTTATAGCATTGTTTGAAGTTTGGATATACAGGCAGTTCAGAAAGTATCTAATGTCATACTAAGGTGAAATTCCATAAACCACGTTTGATTGGGATACATTGTTCTTGGTGCAGAATGTTGATGGGGTGAACTATTTACATGTAAAAGTTGCTGGCCTGTTATTTGTTGCAACCACAAGAATAAATGTGTCTCCTGCACTTGTGTTGGAGCTTCTGCAGCGGATAGCACGTGTCATAAAAGATTATCTTGGAATTCTCAACGAGGATTCACTCCGGAAAAATTTTGTCCTTGTATATGAATTACTCGACGAAGTGATTGTGAGTCCTTGTCAGACTTAATCCTGTCCTGCAAAATGTGAAGAAGTTTTTACATATTAATGTTTATAACAGCAAAGAAGCTGTTTATTGTCTAACCTCTTTCCTCTGTTCCATGCTTCACAAGTCAAATGCTTGGTGTAGTTTTAGCTTATAGTTCCTGACAAATAGGCATTAATTTTCATTACATTAATTTTCAAATATGCCTAGAGAAATAGGCCTGAACTGCAACCCAGGTCGTTAATTTCAGATTAGTAATGACTCGATGAGATAATCGTTTGGGAGTGACTTGACCACTCTAAAGCCTCAGCTACAAAACATGGAAATAACTTGGAAAATGGATAATAAAAAAAATTTAAAATACAGGGATATTTGTTTTGGGCCCCAAAAAATAAACAAAGACTTCTACATTTGATAGGAAATTATAAAACACCAATTGAATCTTGATGCATCGAATATTTTATTCAAATGCTAAATGCTAAATAGGTGGACTTGAACAATTAAGATTCAAAACCATGAACATGTCATACAGAATACATCTACCTTTGAAATCATAAATTGTCAATCATTAAGATAAATACAAATTTATTAGTTGCAATCAAAATATGAGTCAATA
Source organism: Pinus albicaulis (assembly GCA_034641835.2). Taxonomy (NCBI): domain Eukaryota; kingdom Viridiplantae; phylum Streptophyta; class Pinopsida; order Pinales; family Pinaceae; genus Pinus; species Pinus albicaulis. Next base: position 807,118,699 of record CM076582.1, on the reverse strand, counting down.
AAAATGTAAATAGGTTTGTATGATGTATCAAAATGTGTACACACAATTTGTTACAATCTTCTCTGCCATACCCTGAAATGTTGTTGGACCGGCATCTTAGAACTAGTGCTAGCTATGCTATTGTCAGTGCCACTGGACCATTGGGAAACAGTGTTATCTTCTCCTCCTTGCTCTTCTTTTGCTCCTGAAACTGCACATTGCTCCAAATTGTTTGTGTGCGTCGAGTTCCTATTGCACCTGTACTAATTGTTCCTTCCTTTCATCTGCACTTCCTGCACTCATACTTAAAACTTTTCTGGATGCCCCTGTATTAGTTGGCGTCTAATCAGCTGGCATCATATGGTGTAGGAGGCCTAGAACTATTGGAAATGGTCCCAATTACTCTTGCTGCAGGTAATTTGCATCATTTAGCTTTGTATCTTTCTATATCTTGATTGGTAGCTTTCATTTGATACTCTTGACACGAGAGGGGACTCGACATCAACTTTGAACATCCTGGTCTGTTATTTTGGCATGGTGATTGTTAAAAGAAGTTGTTTCATCTATACATAACCTTTTGACAAAAATAACACTTCAATCTACCCCTTCTAACAGAAGTGCTATAGTTCTATGTGATCTCTCTCTCTCTCTCTCTCTCTCTATATATATATATATATATATTCATTTTGTTTGTCTGACTCCTTGGAAATAGTAACCACCACAATGAAATGAGAAAAGACTTGGAAAATACCTTGAAATATTTTGAATGGAGAAGAATCGGAGGCAAGAATCTTGATATACCTTTGAAACACTTCTTTCCTCAAAATTTGCCTTCAAAAATCAGCTCTGCCTAAATCCTCCTAACACATTCGTTCAATGATAAAAGTCTTTTCCCTGCATTACCCTGCTGTTCAAAGTGATATCTGAGCTCTCCTAAATAATATTTTCAATGGGTTGTGAATGAAGAAGGTGGAGAATGAGCACAATAAATTGCATTTAAAATGATGTTGAAGTTCAGAAACATGTTTATATAGGTTTATGATAAGTGATGGGGTTGTTTTTTTTTAGTTTTATTAGTCTTTTAATGGGCTGAGACACCTTTTTTGAGATTGTCAGGGCTTGGCATAAAATCTGCTGAAACCTGAGTGAATCTACTGAGTTTGATCAATGAGACTTGGTGAGTGATTTGACTCACAAGACTGGAATGTCAAACCACTCCACTTGGTGATTCTAACAAGCCTAATGTTGAAATTTTCCAATGTTGGAGGTTTTATGAAAAATGGAAAATTTCACCTCATTGATTAGAGATTTCCCAGATTTCAGCCCTGTGAATTTCAGTTTTAGGGATGTCATACAATAGAATATTCATTATCTCACTTTCTAACAGCCCAATCTTCTAGGCAGTCCAAGGAGAAAAGATGCCAAACCATCTAGATAGTATCAGCAATCTAGGGCAACTTATTCCACATAAACCAGATTGGACACAATTCACTTTTACAACAGTTATAACAGCAGTAAGACATCAGATATAGCAGCAGCAAAACAATCCTTAAATTCTTCAATGATGATGTCAAATCACTGAACAAATTGTTTTTTTCTTGATGTCTAATAAGCAACACATATACTATATAGTTGTAAATAACAATACATCAAGAACATATTTGCTGAAAATCAAATTTGAAAATTGCATATGTTTTGGACAGAGGAAAACTTCATTAATATGCTCAAGAAGAATTTCGTGTACATACCATAAATAGCTGAAAAATTCGTTAATATGTTCAAGATAAAGTTCATGCACAGGTCATAGCTTTCCCTTAGGACTAGTACAAACTACTAGCTCTCCAAAACTCTACCTAAACTACTAGCTCTCCAAAACTCTACCTAGGGAAAACAATGAAGCTCAACTAAGGAGCTCCAACATGCAAGAATGACTCCAACAAGTCCTCCATGGCAAGACAGCCTCTCCTTTTCTTCTTCTTCACCAAATATATACTATGGTTTTATCACAAAACCTTAGTCTCAAACCTCTAAGGGATAAACCCTAACCCTAGACTCTGCTGTGGGGGAGCGCCCCCTCAAATCTGCTCCCGAAGAGTAGAGCGCGCTCCCGAAATTCACTCCGTAAAAAAATTGCGCTCCTTGGTCTACCAGGATCAGTTTCTCTTGTATCGCTCGTGTTTGCTCTAGGAGTGACTTTTAAAGTTGGGGAGCAAGAGCGATTGTTTCTGCACCAAAAAAATCGCTCCGACAACAAAAAAAATTTGCGGGAATTTTTTGTGTGGGAAGGAAGGGGCCAAAAGGATAAAAGGTCTTCTCTCCTCCCACAAAACATCATTTGCATGAGATTGAGAGAGATTGAGAGGGCTTGAGGAGCTTGCGTTGCAGAAGATTGAGAGTGTTTGATCTTGAGGAGCTTGCAACGGAGATTGAAGGCTGCCATTTGAGAGAGCTTGGGAGATTGAAGGCACCACCATTAGAGAGGCAGGGTTTAATCCCCTTCCTTTTTTTTCCATGTAGCATTTGTGTTTTTTATATGTTGAATGAAAGATGTTCCCTTCTCCTACTCTTTCCCAATTCCAATTCCTCCTTCATTTTATTGCAGGCAAGAAACTATAACTCCACCAAACATCATGGCTATATGACTTGGCATTCTCTTGTTGTTTCCTTTTCTTGCTATGGTGTTGGGGAGAAAAAGGAGTGATGAAGATGATGAAGAAGTGGGTAGTGGTGGATTAGGAAACCCTGCAGAGGAGGAGTACCAAGAGGAAGAGGAGGAGGAGGATAATGAGAGTGGAGATGATGATAGAAAGAAAACCAAGGTAGACCAAACTCTCTTGTGGAAATATGTTACTAGGATTTTAGGAGGGAAAGGGGGTGGAACCATTAAATTTACATGCCCTCATTGCAAAATCACGTACACAGGTTCATATACTCGTGCCAGATTGCATCTCTGTGGGAAAATGGCATGGGATGGAACTAAGCAAATAGGAACCAAAACTTGTGTAAGGGTGTTAGCACAACAAAGTGCCAAATGCATAAGGGAAGAGGAGGAAGCCCTTTGCAAATAGAAAAGATAAAAGGGTGACTTTGAACATGACACCACTAGCCCACAATCACATAGAGTAAGAACTCCATCAACATCCACCCATAGTAGTGGATACGGAGGCACAAGCACATACATCTCTTTAAGGCGTAGAACTATAACAAATTTCTTTGATTAAGGATGTAGGGATGATGTAGATGCAAATTTTTTTCAGTTTCTCTATGCATGTGGGATACCATTCAGTGTTCTTCACTCACCTTATTGGCATGAAATGGTTTCTGCCATCAATGATGTGTTGGAAAGTGTAACTAGGATCGGTCTTCATATTGGCTATGTAATCATGTATTTATGTAAAGAAGAAGACAAAGATAATAAAATATATTTTTGGTATGCTTGCCTCATGGGTTTCATGAGCAAGGTTTTATTATAGGTCAATAGACTTCTTCTTGATGTCTATTAGGGATTTGTCTTTTGGTCATAAATTGTATTAGTTAAAGAGTCATGTTTATGAAGAGTCAAGTCATACTTGTATGCCTCCAGACCGTGTCACATAAGCCTTGAAGATTGCACACAAATGATGATCAAGATCAGTGTTGGAGAACCCTTCAAGTCAACCCTTATCTCACATGAAAATACTCTGTACAAGTCAGCCTATAATCCTTGTTCAAGTCGACTTGAAAGTTAATGAACAGGTCGCCTTATTTACACACAGGTTCAACTATTTAAAGGAACCTGTGGATTACAATTTGACATAGATTTCGGTGATGTACTTTGTGATTTAGTGCGAGCTATAGGACAGAGAAAAAGTGCAAGCAAAGGAGAATATATCTGCGTTTATTTGAAGACATATCTTTTGTCAAAGTCTAAGATCTCTGTGATTACATCTATTTGCAATAAGTGCGAAGTAAGACTGCGTTCAAGTAAAGAAAGACACTGTATCAAGGTGCGTAAATAAGACTGCGGTTAAGTACAAAGAAGAGCTGGATTGAAGTGTGGATACATGAATGTGTTAATGTACAATGAAGTGCGGATATATGGCTTATGTTAGGGTGCATTAAAGTGCGGATATAGAATTGTATTAAAGGGTTGCAATAAGTGCAAGAAGGGACAATGCTATAAAAGGATATCTATACAATGTGTTAAACGTCTAGTCTAGGGATGCATACAAAGGATTGGTACAAAAGTATATAACACTGTCTTGAGTATAAATCTAGAAGTCAAGAAGGATCCAAGTTAAAGTAGAAACCAAGGACTAGAGACCGAGCTCTCTAAGGCTAGTGCAGAACAGTGCAGGACGGTCCTGAAAAGAAGGATCAGCTCAAGAAGTCAAGGAATAAGCATAGACAAGGTCTTGGAGGCATACAAGGATCAAGGGTCTGAGTCATGGTCATGATACTTTTCATTTGAAAGTCTATAAGAAGAATTTCTTGCGGGTTTTCCTCTCCAAGAGGGAGAGGTTTTGGCCCTGGCTCGAAGAGCCTAAATTTGTGTCTCTTGTGTTTTTGGTAATTGACTTGATGAAGGACAGAGAAAGACATAAGTAAAAGAAGTAAGCTCACAAGTAATTATCAAGAAGAGAATTTGAATTAATCATTGCCCTACCTAATTCTCAACATGGTATCAGAGGTAAGGTGCTAAACACAAGGGCTACTTGACTAGAAGATACTCAAGGAAGCAAGATCAAAGTTTGGGTTAAAAGGTTAGATCAGTTTGCAAGGAAGATTCTTCAAAGGATCCACTAATCAAGCAGATAATCTTTGCCACCAAAGATTTATGACATTGAAGACATTGTTAGAAAGACACATCATCAAGCTCCATCCTTCAATATCCAACACCTTTGAAGACATCATCATTCGAAAGACATCCTCTATCATTAAGATTCCATCATCTACATTGGAGAACTCAATCTAAGAAGGAGTTCCTACCTTCATCGTTAAGGAAGCTGCTAGAAGGAGGAAGTCATCCTACTCAAGTAAGTATCTATGAACTTATCTAAATCTGTCAAAATGACTTATTGTAAAGAAATCAACAAATTGGTTGGGTCATCAAACTTTAGCGCATGGAAGAAGAGGACAAATTTGAATTTAATTGAAGACGAAGTTATGGGCTACATCGAAGGATCTACAATTCAACGCTCAAAAGAAGATGCTCCAGCTCATGCGAAATACATAAAAGGAGAAATTAGAGCCCCGAGGATTCTCATAGAATCCATTAAGGACTCACTTATACCTTATGTATCAAAACTGAAAACTACAAAAGAAATATATGAGAAACTGGTGGAGCTATTCTCTGTGCGTACTGCAAGAGAAGCAATCTCTCTGAGACAAGAACTATACAATATGAAATTGTCAAGAGAGGAAGGAATCACCTCATATTTTATGAGGATTTATGAAATAAGAGACCAACTGCAGGAATTGGGAGAAGTAATGTCTAATAATGAAATGACTATAGTGATGCTGAATGCTCTACCAGAAGAATGGGGAAACTTCACTTCAAGCTTATACGGGAAGAAATAAGCAACACCATTCCACGATCTATGGTCTCTATGTAAAATAGAGGAAACAAGATTGAAAGCCTAAGCTAATACAAGATCAAGAGAAGGGAATCAAGCCTTTGCAGCCATGTCCAGGAAGAAAGGAAGATTCGGAAAATTTGGTCCTCATAATAAAAGAAGAAATACAGACAAAGTACAATGCTTTGGATGTAATGAACTTGGGCATTATAAAAGGGATTGGCCTAAATCTGGGAAGGAAAAGAGGAAAAAGGAAGAAGCCCATGTCATAGATGTAAGGGAAGAACACAATACAAAGAAATCTAAGAAAGAAGAAGCGAAAGATCTCTATTATGATTGAGATCATCTTTCTCTTTAAGTGATTTCTGTTGGTTGTAAAATAGTATGATAGGAAGCAATGTATATTAAAAGCATCATGATAGAAGCATGGAAGGAGCACTTGAAGAAGGAGCTCCTGGAAACCTCATTGATAAACAACATTGATGGAAGGCAGTGATCAAGATCAAGGGTCATCATTCAATAATCAATATGGAAACATGTGCTGACATTTTCTAATGGAGTTCTCTATGGATTCATTGCTTAGAAAGAAAGCAAAAGGTTTCATCGAGAATTCTATGTTACACAATTTTGGGATTAGGATATGTGACATATTGATGAAGCAGGTCAAGGGAATGAAGTTCTTCATTCTAGTAAAATTGCTACAGGATGACTCAAAGGGAAAAGTATGAGGTACATATAGTTATATGTTGACATTGTATGTTATGAAGTCATGTCATGTGGTTGCAGGTGATGAACTTCTATGTTCTATGGAAGGAAGATCTCTTTTGGTGCACAAGTTGCCACTAACAGATGAAATTTTATATGTTCTCATATGTAATATGAGGTGGTTTTATACAAACAAGGAACTGGATACTGGAAGTTCCTGGGGATGAAGTTGTGTGGAGGAAGAATGGAAGAGATCATGAAGTACAACCATGTAAAGAGGCGATTATCATCCAGGAGCCAAGAAGATGTGACTAGGAGATCTCCTGGGAAGATATGTGGACTGTGATAGAAGTATGGTAACGAAGAAGACCCTTGACAAGACATATCTTTAGGAGATGTGTCAATCTGAATAAAGTATGTCGATGCCTACGAGAAGATGTCATGGTGAAAGATCATCACTAAGGTAACTTTTGATTTAAAAGTTCTTATGTGTATGTTTATTTGGATGAGTTTATGTAGGGTTGCCAATCATTTGGAAGGATGTAAATCCTTGGGAGATGGTTCGAAGGAAACCAAAATGGCATAAAGATGGACCGGATGAGAAAGATTGATCACTTTCTGATGATTGACATGAATCGTGGATGAAAGTGATGGATGATCTGTGCCCCATGGAGCCAAAAAGTTGAAGATTCCTCAATATCAAAATCCATGACATCGAGGGGAGAAATTCTTCATGAGCAGCTGGGTGTCTGACCATTGTTGCTATAGGTCCCTGGTTGAGAGGGAGCCTGGTGGTAAGTTTCTTACTTGGAAGAAACTTGAAGTATGTCCTTCCTGAGTTAAGGAGGAGTGACGTATATGATTCTCTAATTCATGTGTCATGCACTAGACCAGGACTAACAACCGTAAGTATTAGTGAAGGCCATGTGGAGACAATGGATAAACACATCATTCTAGTATTCACCTGGAACACAAAATGGAGGATTGGGTAATCATCTAGCATCCGATGCTCTTTGAGAATGAGATAGGGCATTCAAGATAAGAGTAGTCGGGGATCGATATTCTGAGGGTTGGCTACCCAAGAGAAGCATAGTCAAGAAGGTCATACTCTAGGAACACTTGGGTGGAGTATACGCCTTGGGGAGACAATGACTATGGTGTTTATAAGTCATGTGTCTCGCCAGCATTGTAGCCCATTGTCTCGTTGAGAGATAGGGTTGTTAGTCAAGGCCTTGCACTAGGGCAATGCTAGTTGATAAGATGCTATATAGATGCAATTACCAATCCGATTCTTCTTATGAGATTCTTCAAGATTGAAAGTGACCATGTACTGTTATGAATACCTCCCTGGTTAAGAGGGAGTGTTGGAAAGTGTAACTAGGATTGGTCTTCATATTGACTATGAAATTATGTATTTATGTAAAGAAGACAAAGATAATAAAATATATTTTTGGTATGCTTGCCTCATGGGTTTCATGAGCAAGGTTTTATTATAGGTCAATAGACTTCTTCTTGATGTCTATTAGGGATTTGTCTTCTAGTCATAAATTGTATTAATTAAAGAGTCATGTTTATGAAGACTCAAGTCACACTCGTATGCCTCCAGACTGTGTCACATAAGCCTTGAAGATTGCACACAAATGATGATCAAGATCAGCGTTGGAGAACCCTGCAAGTCAACCTTTATCTCGCTGGAAAATACTCTGTACAAGTCGGCCTATAACCCTTGTTCAAGTCGGCCTCAAAGTTAAAGAACAGGTAAGCATATTTACACACAGGTTCAACTATTTAAAGGAACCTGCGGATTACAATTTGACATGGATTTCGGTGAAGTACTCTATGATTTAGTGCGAGCTACAGGACAGAGAAAAAGTGCGAGTAAATGAGAATATATCTGCGTTTATTTGAAGACATATCTTTTGTCAAAGTCTAAGATCTCTGTGATTACATCTATATGCAATAATTGCAAAGTAAGATTGCGTTCAAGTAAAGAAAGAGACTGTATCATGGTGCGTAAATAAGACTGTGGTTAAGTACAAAGAAGTGCTGGATTGAAGTGGGGATACATGACTGTGTTAAGGTACAGTGAAGTGCGGATATATGACTTATGTTAGGGTGCATTGAAGTGTGACATAGAACTGTGTTAAATGGTTGCAATAAGTGCAAGAAGGGACGGTGTTATAAAAGGATATCTATACACTGTGTTAGAAGTCCAGTCTAGGTTTGCATACAAGGATTGGTACAAAAGTATATAACACTGCCTTGAGTATAAATCTAGAAGGATCCAAGTTAAAGGAGAAACCAAGGACTAGAGACTGAGCTCTCTAAGGTTGGTGCAGAAAAGAAGGATCATTTCAAGAAGTCAAGGAATAAGCAGAGACAAGGTCTTGGAGGCATACAAGGGTTAAGGGTCTGAGTCATGGTGCTTGTCATCTGAAAGTCTATAAGATAAATTTCTTGCGGGTTTCCCTCTCCAAGAGGGCTAGGTTTTGGCCCTGGCTTGAAGAGCCTAAATTTGTGTCTTTTGTGTTTTTGGTAATTGACTTGATGATAGACGTAATAAGCTAAGAAGAGAGACATAAGTAATAGAAGTAAGCTCACAAGTAATTATCAAGAAGAGAATTTGAATTAATCACTGCCCTACCTAATTCTCAACATGATGCGCCTAAAGGATACAAGAGCCTTGAATATGAAAAAGCTAGAATCGTGGGCTATGTTGCTGGAAATGTGGGTCCAACCCTCGTTTTAGCCTAGAAGCGAAACGATAACACGTTTTGCTGTACCATACGGCTTGGAAACGCGTTTCCGGCCGTACTGGGCCATTTGTTGTTGGGGAAATGTGCCCTGTACGGCTGGAAACGTGTTTCCAGGCCGTACGATCGCGTTTTTGTGGATTTAACTTGTTTTTTAAATTTTATTTTGGTTTGCGTGTGTTTTATTATTTTTTTAATTGTTGAATATGTCTTTGAATGTAATAAATTATATATATATATATATATATATATATATATATATATATATATATATATCGCGTTTCCCCGTTTCCAAAATTTGGGGAGGTCGCATTTCGTATCGTAACCCGTTTCGTGCAACTTAGATCGTGGGACTTGATCGTGAAAAAACCAAAATAACAAATGCTTTGGGTAAATTCACAAATGGTTGGAATGAATATGGGGTATCCATTGTATCTGATGGTTGGACAAATCTAAAAGGCAAGCCTTTGATAAATGTTATTGGTGTGTCTGCTACTAGTGTAGTTTTCCTTTCATCTCATGATTAGTTAGAGAAGTTCAAGAGCACCATCAACATTGCACAACCATTAATTCAAACATTGAAAGTATTGGGCCATACAATGTCATCCAAGTCATCACTGATAATGCTTCTATTTGTAAGGCATCGAGAGTAATCATTGAGGATAAATACCCCAACATATTTTGGTCTGGGTGTTTGGTTCACAGAATGAACCTTTTGATACATGACAATATTAAGATCAAGGAACCTCAATACAGATGGATTGGTGATTTGTGCAAGAGAGGCAATAGAATGATAAAATTTATTACCAATCATAGCAATACCCATGGGATTTTTTGCGGTCACTAAAGGTTAGAGCTATTGAAGCTTGGGAAGACTAGATTTGTTAGCTATTACCTCACCTTCAGGGGCCTTTTGAAGGTAAGAGAGTCATTGGCTAACATTGTATCAAGTTGACATTGGCAGGTATTAAAGGACAAGGTTGCAAGTTGCAACCACAAATGACAGGAAATATTTTGAAGATGTGGATGAGACCGCTCTTGATGGTCTGTTTTGGGCACGTGTGAGGAATGTTTTGCAATACACCAAACCCATTTATAACATGATTCGTTTTCTAGATACAGATGCACCAGTGATTGGGGAGGTGTATGAGCAGATGGAATCTGAATAACATCTTGGGGCAAATAAAAGATATTGTTCAACTAAAAGATCCCATCTTGTATGATCATATTTACAAATATGTGTGTGCAATGTGGGATAATATTAATGTTCCACTACATGCCTTGGAGTATATTCTTATGCCAAAATACTACTCTCCATCTTGGTTGGGCAAACCTGCAGTTGGGGGTGGGGTTAGGATCAAACCCCATATAAATCCAAAGGTACAAGTTGGGTATATGGTAGCATTAGAAAAGTTGGTCCTTGAAGGGATGAGTGTGCTAGATTGTGTGAAGAATTAGACAAATACTTTAGTCAAACTAGAGTGTATGATTCTTTGCATGCAATGGAAGATAGGGAAAGAATGAATGTTGTCACACGGTGGAACATATAGCTGCGAGGGACCTTTGGCCAAATTGGCAATAAAATTGCTTTCACTAGTTGTTAATACTTCTTATGCAGAGAGGTGTTGGAGCGCCTATATCTTCATCCATAATGTGAGAAGAAACTGCTTCAATGAAAATCGAGGAGAAAGCTTGGTTTTTGTGCACTACAACATGAGGTTGTTGACACATTATTATGAATGGGCTTGTGCTAATACATCAAATATGACTTGGGACAACAACCCGGAGGAAGATAATTTGGAGGATGGAGCTACACATTTAGAAGAATTGGAAGCAAAACATTTGAAAGATGATGATGAAGCAGCGGTAGCAACACCAACAACCATGCCACCCCCATCATCTAGTAGTAGTTCTCAAGTTCCACAAGCTTTGCTGCCACCTCCATCTACAACCTCACGTGGAGGTCATGTGCCTTCTGGTTTTGGACATGGTCGTCTGACTATGAGGGAAGAGACTCCCAATAGACCACGAGAAAATAAATTAGAAATTTCTCGTGGCAAGAGGAAGTAGTAGATAACATATTTACTTGTATTTTCTAGTTTCTAGTAGTTTATATAACTGTTGACACTTTCGTATTTATTATGATAGTTTTTGTAAACAATATATGACAATTTAAGTTTGAAGTTTGAGGTTGGAATTATAACTCATTGGTAATGTATTATGAATATGATGCTTCGTGAAAGTGGAAAGTTGAACCATTTCATTTCATGTTTGATATTCTTTGTTATAGTTTTGTATGTTAAGAAATCTAGGGGGAACGAGATTAGGGTGATTTTTTACTTTGATAACTGCTTGTGATGTTCTTTTACTTAATTTGATGCACTTGTTATTAACTTCTTCTTTCACTTGATTATTATTGTGTTCTTATCATCAAATAACTACCAAACTATGAAGATCAATGAGACAATATGACACAAAATGTATGCTGCTAGCCAAGGCCAAAACCTCTCCTTTTGAGAGGAAAACCCACAAGAATTCTTCTCTTCTTATAGTATCTTCCAATGACGAATTCCAAGACCTGTGAACCAAGACCAAGACCTCTCGAAGACCAAGTCACACCTCTTCTTCGATCAGCTACTCCTCCACAAAGTCAACGCTAGTCAAAATTACTTCAATGCTTCAGATTTTGGCCTCTTTTCATAATTTCGGCTTGCTACTTTAGGACTGCAATTTTCGGGCTCTACTATAGAAACCCTAGCTGGCACATGTGAGAGAATTGATGGTGAATTTTTTCTTCTAATTTCTTCACTTGGATAGACTTCTCTTCCTTGACTACCCGACTTGTAAACTTGATGCTTGTTGAAGCTTAACTCGACTCCTTGAAGTGACTACAATTCGGTCTCGCTGCAGTAGCAGTGATTCCATAACTTCGCACGTGTGGAGAATGGAAGCCCAAAAACAGTTCCAAAACCTTGATTTCACTTCTCCTTTTGTTCTCCTCCTTGCACTGGCTATTATAGTCTTCTTCTTGTTTCTAATCGAACTTCTTGAATGCTTGATTGATTGTCTTCAAAATGAGGCCGAGTGCTTCTTATTTATAGGCTTCTTGAGAGCCCTAATAGGTCAACTTGTTATCTTTTGGAGGCCCACTTCACTGCTTTGTAGGCCGACTTGTCCTTTGTAGTTTGACTAGGTCTTGGAGGGTCTTTATGACACTTTTTGACTTACAATAATTTTCTTTACATGATACAATATGCCCAATGGAGTCTTACATATATGACAATGACTCAATTGACTTCTTAACTCAATGACAAAATCTAGAAGCACTCAATGGGTGCTTGAACTCCAAATAAAATGACGTGTAGCATGACACCCATGCTACAAACATAATAATAATAATAATAATTTTTTCTTTTCTTTTTACAATATACAAGAATCAAGAGTACATTTCATATTTATGAACACTGAACCTAGTTACACATTTCAACATGGTAATGGTAATGATTACAAGTACAACTTTAGTGATGATAAATGTTATATATTGAATTTTGAAAGCTTGAAACTTTAATATTGATGAATCATGAGACTCGATATATTGTAACATGTAACTTGTGGACATGTGGTTGATGAAGATTATAACTTCTAGACGATTGATATTATATGGTTTAATCCATGTTTTTATGCTTTTAATATCTAATTTACCATTCTACATGCTTTTGTTGACATATATGCATCAAAATATATAGAAATATATATTATATAAAATTTCGCTCCCGATTCACTCTCGACTTGGAAGCTTTTGAAAATGTCGCTCTCTTGCTCTATTATAGTCTTCTTCTTGCTTCTAATCGAACTTCTTGAATGCTTGATTGATTGTCTTCAAAATGAGGCTGAGTGCTTCTTATTTAGAGGCTTCTTGAGAGCCCTAATAGGTCGACTTGTCATCTTTTGGAGGCTGACTTCACTGCTTTGTAGGCCGACTTGTCTTTTGTAGTTTGACTAGGTCTTGGAGGGTCTTTATGACACTTTTTGACTTACAATAATTTTCTTTACACGATACAATATGCCCAATGGAGTCTTACATATATGACAATGACTCAATTGACTTCTTAACTCACTGACAAAATCTAGAAGCACTCAATGGGTGCTTGAACTCCAAATAAAATGACCTTGAGCATGAAACCCATGCTACAAACATAATAATAATAATTTTTTCTTTTCTTTTTACAATATGCAAGAATCAAGAGTACATTTCATATTTATGAACACTGAACCTAGTTACACATTTCAACTGTTGGAAATACTGAGAGGGGGGTGAATCAATATTTCTTTTCAATTGTTATTTTTACCAGTTAGATCACTTATATTTAGAACAAAAAATGAACAATAAGAATAAATGCTTTTCTTATTTTCTTCTTTTCAATAAATCAAGTACAATATATGTAGGGTTCCAACCCTAGATGAAGACACCGATCTTCAATCTCCCAGGCTCCAACCTGTATTTGCCAAGCACCAACTTTAGCTTCCAAGGCTCCAACCTTGTCAATTCTGAGGCACCAACCTCAAGGGCTCCAACCATATATCTGGTACAGGCTCCAACCTGGTCTCTTGAGGACTCTTATCCTCTAGGGCTCCAACCCTATCATCCAAGGCACCAACCTTATCTCTATGAGGCTCCAACCTCCTGCTTCAATTCGTCAAGATATATTTGGTTATACTTCATGGCTCCCAATCACTTCTTCAACGAGCCTTGACAATCTTCAGCAATACCTGCTCCAAATCACTTCATCAATGACAACCTTGTCTTCTTAGAAGGTGTCTCCAAGACTCTTCATGTCACCCAATCTATTTTCAAGGTCACATCATAAGGGTCTTCAACAATGCATCATGATTTCCAAGGGTGCCTTCAAGATTAGTTTAAGTCTTCAATAATGCTTTCCCAAGATGTCTTTATAATATCTTCACAATGTCTTCAACAAGCTTCTTGATGCTAGCTTCAAGGGATGTTTTCATATACTCTCTTTCAGAGGTCTTTAAAGTTTACATCAACAAGGCTGCTGCTTCAATAATCTCCCTTGACATCAAAACACTATCTTCTATAAGTTACTCTTCAGGACCTGTTTCAAGAAGTCTTCAAAACAATGCTCCAAAGGATTAGATCTGCACACTTCAAAAACAATGTTTCAACACCAAATCTGTTATGAGGTGGTTTTAAAGTTGCTCAACCAGACTATTTCAAAATCAAATTCCAAAATCTGCATTAGCAATTCTCCAAAATGTTCCAGGGGCTAGTCCATCAAGGTCTTCCTCAATATGGCTAGTAAGAGTCTCCAATGCTCTTCATTGTTGTACAAATGTCAAACAATTTTCTTCAAAGAATACTTCATATGGGCTTCAATGCTATTTCAAATAGGTCTTTGATAGGTTCTTTAATGTAGATAAGAGACAAATCCAAAAGGTGTTTCTACAAATCTTCAACAAGGCTGCTCTAAAAGAAGTGTTTCAACAAACTTCAGTAATATTGCTCCAAGGAATTCTTTCTGCTTCTGAATCTATCCCATGTCTTCAAAAAGGATGTTGAAACACTGCTGCAAATTCCCAACTGATGTCTAAAACTTATAACTTTGGGAATGCTCCAAAAGTCTCCAGGGTGTACAGCAGTTCCAAGACTATACTTTAACTTGGTCTTCTATTCTACTTTAATCTGCCCCAAAGGTATCCTTAATTCTGTTAATAGGACACTCCTAAACAATGCCCAAACACTTACAAAAACTGTCAACTAAGTGTACAATGTGCTAGGTACAGATCTGAAGATAAATGTCCAAATAATTTCGCACAGGTCTGTACTACAGTTCAAAACCCTTTGCTCCGAGCTCCTTATATGCCTCTTAAGGACTTAAACAGTGATCTGATCTTAAAAGAATTGCCCAAACAATATTTTCTTATCCACTTCGGCCTCCTTTATGCTTCTGTGCTTATTCTCTGAGATTTTGACCAAATTCCTTGACTGAAATGAGGGTCTGCGGTCTCTATATATACATATTTTGTTGCTTGAACGAAGGGACACGTCTCTGTATGGAGGCCAACTTGAAAGACAAGGTGCAGGTCAGCTCACTGTCAAAAATATATATTTTTTTAACTTGAAAATTCAATATCTTACAAACTATTTGGAATTTTGGGGCATGTAAGAGCTTGTTAGAAAGAGGGGAAAATCCTCTTTAAGATGGTCTAGGTCCCATTGCGAAAAGATGCCTCTAAGGTGGCAAAAAATATTTTTCTTTGTGACTGTCCTTAAATTTTATGCATATAACTATTGGGACAGCATGAGGAATGTTTGGGACAGTATGGCTTCTCCATTGTTTGGCTTATTCATCATCATAGGATCATGTAGGATATCCATGTCATCCAATAATAATGCGGTGATATGTCACCAACCAAGTGCAACATTTATTAATTTTCCCTTAGGATATTTCCGAGTCCTTCTTGTCATGTCTTTCCATTAAGTGATTTCCAAGTCCTTCATGTCATGTCTCCAATCATTGCCCTTGTCATTAAGACCTTCATCAAGTGCCATCACGTATGACATCATCATGTGTGGTCATTCATGTATAGTCCTTCAATATCAAGGGTAAGGACATCATCCGGGTTATACGCCTTCTTTGTCGAGAGCAAGTATACATGAGGTTATGGTGTCTTCATGGTTAGTTCAAGCATTTAGGACAAGACATCTTCTTAGTGGCTTGACATCATAATGGCATCATTAATAACTTGACATATTCATTAATGACGTCCTTATCAAACAAGAGGGACTTGTCACCATGAGCAAGGACATCATCATATTATGCATCACAAGAATATTTGCTATCCCAATAATGCCATATTGACATCAATGACAACCTTGATTAACATCAACATGGTAATGGTAATGATTACAAGTACAACTTTAGTGATGACAAATGTTATATATTGAATTTTGAAAGCTTGAAACTTTAATATTGATGAATCATGAGACTCGATATATTGTAACATGTAACTTGTGGACATGTGGTTGATGAAGATTATAACTTCTAGATGATTGATATTATATGGTTTAATCCATGTTTTTATGCTTTTAATATCTAATTTATCATTCTACATGCTTTTGTTGACATATATGCATCAAAATATATAGAAATATATATTATATAAAATTTCGCTCCCGATTCACTCTCGACTTGGAAGCTTTTGAAAATGTCGCTCTCTGCTTCCCACTTCCACTGTCGCTCCCAAGTAGCCTTGCGCTAGACTTTAAAGGTGCTCTAAGATACTCCAAGAACACTAAGAAACCCTTGCAACTCCATGGGAGAGAAAAATCAAGTTCCTGTGGAGACCAAGAGTGAGAGATAAAACTACTGTACACTCTTCTCTAGGTCACATCTCAACTCAAGAGTAAATATAAGAATGAACACAATGATATGAATGTATCTGTGAGAATGATTTTCTCCTTTCTTTATATAAATGAGAGTTAAAGGAGGTTAACAATACAATGTGGCTCTGACTTTCCAGATGAGGATTCTTCTTTAGTTGAGTCCACGGGTTTTTACGAGGATACCTCTGAGGAGCATGAGCCGTTGTATGGATTTGTTGACAACAACCTAGATACATATTCTTGTGAGCAGTCAGTAGACCCCATGTGAGACATTCAGGGAGAGGGGTCACCCGTGATGATTGAACATGAGAAACAGATGTTGGAACATGGGTCAAATTAGGAGTATGATATGCACAATGAGTGTGATTGGCCATTTTTGGAGAGTCAACTAGTGGCTCATGTTGAGCCCATGATGCAAGAGGAGTAGTTGTCCTTTGGGCCAACCATTGGCGAGGAGCAGACATATGCACAAACAGCCAACGGGGTTGCCGACACTTGTGATATGGAGGTGCTAGAGCCTAATAGGGCAACTTTGTAGGAGATTGATAGACTGGAGGAGCATAGGGTTTCTAGTCGGATTAGTGGGGATATTCTAGAGATGGTGGTGCATCCATCTATGGGTCTACCCATTGATGAGGTATAAATAGGTGCAGTGGCAACCGATAGGGTTGTAGTATATACTGGCGACAACCCTCTTGAGGAGTAGATATATATGGTTTGCAAGACTATTTTCCCACCTTTATCCTTCCGAGAGAGGGCTAAAGTTTTCCCTGTTGGTTGATTGGTTGAAGCGACAAGATTTTAGCACGGACCAACATCTGCATAGTAGACTTGTTCTATACACAGGTGTCCATGCATTAGATTCTTCCCACGAGCTGCATTGGCGGGGAATCATGAGTTGGTACCCTACCAATGGGGTGATATTTTTAGTCAGGGACATAGTGCAGTAGGAGCCCTTAAATGTGAGGGGTGTTGCATGTTTTAGTTGGCAGTGGGATGCAGGCCGACAACTCTTCAACATTCTAGCCCAGCGTTAACAGAGTAGGATTGGCATTGGTTTATGTCGGGGGTTGGATTGGAGAGAAGTAATCAGTTGGTATTTGATTGATGGAGCGACATCTACAACTAGAGATAGGGCACAATTGGAGCCATGGGATAGGGGTGTTGATGATTGGCCATGGCGGCATTGGGATCCAGGGGAATCTGTTGATGTTAGGACGAGTCAGAGTTTATTGTGGGAACCGGGCATTAAGGGATCCGTTCATGGTTGGGTGGGCATAAAGGCATGGTATTACCTAGTGGTTTGTAAGGGATCCAGGTATTGGTTTTCAGTTCCACAGGACTAGGTCGGTTGATAGACATGGATTGCTCGAGGGCAAGCAATCTTGGGGCAGGAGGATTTGTCATGTTCCTTTTCCTAGTTTCCTTTATTGGATGGTCAAGACGGACTTCCATGGTTAGAGGCAGTTAGGTCATAGGAGTAGGTTTACTCCATCAGTGGGCCCAAGAGCTTGTGGAGGGGATTTATGGGGTTTTGAGGAGTTTCTTTGGAATATGATGGCATTCACTTGGCATATTCAATCATCCACACAACTTGCCTTTTGTTCCGTTGCATTCCGACAACATTAAGAAAATAGGGTTATTATGGAGCCTAACTCAATTAATTACACTTAAGGTGGCATTCTGGGAGGAATACTTGATAAAACACCTTAGTGTAATAGCGTGTTAGAATTAGAACGAGAAGATTTACAAGATGAGATGGTGGGAAGTGACTATCAATGGCCTGAGGAGGAATGACAACTGATTTACCATTTTCTCAATTTAAAAGGGTATTTTAATTAAAATAAAAGGAAGGAATAGGTACTAGTGATTAAAATAATAATAAAATAAAGGCTTCTAGAGGGGTCCATCAGATCTATAAAAAGAGAAGGAGGAGACCATTTGAGGACACCTTGGATTTGATCTTCTTCTTGTATGGGAGGTTTGAGAACTCGGTTCTCTACCTCATTTGTAGCCCCAGGATAGAAACCCTCAGGTGATTCAGTGAGGTTGGGCGAGTACCCACCTTCCCTTGGTGAATTCATCCAAAATTCACAGGAGAGCTTAGCAGTGTAGTTCATGTCAGTTTGGAGGGTCGGTGCATTGCAATAGATTATCTTGGAGGCCGAATTTTCATCTCAACTATTTTGGTTATATATGCATGTAACCCCAATTTATCTATTATAATAAAAGCTGAGATTGTTTCTGTTCACCTTGTCGTTATTTTGCCATTTTTATTGATTATAATTTTACATGGCAATGTTTTGTTAAATGAATGGTAATTTTATGGAGAAATTTGGTTGAGTTAGATTTATGCGAAATTAGTCAAATATCCTGTTTGGGATATCACACTGACCAACCAGCCATGTTGATGAAGTCTCCCATGTCATCAACGAGTCACAAAAGCCCAATGGAAGATTTGAATTATCTTCACATGTAGAAATAAGCTCATCCCCAAGGGTAGTTGTACTGCCAAGTCCTGTGTTGCCTGGATCCCAAGCTAGTCTAAAAAGGGTGCCACCATGTTGTCGCTGCACCACTCTGATAATGATAGTTTTCCCATAACACGCAAGCTATATTCTCCTCTCCTGGGACCTGATGGAAAAATATCTATAAAGTCCCAACACATCTGGACCAAGCATCTCCATGATGTCACGTCTTACCCATCCAACACTCAACCTGATCCATAGCAGCAAAAAGGAAAACCAGCCTTGCCATGCGATAAAGGCCTCAATGCTCCCCAACATGTCAAACCAAGTGTGAGCTGGGTCATCCTCTGTCCTGATCCCGCTCATCACGAAACAGAGTGTCCAATCAACCAACCAAATCCCTGGATCCCACTCCCTGGATCCCACCATTGCTAGAGCGACTATGGCATAGTCTTGACAATTGCTAGCACAAGCTTGTACCACGTCTCAAGCCCCTGCGTGCAATCAATATATGGACTCCATACATCACGAACCAATTTGGTGCATGCGAAACTTCCCTGCGTCGGCCATACCACGCAGTGGGATCTGTCGTCTTGCCTCCTGAAAGTGCTCCCCAATACTGCCTGGAGTCTAAGCATCCGCCTGCAAGTAAGGTCCACCAACTGGTGTAAATGCTCTTGAGACACGTCAGAATGTCTCGCCCAAAGGGGGCCATGCCTCTCCCTGAGTGTGGGCTCAAGGGTGGTGCAAGTGTTATCTCTGCAGAAGATCAAACTACCCCCAAGCCTACATCCACCAACTCGCGCCTTGACTATATGCCACAGCTGGAAAGCCTCTCCCTATGCATTGTGTCTCGTCCCACTGTCTCAGATGAACCTCCTAGGTCCTATTGCTAGCAATGAGAGCATTAAGAGACTATATCCAAGTCCCCTGTGTTAGTGTGCAACGCTGGAGAGTGATAAAGATAAGTTCATGGTCGGCCTTGTGATCAACTTGCTATCCAAATCTGAGTGTGCCAACCCAATGGTGTGCCTGATGCCCTCGTCAGGAGATCTCTCTGGCGGCAACACCGCAATAACCTACTGTGCATCATCATGCTTTGCTGCACACAAATACATACCCCTGCACTCCTCTGCATAGCCTTGAACTCCGTGGCACAACTCCATGCACCACTGGACACCAACGCTTAATGCCATGCCACCATGTGCCCCATGCATCCACCACTCTGCTAGTACACCCTCCATGAAGTGATCTACACCTCCTCATTTGCCCAACTACACCTAAGTGGCCCAATTCCCCATATGCAATTAGGGATAACGCTATCGTGTAGAACCTCAGTAGTTCTAATGCCCAATACATAAATGGGAGAGCACTGTCTCCATATGATGCCCTGTCTGGTGGCCTGCCGATGCCAGCTCATCCTACCAACTCCTGCTAGAGTAGGCTAATCACCACGTGTTCGCACTCTTGATCAATATGCCAATATGACTTGTGAAATCTGCCTACTCTCCTGCCAAACCATCTTGTCACTAGTACTGATGTAGATTTGAAAATGTGGGTGTGCCCAATCATCGGATCCATCATGCAACTACTTTTTTCACCCACCGACTCTATGATGTGAAGGGAAACCCCACCTAGAACCCAACGACATTCTGTCCCTTGTGCCCCTCTGGTAATCCACGACCTCTGTTGAAATGCGGTCATGGATGTACCCAACCGCCTAACCTGCTCCATCGGATACCAGCTCAACACCTCTCACTATTCAATCCCAAAGGAGGAATCAAATGTATAATATCCTGTATACGGGACAAGCCCTCCATGCTGACACTGTGCCCCACTCAACTCAAGTCGCTGACCCTTGCTAACCTGGTCATCCCTTATGATATGTCTAGACAACTTTGCCTCTCTCAGTCCAACCCATAAGGGTGAGATAATAATGTTGTAGGCCCCGTCAGCGTGCCTCTGAAGCGAATTGTGCTAAAATCCCAACATGTGCTCTCTGCGCTGGCCCTCGTCAATGTCTAGCCCCAAGGACGACTGCGCATCCTCCTCCATCACAACCTCAACTTGAGCCTCCAATTGCTCCTCCATCGACAACCCTTCATATAAAACATCCTCACTGGTCAACTGTAGGTGACTGTCGTCTGACAACTTTGTCATAGATCTGGGTGCCTCTGTACCTATCGACTCCTCATCAACGATGGCGATATCTCTCGGCACCTCATCAACCTGTTATGCACTGCTATCACCTGAATTCTCTGTCACGACCTTGAATACGTCATCAATGGATACCTCAACAACGAATGACACTCCTCAACGGTGTACATCTCTGTGTCTCCTAGTACTTCGTCAATGGATGGCCCTATGGGTGTATTCTCTACTCTCCCCCTCAAGGTGTCAATTGGTGCTATCAAAAAGGTCTACAACAATGGTGACTCCTGCGCCATACTATGTATATCGATGTGCTTCTCACCATCCTGTGTGTCCACATTAGTGGGTGCCGTGCTGGATCTGTCCATCCATCAGAAACAATGCTAACCCCAGATGATGGCTATGCTGATTTAATAGGCTTAGGCATTTTGTCCACCTCTTTCTTTGTCTTCGTCAACAATGTGGTTCTAAGCTTTTCTGACCTAGGAGGCACATACCCTAATGGAGCCCCTTGAGTTAGAGCTCGAAACATCTCAATAAATAAAGGTGAGTGTGCAACATTAAAGGACATGAAGTTTTGACAGAAAAATAATGCAATGGTGAGATCAAACTCTTCCAATTTCTCTTTTTGAAAAATCTTGTCCATTGGACCAAGTGTAATTGGCTTTCTTTTTGTTGTTTGTCGCCCACAAAAACTCTCAAATGGAAATTTGTTGCTGCTTTTCCTCAAGAATGGAAGGGGATCATCATTCTTGTTTTTTTAGATGTTGCAACCACCTTTGCCATACCAACATTGCCCTCTTTTTCAATTTCGTCCCTCTTAGCTAAAGACACCTATGTACATGCTACAATTCCACAACCTGGTAATGCCAACAAATGAGATTTCACACAGTAATATGTGCTCATGAAATGATTATTGCAATAGTTTCATTTCCAAGCAACATTGCCTCCTCCCTTCAACTTGCTTCCTGGCCCTTGCTCTCTTGTGACATATTTCCACAAGGGATATTTGTTATCTTGAGGCTGCTATCTTCCCTCAACATTTGAAGCTGTTGTTGCAGCCCCACTTCCAATAGAGGGAACGCTTGCAGACCCTAATGAAATTGGAATAGGAGGGGCATCTCCAATGGGCACATTCTTCCCCTTCCTTTGCCCCTTCCCTACTGCCCTTGATTGAGCCATGAATGTTGTAAAAGAGTAAATAAAAAATGCACAAATTTGTAAAAAAAATGCACATGCAAACCGCTGTAGTAAAAATACAAAAAAAATAGAGACAAAATGCACTTACCTGTTGCTTGAATTTCCTCCAAAATGCTCCCACACCCTTTTCTCTTTGCTCCCACACACCCACAACAAACCCACAACAAGAGAGAGTGAATTGTGAAGTTGAAATGGGCCAAAACGACCCTTTATGGGCCGCATGACACTCACAAAAGTTGGACACGTGTCCCATCGAATCGTTCCGATTTGACTGATTTGGGACACGACAGGGCGACAATTTTGGGACGCAATGAGGCGACAATTTCATAATCACTCCAAAGATCTTATCATCTTGTATCAATGAAGATCACAGATCGAAGAATTCCAAAGGATGCAAATAGATTACAAAGACAAATAACATATGAGATGCCTTGTTAGCAATAAGCGTTGAGGTCCATCACTTGGATCTGTGAGATATTTATGGGTTTGATTGAGCTATTGTGGTAGTGCCTGTGGCTAATTTCTTAGAATTTTTGGGGCATTTTCTAGGGATAAATTAGCAATTCCTTTCCGACGGCAACAACAATTTTTCTTGTTGGACGCAAATTTTGTAGTAGAGCCATTTCCAGCGTTTGGGTACCATCATATTCACCTAGGATCTTGCCTTGCTTGTTGTAGCAAGCCCAGGTTCTATCCTTCTTATCATCTGATGTACTTAGTTCTCCACATTAATAAAATGGTTCAGTTATTTTCCCTATTTCTTGTGTTTTATTGCCTGGTGCATGTGTAGTAAAATTTATTTGCTATAGCCTAGTTTATGTGTCTATTATTTGCCGTAAATTTCAATTTGGAACATTACAATGGTATCAAAGCATGATACTTGGCCAACTGTGGGAAAGCTAGCAAGATCATGGAGGTGCTAGACACACATGCACAGTGATTGGTGAACTTATGGACACTAGGCAGCTAGATTAGGTGATATTTCTTACTTTGATAACTGCTTGTATGTATTTTTTCTTAACATGATTAGTTTCTTCTTTTGCTTGATTATTATTAGTTTTCTTCTATCATCAAACAACTACCAAACAATGAAGAACAATAAGACAAGAAGAGACAAGATGTAGGCTATAAGTGAGGGCCAAAACCTCTCCTCTTGAGAGGAAAACCCACAAGAACTCTTCTCTTCTTATAGAACTTCAAATGACGAATTCCAAGACTTGTGACCCTTGACAAAGACCCCTCCAAGACCAAGTCAACTTTCACAACTTCCAACAACTTTGACCCCAACAACTTCTCCAACAATTTCGACCCCAACAACTTCTCTAGCAACTTCAACCCCAAAAACTTCTTCAGCAATTTCGACCCCAACAACTTCTGACAATAGAAACCCTAGCTTTTGCATGTGTGGGAAAATATGGCGATTTTTTTCCTTCTTTCTCCTTCGCTTGAATTGGTTCTTTCTTCTAGGGAACTCGACTGGCAAAGTATACCTATTGATGCCCTAACTCGATTTCTCTCTACAATTTGGTCTAGCTGCTGCAACAAGTGCCCTTATTTTTCTCACACGTGTGAAGGATAATAGCCCAAAGACAATCCAAAAACTTCGCTTCTTTCGTCTTCTTCGTCGTTAGGTATTTAGGCTTCCATTTTGTCTTATCCTCCTAGATCGAACTTCTTAAGAGTTGAAGTGAATCTTTTTCAAGTGAGGTTGATGTCTCTTATATATAGACTTCTCTTCTAGTTCGAATAGCTACTTGTAGGGCAACTTGTTCACTCATAAAGGCCGACTTGTTCTTTTGATGATGATGAGGTCTTGGAGCGTCTATGTGACACTTTGGACTTTACAATAATTTTTTTTGACTTGATACAATAAGCCCAAAAGGGTCTTCCATACATGACAATGACTCAATTGGCTTGTTGACTCAATGACAAGCCCTAGAAGCACTCAATGGGTGCTTGAACTATAAATAAATTTACCTTTAGCATGAAACCCATGCATCAAGAATGACAATAATAAATTTCTTTTTATCTTTACATCAAATACATGAAATCATGATTATGAATGTCATTATGAAGACCAAACCGAGTTACATATTTCAACAATATATACTTGATAGTGACTTGACATACACACATATTGACTTGACACATAGACTCAACATATAAACCTCTCTTGATTGACTGTAACACTTACTATACCAAATAGTGACAATACTTTGTTGATTTATGGTAGCATCAGATGTGCTTAGCCTTGTAATTTTGTATATATGCTAAGACACATGTATTCCATAAAACCTAGAAATGGTTTTTGAAAATTCCACTTAGAGATTATTTAATTAAATTAATTAATCATTTTTTAATGTTTTCCTAAGTCTAAACTTAGGGAATTTGATTAATTGAAGTGTATTAATTAAATCAAGTGTGAATCTTCTAGATAAAGTCATGGATCACCTCCAAGTTAATCTTAGCTCTTGATTATGTTTTAATCTTGGCTGTTGAAGGGTCAACAAAAGATTATAAGGAGGGTGAGGGGCCCATGGAAAATACACTTGACACTTGAGCAATTGGGCATTTTTGAGTTTGTGTGAGGAGACACAGCTTTTGATCAAGGATCAAATCATTAGGGCAGGGCTTGCTAAGTGATGTTGATTCAGTGATCAGTTTCAGAGAGGGGCAGAAGCAGTAACTGGTAAGGAGGACTAGGAGTGCATTTCAGAGAAAGATAACAGAGATGCATAAAGAGACAGCGTAGTCACCTGGAGAGGTGACGCAATCCCTGAAGGAACTCACACAGAAGTGACACAGTGTTTCTTTGATTCAGTCCGGAGATCGCTGGGAGCTGGGGTTTCTGAGCCAGGAGGGCCAAAATCCAGTTCCGGATCAAACTAAGATTAGTTATTGAGCAGAGGTGACGCAGTTCCAGAGCTTGCCCACGCAGGCTTATGCAGTTCCAGCGTAAGCATCATGTAGAGGCAGAGAGGGGCTTCACCAGTGCTGTTCAAATTAGTCGGGGATTCGCAGAGTGAGATATGTCTCACGAGTATATTTGTTGTCTAGATTTCTCTGAAGGGTTTGCCGGATGTTGGCACCCTAGTTGTACTCAAGATATTGCTGCTTAATAATATAAAACCTTCAGATCTGCTACACCGGTTTTCCCGAGTTGGGTTTTTCTGGGGACTTAATCCAAAAATATCTGTGTCAAATGTGGTTGTTTTTCATTGTATTTTGTGTAGACTGCTTCAGTAATTACCTTCGGTATTTCAATGTAATGAAATAATTATCAAAATAATAGGAGAAGTAATTCAGATTTGTTGCAGTAGGAATCCAGATCTAGGATTTTTCACATACTTTTCATATATAGGCCAAAATTCTTATACAATGAACTTTTGAACCATTTGACCTTGATAGTGGAGGTTAGAGTGTATAACTACAAACAATGATGTGTATAACAGTGACATTGTTTTGATATGACAGTGATAATAATTTTGTGGTACAATTGTCAAATGATTAGACAATATAGTAATTTGAATTGAGTTGACTACAATGATATTTGGCATGTCAACAAGATAGTAACAATGCTCTTGTTGCTTGAAGCATATTATCGACGACTTGACAGTAGTATGACAATGTTTATGTAACAGTGACATGTTTTATATCACATTGGGTTTCTGACAACATTCTTGAACAATGATCTTACATGATTGTTGTAGGTGATGACACAATAGTGACCTTACATGGTACCAAGACATTGAATATCTAAGCAATCTATAAGAAGTATGCTAGAAGGCCTCCTTGGGCAGAGTTTGAGAGCATTACAAGCACGTCATAAGGATGACCTAAAGCATCTCGGTTTGAACCATCATTAGTTAGTAGTGTCTGACACTTTGGTACAATGATTTGGTTCACTGCCTCATGAGCATTTGAATGCTTATTTATTCATGACTCATGAGAAATGTAGTGCAGTGGCAACAACGATGATAATGTATTGTGTAGTGATCAGTGGATGTGACAACATTGACAACCAGGGTTTGATGTACAAGTGTGATTGTGATTGAGTAGATGTTGGTTCAGTGAATAGTGTTTGAAGTACTATAGTGTAGTCATCAAATTGAGCAGAATTGTGAAATGAGGTTACCAGGAGTTGACAAATACACATATCGAGCAAAGCAATATAATCTTCTTTGCAGTTTTCTTATATTGATTTAGAGCACAAGGGGATCCAGTTTGAAAATTGTGAAACGTGGTTCGCAGACTCTTTAGGGTTGTAGGGTGATGCAAGGAAGGTGATTGGAGTCACCTTTAGGTTGGTGCCTGAGAAAACTTTAGGGTGGCATGGTGGTGCTAGGGTAGGTCGAAGCCTGGAACTAGGCAGTGTGGAAAAAGTCGGCAAAAAGTCCTGACTTTTTGAAAAAATCCCGAATTTTTCCCTGACCCGATTTTATCGGTCGACTTTTTGCCGACTTTTTCATCCCTGAAAAAGTCGCGATTTTATCCTCGAAGTCTCAACTTTTTGCCGATTTTTTCCAAAAAATTGTGAGTAAGGTAGTTTCTTGAATTTTTTTTTTTTTTTTTGAAAAAATCGGGATTTTTTCCAAAAAGTCAGGATATTTTCAAAATATGAATATTTTTGTATTTTTTTAGTTTTGCCGACTTTTTGCCGACTTTTTCGAAAAACTCCCGACTTTGTTGAGTTTTTCAACTTTTGGACCCTTGCCGATTTAATCCCGACTTCGACTTTTTCCACATTGGAACTAGGTGTTGGAGCATTCTTTCAGTAGGAGCTGATTAAGCATAAGGCGTTGGAACATCCTTTAGGTTGGTGCTTGTAAACGAAGGCATTGGTGCATCCTTCAGGTTGGTGCCTGTCAGTGTTTTAAAAACCGACCGGACTGACTCGGATTCAGCCGAGCCGACCAAGCCAACCCACTGGTCGAACCTAATTAGTAGAAAAATCGGTTAGGAGGTCGGTTTGTGACCGAACCGGCTGAGCCGATCACCGACTCGACCAGTTCAGTCACAAACAATCGGCCGGCTCGGCCGAGCCACAAACAACCGGTCGCAGACCCCGCAAACGGCACAAAACGAACCTCAATTCAGATTTTAATTCGATTTTAGGGTTTTGGTATGCCCTCTAACCTCTCCCAAGCCTATAAAAGCTAGCCAACCCCTCTCATTTGTGAGGAATTTGTGAAGAGTTGTGGAGTTGGTTTTTGGTTGAGCGTGCTAGTACAGTTCCAGTTGAAGATCTTGATTAGGAGAAGGAGCCATGGGTTTCCCCCTCTGATTCAGAGTCTGAGCTAGAGGGTATTGCCTTGTTTAGCAGTAGTGACTAGTCATGTTTTGTTGTAGAGGCCATTTAGAGCCTCCTTGGTTATGTGTTTTTGTTTTGATCTCTAGATCATGTATGTTTTGGATAGTGCACTCGGTGCCATTTTGATATAATGGATATATTCATGAGGCTACTTTGATCATATGTTGTCTTTTGTCTATATTCTAATGCTTTGTGTTTGGAAACATGAATGGAAATCTTTAAAATTGTGTTTTTTTTATAAAAAAAATGAATAGTTAATGTATTTTTTACAAAGATTGAGTCATTACCCCCCCCCCCGTTCGGAACCCGAGTCGGAGTTTTAAAACACTGGTGCCTGTAAGCCAACGAGTTGGTGAGTCCTTCAGTTGGAGCTAAAAACTTGTTGTAATTATTTCTTTTAAAGAGAAGAAGACAATTACTAAGAAGTATTCAATGGTGTGTGACCCAAAGGGGGTTTTCTACCTAAAAAACCTTTGTGTCTACTGTCTCTTATCTTTTTACATTGTTGTATGGTGTTGTTTACTGATTTTGCTATTTGATACCGAATAATAATAATATTGTTGAAGATTAACTAAGGCTTTGAAATTGATTAATAAAGTTCTAATTGTTAAGAAATGTTGATTCACCCCCCTCTCAGTATTTCCAACAAGTTTGATTTTGGAGGAGATTAGGGTATGTACATCTCCCTTGTCCCAAAACAACATGTCTCCATTAGGGGAATTTTGAGGTCTAAAATGGGCCTCCTAAGGAAATTATGAAATAATAGTGGAAACAATAAAATAATATTAGATTACATCATCAAAATTTAGAGGGAAAAAAAGAAAAACTATTTTTTCAATTCGTATTTTCAACTTATCTCCCTATGGGTTTACTCAAATTTCGAGCGGGAACACTCGTTGGATGCAGAATTTGATTCCTCATCCAAGGAGTACCCATATTGCATACTTTTGATGGACCCTGGTACACGAAAAATGTGATTGCAATCACGTTTTTTCATGTATTTCTCATTTTTCGTATAGCAAGGTCCATCGAAAGTATGCAACATGGGTACTCACTCCTTGGATGAGGAATTAAATTTTGCATCCAACGAGTACTCCCGCTCGAAATTTGAGTAAAACCTTAGGGAAAAAGTGGAAACAATTATAAAATAATAGTACCCACAATTATAACAATTATGAAAAAAGTGGAAACAATTATAAACACTCGTTGGATGCATAATTTGATTCCTCATCCAAGGAGTACCCTTGTTGCATACTTTTGATAGACTCTGGTACACGAAAAATGTGATTGTTTTCACGTTTTTTTATGTATTTCTCATTTTTCGTGTAGCAAGCTCCATTAAAAGTATGCAACATGGGTACTCCTTGGATGATGAATAAAATTTTGCATTCAACGAGTACTCCTGTTCGAAATTTGAGTAAAACCTTAGGGAGATATGTTGAAAATACAAGTTGAAAAAGTAGTTTTATTATTTTATTAATTTTTAATCTTTTTACTTTTTTACACCAAAAATGGTGAATCATCCCCATGGTTGACATCATCATCTTGAATCCTATTGGTTCTTATAAAGTTTATTTTGGTTGTACATTTTTCTTAGGAGGCCCATTTTAGACCTCTAAAGTTCTCTAATGCATATGCCACTTTTTTGTCTCTAGTATGTGACGTTAAATTAGTTTCTTCTTCTTATTTTATAATATTAAACTTTGATATTATTTTGGATCTGTAGCGACCATGAAACCATACATTCAAGTTCTTTTTGATGATTTGTAGTAAATTCTTGTCATACATACTCGTATGTTTACATAATTTTGGTAACAAAGCAATCTTTAGGAATACAAAAGTGTTCCAAGGAATATTCGAAAATGAGAAGTGCACTTTGTTGATAGGTTTCTTTTGTAAATGATCGCTGTCTCAGTTCGATATTTTGTGATCATCTTTGTTTGATGCTTGTGAACCAACTATTTTACATTTTGTGGTGTCCTTAGCAAGCCATCTCTAGTGCTTTGAACTATTATGTTGTCTTGCTTGTCTCCTTATTAATTAATTTCTAGTTCTCTAAGATCTTAATTTATTATAATGTGCAACTTTCTTGAGAAAATAGTAACTCTTTTTTTTAAGGAAAAGGGAATATATATATATATATATATATATATATATATATATATATATATATATAGGACAAGGTGCTTCTATATTTATCTTGTGACTTCTTCTAGTGTATTGGCTGCTAGGATATGTTCTTCTCTATCGTCTTTGCTGTAGTATAGTAATGACTTGTAACTTGTCTAATACATGAAGGGAAATTTTAGTTTTTATAAATTGTTCTCATATTGTCATCTATGTTTGAATGATGAAATTTTAAATACATGAATATTGAATGAAGTGAACAAAGTTGCTTCTCAAGTTAAATATTCCAGAAGACTTGGAATATAAAAATATCCATGAGGATACAAATATTATATTAGATAGTATGAATGAGAATGATTGATATGAATGTTACAAATGAGGCTTGCTTATATACCTAGGCAGGTGCCTCTTCACGAAAGGTAATGTCTCATTACACATGCCCTTTCAACCTAATTATTAATTATCTAATTAATCATTATTTATATTATTTTATTCATTACATTGCCTTCCTTCTCAAAAAGATTTGTCCTCAAAGCTTGTTGATGAAAGGCCTTGATTTATTTTCCTGCTACGACTGTCTTCTCGTCTCGGGGCAGTCATCCTTGTCGATACAAGTTGATATGATCCTCTAAGTGACAAACAAAATTGTCACACTGAGAATGGATCGGACCATCCTAAATCAATCTTCTGTGGAATCTTACAACGACTTGAATCTTGTGATGAATTATCACTTGAGCTGATTGCACTGACATTAGTATTCTGCAAAACATCAGCTTGTTGTTTCTGTTCTGAATACATAGCTTGATCGAGTTTCCTATTCTTGTGATTCAGATGTCGATAGGGGACTTTTTTGGTTTGAATTTCCCTTATTAGGTGTGTGACAACTTTTTGATTTTCTTTTGGCGAGGATGTTGTTGAGTTGGTTACAAAACCTTCATTTGGGATGTTCATCGTCTGAACTACAACATCTAACTTTGTATTTTCTTCAACTTGCTTGTCTTCTTCTTTAGTTGTGACATTCACTGGATCAATGTTTGTTTTTTCTTCAAATTGAACTTCTACATTTGAAGGTTTCGACGATTCCTTTTCGACAAGTTGTTGCACCTTGTTTTCTAATGACTTCTTATCCTTCTTCAGCTTCTTATTTTGCGATAGTAATTTTTCGTTGTGGTCCTTGAGGCGAGCAACTTCTTCATTCTTGTTTGTGGTGATTTTGTCAATTTTCTTTTGCATATTTTGTATCACCTTTTTACCTTCTTGAAAAATTACTTTTGAAATTTCTTGTATGTCTTCAGGCATCATTGAATTTGGCTTCAGGTCAACGTTCTGTAGCCTTATTTTCTTCTTTTTGTAGGAGAATGTCAAAAATTTCTTTTTCGTATTTAGGATAAATGAACCTAGGGTTTCCATCCATGGTGAACCCAACACAATGTCACTATCATTAAAAGGTAAGGATTGAACAGAGAATTTCGATATGAATGTATAATTCCCAATGTTTAACTGTAAATTGGTTACATATATTTTGTTGCCAAAACATTCTAATTTTTCGATTATATTAGACTCTGGGATCACTGATTGGTTTGCGATTTTAGGTGCTATATAATTTGTACTTTCAGTGGGAGAGATAGAAATAGTAATATCTTTTCCTGCAAGAATTCCTTTAAATTTAAATAGCACTTTAGCGTTGGTGGGGAAGGTTTCTAAAAATCTTCCTGCTTTCATTTCCGTATTAGATGTCATGTTGCTTGTTCAAATGAATTTTCTTCAAATTCACACTTTTTAACTTATAATCTTCCTTGGTTATGAATTTTTAATAACTTCAAAATACCTTTTTTCTTCTACTTTGTAGAAGTATCTTAAATAGTAATTAAAATATTCCTTTTTAGTATTTATTTCAATTTTATTTATTTTTCCTATTATTTAAAAATACCCCTTAAGAATATTTTTGACTCTTATAACTCAAGGTTAAAAACTTGGATTAATATTTTTCCAAGTACCGTCTTTTTATATACTTCAATAATATAATTTTTTGAATTGATTAACCTCCCAAAAAAAATGCAATGACAACCTTTAATTAATTGCGTTAGTCAAATTAATTGGTTTTGTTAGTGTCGGAAGGTCACGACTTATCATCAACCAATTTATTAACTTTCCTCCCTTTTTACGAATGGTTTGAAATGGCAACGGTTGAAGGACAGAAGGTAGCAGTTGGACGCAACGTTATGGAGGATATGTGGTAAGGCAGTGGTGGTGGAGCGTAGTTGCAGTGGTGGAGTGGCAATAGGGACGATAAAGAGTGTTTAGTAGTCACCGTCGTAAACATGCGCGATTGAATCGGTGATTGTGTCATTTTTTGGTATCTGCATCACAAAACAGCGGCTCTTCCATGAAAGTAGAGGGTCGATAAACAAAGGAATAATATGAATAGATACTTCAAACGACGACACAAGTGCACGACAGCGGTCAATAGATAGCAGTGGGATGGGTCTGAGGAGTGTTGCCTCTACGTGTCGAGAAATGTCAATGGTGGTTATATCTAGTCGCTTGTGAATAGAGAAATTTCACGTTGCAGTGAACGAACTGGGCACAAAGACGTTGTCTTGTCGTCGACGACTCTATGGGCGGTGCTAACAACAGATGCAGTGGCACCGGTGAGGATTGGGGCCAACGAGAGGAACTGTCCACTGCTCTACTGTTAAGGTGTCCAGGTGTGGTAGAGCGTGGCTTCGGGCAACCAGTTGTCAGCACCACGACTGCGAAGACGGTGACGATAGTGAGTACGCGTTTTGGGAGATGGCGGCTACAATGGGGAGAACGGCAAGTAATCTCGATTTTTTATTTTTATTTTTTTATTTGTTTAGTTTTTTTAATTTTTTATTATATATATTATTTTTTTTTTGACTCTTTTATTTTTATTATTTTTTTTATCTCTTTTTTTTTTTGGACTTTTTTTTTTTTAAATGGCCAAAGGCCTACTCGCAAAATGAAGAAACTCCAATTCTTATAGTGAAATGCTTCCATGGCAATGAAGTTGATGATTTTTATGGTCAAAGACCTGGATCTGTGAGCGTGGCTCTATGCAACGGTTAAGCAGCTCAAGGCTCGAACTGCTTCGATACCAAATGAAGTGAACAAAGTTCCTTCTCAAGTTAGATACTCCAAAAGACTTGGAATATAAAAATATCCATGAGGATACAAATATTATATTAGATAGTATGAATGAGAATGATTGATATGAATGTTACAAATGAGGCCTGCTTATATACCTAGGCCTGCTTATTCATTACATTGAAATCTGTAATGTCTTATATTTCTCTACTATTTTTCCAATGTTTTTAATGATCATATATATATGTTCATTAAAAACATTTGAAAAATAGTAGAGTAATATATATATATATATATATATATATATATATATATATATATATATATATCCCATCATTTGCTCGTTTCATTGAAAATTCAAAGGAGTTGTTTCTGAAACTGTACTCTTTTTGAAAATATTTGTTGTTTCCCTGTTTCATGTAAAATAGGTCAACCGTCAAATGCTTCTCCTACAATGAAAAAACAGTCTGCAGAATGCAACCATACAATTGCTCATTTCTTCATCCTTCCCAAATTAAAGGTGAGATTTACATCATATTAACTATCAAGTATCAACTGCTAACTGTTCGGTCAACTGAACCTCTAGCAACCTAACAACTGCCATACTATCCCTAATCCCCTGATGCTGTTACGTCTCTGTTGCTTGCCATCTTCTCTTTCGGTGATTAACTTATCTATTCTTGGTGGTCAGCTGTTGCTTTGTAATGGAATGTCCATTGCTTCTACTTATGGTAGGCAAATTCGTTATCTTTTGATCATTAGCTTTGCATGTAGTGGTCAACTAGCCCTTTAGACTCCATTGTTCTCTGCATCTGAAAGCCTAAATGGCTGTCCACCTTACTAACCATACTTTACATGTCCAAGTGACTGATACAAGGCTTGTGATAACAAGAAGTATTTAATTCTGCTGAGATGCAATGTATTTTTAAAGTGCACAAAATTCATTTTTAGTTTTTAATGGAGATCCTATGCTTTAACATACTTGATGTTCGTACCCCGGATGCAGGTGATAGAACTGACATGCTTGACAATCACATCCCACACTCCTCGGAGGAAGAAGATCTTCTGTGCAGAGCCTCACCTGTTGTGGATCCTCAAACTGTTAGCCACTCGCACGAGACTCACAGAATAAAAAATGATGACGAAAGGAGGGGAACTGCGTCACCATGTCCAGAGCATCACCTCGCATCTATCACCATAAATGATCACCATGATTAACCTGTATTGCAGACATCCCCCTTCCCTCGAGCCTACTCAGGTGATCGATCATAGCACGCAACTGCGTGCGAAGCCTACTCATTGCTATCCTCCTCGCACACACCCCAGCCCCTTTAAAAAGATGAGCTCTCAGCCCATTTCAATACACAGTATTTTATCTTTGCCTTTCGCCTCTTTAACTTTGCTCTGGCTTCTCCCCAACTTCAGAAGGTTGCGAAGCTCTATACTCAGCGTTGCGCTGTGCAGTCTCCTTTGGGCTGCCGCATCCCTTCCTGCGTACCTTCCCCCCTGCTATTCCTACCCCCTGAGCCCCAACGCTGCTTGCCCTTCTGTGTACCCCTCCCTGAACCACTCCCCCCTGCCTCTTCGCGCAATGGCCACCAAACTTCGCCAGAGAACTATCTGAGGCGGACAGAGAGGGGCTCTCCCTGGCCGCTATCACCGTGGCAAGGACAATCGTCTAGAGTTGATGGAAGGCTCCTCATCCAACACTTTTGCGCATTAGAGTCCCGATCCCGAGTAGAATGAAGCAGCCCCTGGGCAAGTTGCACAGAGAGGAAGACGCGGCCCGCGAAAGTCCACTATCTTTCTCCAGACGCACCTCTTGCACCGCAAAACTGACCCGCTGCCGGTTCAGGAGGAGGAAGATGAGGATTCAGACGTCTGGGTGATGGGTTTTGATGGCAACTGGACGAGTGTCCCCGACGGCGTAGATCCGGACTCCCTCGTTGTCTACGCACCGGTCCACAAACCCAGGTGTACAGTGGCAGATGCGGAGGAAGCCACTGCGTAGGCTCCTGCTTGCCCCATTGAGGAGGAGGTCCCCAACAATGATGATGAAGACGAAAAGTGAAGCCTATGCAACTGCATAGTTCTCCCATGTTTTTTGTCAAGATTGCCATCATTGCTTTTTTGCTACTGTTTACTTTGTGCTACTTAGATACGCCAGCGCTACTGCGCATAATGTAATTTTCTGTTTTAAGTTTTGTTCGGGCTGGTTTTCTCCTCTGAGGCAGCCTAGAAACCGTGTAACTAAGGCTGGCATTGGCTAAGCACAGCTTGCCAACCCAACCTGTAGCATATGTAACTTCTCTGTTTTCAAATTAATAGAATAGCCTAACTTACCAAAAAAAAAAACATACTTGATGTTCGTAGCATCGATAAAACATACTTGTACAAAACATATATGATCATCCCAAAATACGGAAAGATTCAACAATATAATGTTTAAAAAAATATGGAATGAATGCATTTTCTACAGTAAAATATGGATAACGGAATTTTAAATAAATGGCATACATAATATTTTTCCAACCCAAAATAAAAAAAATTGACTGAGGAATCTGATCAAATTTCAAGATCCAAATCTGGATCTGTTCTTTAGTCATCCTGGAGAAAGTGGGGAAGGAAATTGATATATAGGGGGAGGTAGGATGAAAAAGAATGATTTCATGTGTGCATAACAGCGTCAATAAAATTTTGATAGGCAAATACAAATTGCTCAACATATTACTGACAACTTTCAATGTGTTATTTTTAATAGATTATGCCTTTGTCTAGAAACAGGGAAAGTAAGCCATATTTATCCAATACATGATTCTTTTATTTGTGACAGGACTTTGGGTATCCACAGAATACTTCAACTGAAGTGTTGAAGTCATTTATATTCAATGAACCAATTGTAGTAGATGCAGGACGGGGGCCATCACTTAGCCCCGCTGCAATGTTCATGGTAATACTATTACTATCTTGAATTTGAAAGATTTTTCTCATCTATCTAGTTAACTCTTCTAGAAAAGATCTATGATATTAGCATGCTCTGAAATTGCAATTTAATTTATTTTAAAGAAGTTACATGAATGTAGCTTTCACCGTTGGGCTTTGAGGTTATACAGCAAGGATCAAAGCGAATGCCAGGAACGGCTGTTACAAAGTCAGTTGTAGCCAATGAGCCTGGAGGCAGGAAGCGGGAGGAAGTTTTCGTTGATGTCATTGAAAAAATAAGCGTAACATTTAGCGCTAGTGTGAGTATTTCCACAGTTCCTAATATGTATGGAGCTGTGCTTAGCTGCTGCACATAAATTATTGGCTTTAGATTTCCACATTTATGTAAATGATTTCTGTTTTGCATTCTTTCTTGTAGATTGTTGTTGCTTTAGAGCATAATGCAAAATTGATATGAAACAGGGCTATATTCTGACATCCGAGATTGATGGGACCATTCAAATGAAAAGCTATCTGACAGGCAACCCTGAAATTCGACTGGCCCTAAATGAGGACCTCAGTATTGGACGAAGTGGCCATTCTAGCTATGGTAGATACTGCTTTTACTTTCTTATCAATTAGTTGATATTTCATTTTCCAATTTATTTACGACCTGAATTATTTTAAAAATTATGGAGATTTGCAAGTCATAGCAGACTTTCAGTTTCTTCCACAGTCTATGCATTTACTCGATGTTTAGAATTTTATTAAAGTTACTAGTATGAATTAATGATCATATATTAGTGTTTGTTTATCTTAATTACCACAAACATAGCAATGTCCAAACATTTTAAGATATGATTCCCCTCCTGTAGCCTGTAACCGTTACTGCATTTTGAACTCTAGTTTAATCCTCTCTGATCATGGTTTTAAGCAATGTTATTGGAACTGGACCGGAACTGACCGGTCTGACTGGTTTGGGCCCAAAACCGGTTCGGTTCATGCTTCAGAACCTGAATAGGCCGGTTTGGTACTGAACTGGCCTATTTCACCAAACCGGCCAGTTTGGTACTGAATTTTCCTATTTCACTGAACCGGCCGGTTCGGGACTGGTTCCGTGCGGTTTGTACCTGTGCTTGCCAACTTAAAAAAATTGCCTTTTATTTATTTTATTTTTTCATTTGATTGGCCCACTTCTATTTTCCCCCTAGGCCAGCCTAATATTCAAGCCTATGGCCCTAATATTGGTATGCAATTCAAATTTGTTAAATTCTTAAAGTAATGAAAATTTCATCCTTTTACTTGAATTTTTAATGTTACCATGAAATGACTCAGGCTGTTTGAGAGTGGTTCCAACCTCATTGGATTAAAATGGAGAAAGTAGAATTTTAGATCTCAGTCGAAATCCAACAGACTTAATAATTTTTCAGGATTTTAGGTTTGGGGGGATTGCAACATTTCCATTGGATTTTGTGATGTATGAGGGTATGGAACTAGTATTTAATCAAGAGCACCAAGCCCTCTGTACCCTAGATGTTAGTGGCATTGGTTGTCAAACTCCTCTATCACGACTCTACTAAAAATGTACCCATCACAAACAAAATCTTGACTTGACATGCTGCATTTTTTCTATCTTATTTTAATCCTTAGAGGGTTATATTGATGACAAAGACCCCAGTATAGGCAATGATTTTGATGATATGTAGGTATTTGTTGTAGCATGATTTTTTTTGATGCTAGAAGCCATATAGAGGGTATTTGATGATGTATTTTTGGTTCAGAGATGGATTGCAGTCGATGCTATTTTGGTTATGTGCACCCTTACATGCTATATAAATGTGAACTTTTGCTTATTTGTGTATAAATGGTATAAATGGTTTGGGTTCATATGGATGCACATGAATATATATGTTTTTTTTTTTCTAAATTTGAATATTTTGTGTTTTTGGTCAACCAACTGGTTCTCGGTCCACAAGGTTTTAGCTTTATTCTGACCGTTTTCCTTTCGAAGCAGCTTTAGTTGTTTACAAGTACTTAAGTTGCTGATATAAATGGTTATGCCTATCAGATTATAGCAGCTCATCTGGAGCGGGCATGGTAATTCTGGATGACTGTAATTTTCATGAATCTGTCCGCCTCGACAACTTTGATCTGGATCGAACACTGACTCTGGTGAGAGTAATATCAGGTTTTTTCATGGAGATAAAGGCAATGAAAGAATACAACAATTGCAGATAAAAAGCTAAATTGATGCTTATAGTTTATATTCATACCCCTTGTTTATTAATCTGTAGGGTCTTAATTATACCATTTAATATATAGGTGCCCCCAGATGGAGAATTTCCAGTCATGAATTTCCGCATGACTCAAGAGTTTAAGCCTCCATTTCATGTCAATGCTTTGATTGAAGAAGCTGGTTCTTTAAAGGTTGGGATCCTTCTAATCGGACTTCTTGACAAACATGCATCATCACTGTGATTAACTTACAACGTTAATGGTTGCAGCTTTAGCTACTATTGCATGATATTTCAAGACTCCAAAGTTCTATGAGCATGGAAGCTGATTTTGTTTATTTTTTTAACACTTAGGCAGAAGTTATGCTGAAAGTTCGTGCTGACTTTTCCTCTACAATTTCTGCTAACACGGTTGCGTTGCATATGCCTCTGCCAAAATACACGACAAGGTAATGTTTTCCATGTTCTGAATGTTTAACAAAAGTATATGGTACATTCTATGGCATGACAATCTAGGAAACTAACAAGAAAGTATCTGCAGAAAGCTCTAACAGAAAAATTAGTAAACATATCAAAATCCCAGTATCACTGCTTCTGGCAGTACATTCTAGTTTCTATGTGAAAATAGGTCATGAACACCCAGTTTGCAAATCAACGGTTCCTTGTGAGATCTTGCTAGCTGAGGCTGGTTTATTTCCAATGGAGGCCGAGGCGGTTTTTTGCTTGTTATGTTACCTAAAAAAGGTTGAAAGCATGGAAGAGCATTGTTGGCCTAAAATAGTTGTTGCGGAAGAGTTAACAAGGAGGAAGAAAACTTGGGGGAAACAAAATGACAAGTTGTTGGGCATTAAGTGGCAAGAGTGTCCTAACTCTAAAGAGGAAATTAAAAAATGGGTGCTTAAAAAATTCAGGACTACCGTTTGGGAAAAACAGATTGGTCGAAAAAAATCTCTTTATGTTAAAGATTTCAACCTGACATAGTCTGATGATGAGAAGATATATTTAGGTGCCAAAATCACGGGAAAGGCTAGATTATTAATAGCACAGTTGAGGACCGGGTCTCATCATCTCAGATGTGAAACAAGTAGATGGACATCTGCAATAGAAGAGTGGGAAGAAAGAATCTGCATCTTTTGCAGGAAAGGAGAGGTTGAAGCAGAATGGCACTACATCATGGATTGTCCGGCTTACGAGGATATTCGTATTCAGTTTAAAAGCATTCTGAAGGTGGACTGTTTGAACAAGTTGTTCGAGGAAGCGAGACTTATTAACACTGCGAACTTCTTGGTCAAGATTCATGACAGGAGAGTAGTCTTAGAGAAAAGTTCGAAGTTGTGATGGGTTGGAGTCCTAGGTCCCTTAGACTGCTTGGTCTCGTGGACGTTATTAAAATCCCTTCATTCATTCATTCAAATCCATTTGAAAAAGAACTTCACATGATCAATAAGCAAGCTGCACAATCACAAACTCCACAGTGTTGTGGGAAACTCTATGGAGTGACTTGAACTGAAATGAATGGTTATCCTGACCTACATTTGGAATACTTCCAACCGGCACTTGGCAGACAGGGTTCCAAGACATCCACTCAAATGGAGGTGGGAGGGCATAGTTGACTGTTGGATCTCCGGGCTCTTGCGTGCATTATGCCATCAACATGATACATTTATCTGGACATTATAGCTTGTGATAACAACTTACATAATCGACAATTAAATCTCATGATTCATCATATTGAGGGTGTTAAAACCCATAAAGACCATGAAGCCACATACATAATCAATGTGATCCATAATTCCACTACATTCCTCAGACCAAAGTTGAATCACAGCATACCACATAAATACATTCCTTTTACAAGATCAAGGTAGTGAAATTGTGCAGCTTGCCTTTTTAAAGCAAATTCAAGCATGCATGCTTTCTTTATCGAGAGCCATAAGCCAAAAATAGAGTTGATGGATTCATACTGGGGACTATATGTGAATGTTGTTCCTCTAACAGCTCATGTACAAGCTTAACATGGAGAGATAAGTTCTGACAGAAGAGAACCTCAGTCTCTGCTTTTAGAGTCTAGAGTTGACTCTAGACTAACACTTATATTATTGATCTTCAGGATTGAAATTGCATCATCTAATGCTTGTTTAAAGTTTAAACAAGCAAGATGAGATTAAAACCAACCAATCACATCTTGTTTGAGGCACAAAGGATCAATTAGCAACTCAATGGGTATAAGTTTGGCAATTTCATGAGAAAA
This sequence comes from Pinus albicaulis, assembly GCA_034641835.2. NCBI lineage: Eukaryota > Viridiplantae > Streptophyta > Pinopsida > Pinales > Pinaceae > Pinus > Pinus albicaulis. The sequence goes on along the minus strand of CM076582.1, from coordinate 807,078,527 downwards.
AGCACACATTATGTTCAATATTGGTTACACAAAGTTGTTAATACTTAATGTGTAACCTATAGATCATGCAAAACACAAAAGTGTCACTTTCTTTAGTTTTTCCCATCACTATTTTGAACTGATATGCCTGACCAGCTCTGGACATAGGGTTCACCGAACTTCAACCTTGAGGTTGGAAATATGGTGAACCTAAAAAGCATTTTGAAATTTGTTGAACCTCATGGCTGTTGACTGAGTCCACAGCTCAAGCTCATGACCTCATGTCCCAACTCAATCCTGTAACTTATCCTTGCAATTTCCATGTCCATTATAACATTTTTTTATGTTTATTAATGTTGATTTCTTATTATTTTATATTACATTTCATTTTAAAGTTAATTAAATTATACATATATATTTTTAGTAGATGTATATAGATGAGCCTAATGGTGAACCTCATCAAAAAATCCAAATTTGAACTGAACCTAATCATTTCCGAACATAAACCTTGTGACTTAGCTGATCAGTGCTTGGTCACATGATGAGGTGAGATTATTAGGATCATTCTTTGATTGGTGAGGCCCACAATCTACTATGAAGTAGCCTTTGAAAATGATAATGGTTGTAACTAAATGATGAACTAGCGCAATGATTTTGTTCACATTAATTCTTCATGTACGCTTCTTTGCAATGCCAATTGCAGGTATTGTAGATGGCCATGATGTAGAGACAGCCAAAGAGAATGGAAGTGAACTGTCTGACCGTATGATTTACCCAACAATTTGTGATGTTGAATTGTGCAGCTTAAGTTCTTACTGTATCTGCAGTTGATGTTGTTGTGTTAGATTTAGTTATTATGAGTAGCTGATTTATACAGCAAGATTCATCGACTACCCAACATTATAAAGTGGCACATAACAAAGTATTTCATTTTGCATCTGCTGTTTCTCATTCTCATTCATGTAAATATGAGAGCATGAGATATAATGTTAACAATACCAAAAATACCCAGTCAGTGAGATTATATCTTTATTGAAAGAGTGAGAGTGCCATCAGTGTGATTCTGTAGTACATATTTTGAAGCAAATTCGACATCAGAACAAGGAATGCTATGGGTTCATTGTTTAGTTTGAGTTTGCAATTCAGTTCTAGTTAAGAAGATTGGACCAAACCTGAACTGATTGATGGCTCAGCATAATCTGTGATTGAGCTGGCAAAAGAGCTAATAGTTTTCCTGAAGGAGCTCACTTGTAGTTCAATGGTGCATGTACTATGGTTTATTGAGTTCATTGTCCTTGGAAAGCGGGGCGCATTGTCAGTAAATTTCTGTCTTAATTTGGAGCTTGTATTTGATCTGCAAATCTACAATGATATCCACGTTAAATATTTGGCATCTTTTTCAGCTGTAGAAGCTCTTTAACATTCAAAAACATGGTAATTCTTCTACAGGGTTAGCTTTGATTTGAAGTCAGGAGCAGTAGGACAAACAACAGATTTCAAGGAAGGGAATAAGATGCTAGAATGGGGGCTAAGAAAGGTGACGATCTCTTTTCCTTGTTTTCAGATATATTTACGTTTTATTATTCCAAACTTCTGAACCAAAACGGCAATTGAAATTTTTTTCTATATGTGTAATTCGATCTCTGTTTTGACTTTAACAAATTGAGTTTTTGGCCAGATTGTTGGTGGTTCTGAGCATACACTACGGGCAAAGCTTTCATTTTCCCAAGAGACAAATAGTAAGGGACAGAGTTATTTTTGTTCCTATCAGAAATTTTGAAAGTTTCTTGTGTTGTGTAAGGTGGATGGGTTGGGAGGTTCTGATGTGCTTTTTAGTTATTATGGTAAGATTGTTTTGTTTGCTGATAAGTATGCATTGTTCTTTTGAAATGCAGTGAATATCACAAAGGAGTCAGGTCCTGTCAGCATGACTTTCACTATACCAATGTACAGTGCTTCGAGGCTACAGGTATGGTTAATAGATTGATAGAGAAGATAGCTTGCATGCATCACCTTGCTATTCTCTTTTGTCCTTGAAGTGAAACATTGACATCTTTATTTTCTCCAGTTATCTTGTTTGACCAATTCATTTCCATTGAACAACTACCAAAATTCTTTGAAAAGTTTTTGTTAATTTTGGACAACTAGGTCCAAACTCCATGTTGCACTACTCATATGACGATGACCATATTTTTGTTGGATTCCTCTTTCGGAGAGGTGCAAGATTGATCTAAAGATCATCTTGATCGGATGAGCAGAACATTGATTTTGTATTTATTTTCCACATGTGCAAGGTCAGCCAGATTTATCCCACATGCCTAAGAGATGTGTCACACACCCTCATTGATGAATATAAATTGGAGAGACTTGGAGGTCATTTTCTCATCATCTCATCAAACATTCTCTCATTGTGATCTGTTTGGTTCAATAGCCTTTTGAGGGCTTTTTTCCCTCACACGTGTGGAGCGAAGCTGCTGTTTTCTGCGCTGATTTGTTTAGGGCTTTTCTGCTGCAGCGTTGACCAGCGTTGACCGTGGTCAACCCTTGGTTGTTTGACCTCAATATTTTGTAGAAATTCTGATTTTAGGAGTCTGTACAGCTGGGCACTAAAATCGAGGAATTCTAGGCTGTTTGATTGAAGCCCTAGTTTGATGCGTTGACTTTTCTGAAGCTGCTTGCGTTGACTTTTCTACACTTTCCCTGGTTTGACTTGCATTGACTTGTGATGCACTGTCTTTGAGGGTTGTGGGTGTGACATATGAAAGTGCTGGCTGACCGAGAAAGACTTTGTTGGTTGAAGCATCCTGCTAATCGCCGTAACGCTACAATATCTCATCTATATCTGATCTATATTTGGCTTGTCTTCTATTGATCTATTATTGTGTTCTTTCAACATTTTACTTTCAAGTTTATGTGATTGCTATTTTGTATTGGGCCTAAGAAAGATTGAAGTAAAAGTGCATCAAGCATAGAACACCATGGTAATCTAAATTTAACATGGAATCAGAGCTGAGGTGAAGACAAGAGTCCAAGTTGATGTTAGAAGCTATCTCTGAATGAAGAAATCCTATCAAGGAAAAATGGCTTCCTCAGCCTACAAGGGTTTCAAGGTTGATGATAAATTGACTGATAAGTCTGATTATCATGCATGGAAGATGTCCTTGGATTTGGCGCTAGAAGATCAAGATGTCATGGACTATGTATAGGGGAATATTCAAGAGCCTCCATCAAATGCAGGCGCTGCCACGAAGACGAAGTATAGAAAAGGGGAAATCAAAGCAAAGATGATTATCCGGGATTCTATTCATAAGCACTTGGTTGCTTACATTTTTGAGCGGAAGACATCTAAGGAGATGTATGATAAGCTGGTGAGAATGTTCAGGGCTAGCAATGCTAATCAAATCCTTTTCTTCAAGGATCAATTGAAGAATATCAAGAAGGGTAAGGATGAATCTATTCAGTCCTATTTTATGAGGCTCACTGAAATTAGGAATAACCTCCTAGCTATTGGGGAAGCAATATCTGATCGAGAGATGGTTCTTATTAGTGTGGAAAAAATCGGCAAAAAGTCCCGACTTTTTGAAAAAACCCTGAATTTTCTCGGAACCGACTTTAACGGCCGACTTTTCGCCGACTTTTTCATCCCTGAAAAAGTCACGATTTTATCCTCGAAGTCCCGACTTTTTGCCGAATTTTTCGAAAAAATCGTGAGTGAGGTAGTTTCTTTAATAATTTTTGTTTTTTTTGAAAAAATAAGGATTTTTTCCAAAAATGAATATTTTTGTATTTTTTTAGTTTTGCCGACTTTTTCAAAAAACTCCTGACTTTATCGAGTTTTTCAACTTTTGGACCCTTGCCGATTTAATCCCGACTTCGACTTTTTCCACATTGGTTCTTATTGCACTTGGAGGTTTCCCCCGTGATTGGCATGTATTCAATACCACTATTCTCAATAATAATGTGATTCCTGATTTTGATGAAATATTGATGAGATGCACTCAAGAGGAAACAAGAATGAGGGAGTATGCCTCTAATGGTAATGGAAGTGACCCTACTGCCTTCGCCGCTCATGCAAAGAAGAAGAACCATGGTGGCCCGAGAAATCAAAACCATGGTAGAGCGGGGCCCAAAGGAAGGAAGGGAAGATGTTACACTTGTAACAAGATTGGTCACTATGCAAGAGAGTGCCCTAATAGAAGGGACTCTCCCGGGGATGATGACAACAACTCAAGAAGGAATGGCAAGAACAACAGATTCCAAGGAAAAAGGAAGGCTCCCTTTGATCATAATGGAAATGGGAAACCTTTCAAGAGGTCAAGAAATTCCAGGTACGATGAGTCTAATGTTGTTGATAATAAGAAAAATGATTTTATTCTTGTATCTACCCTCTCTGTTGCATCTCCACCCGACACCCTGGAAGTCTTGTTAATTGATAGTGGTGCTTCAAGCCACCTCACTGGTTATAAAGAAGCCCTTTCTGATTTGGTTGAGAAGGATACTAATCTGGAAATTATCCTTGGAGATAATGCCACCTATCCCGTGAAAGGTACAAGGACTGTGACCCTCCATTTATCTCAAGGTCAAGTCATCCGATTACAAGATGTGTTGTATGTACCTAATTTGAAGAACCTTGTGTCCATTTCGGCAATGGAAGACAAAGGGTTCAAGGTGGCATTCATTGATGGAAAAGTACTTATCTAGAAGAAGAACTTCAAGGAAGCTCTTTCTATTGGTTTTAGATTTGATACACTCTACCAGGTTGGAGAAAGTCCATTGGGGGCTATGACATGTGATACAACTTTTCAAATGGAGTTATGACATCAGAGGTTTGCAGACCTTCATTACAAAGCCCTTCCCAAAGCAAGGAAGGTGGTGACAAGGATGCCCAAATTTAGAGATGATCATGAAGGTATATGTCAGGGTTGTGCCGAAGGGAAGCATACAAGGGGACCATTCCCCTCAAGTGTCACAAAGACAACTGATATCTTGCAGTTGATACATTCTGACTTATCTAGTATGCTGCCTGTGACATCCTTGGGAGAATGTTCCTATTACATGACATTTACAGATGAATTCTCTCGCAAGACCTGCATATATTTTTTTGAAGAAGGAAGAAGCATTCAAATGGTTCCGTACCTTCAAGGCCTTGGTGGAAAATCAAACCGAGAAGAAAATCAAAGTTTTGAGGACCGACAATGGAACCGAGTATGAGTCAAATGAGTTTAATGACTTTTGTAGAGACGCTGGCATTAAGAGGGAGACCACAACTGCATACACTCCTAAGCAAAATGGTGTTGCTGAAAGAAAGAAAAAGAAAAGGACAATTGTGGAAGTTGCCCGTGCCATGCTATGTGGCCAAGGTCTTCTGAAGTTTCTATGGGGAGAAGCTGCGAACACTGCTGTGTATGTTCAAAATAAATGCCCGCATTCGCTTTTGACTCCAAAACTCTTGAAGAAGTCTTCTTTGGTAAGAAACCTGATGTTTCTCATTTTAGATTTTTTGGTTGTCTTGTTTACTTTCATGTGCCGAAAGAAAAGAGAAGTAAGTTGGATGCTTCTGGAAAGAAGAGAATGTTTGTGGGCTACATTGAGACTTCGAAGGCATATAGAATCTATGTGCTTGGTCAAAGAGAAGTGGAGATATGCCACGATGTCACCTTCGATGAAGATGCTGCCCTCAAAAAAGTAAGAAATCTACCTAGCTCCAAGGAAGACAAAGAAGATGAAGAAGCAGGGAAGTTGGAAGAGCCGAAGGATGACCTGATGCCCAATGTTGAAGGACCTATGGATCCCATTGATCCACCTCCTTCAAATAAGCGAAGACCCTCATGGCTTAGGGATACTCTCGAAGATGCCGAGAGACATATTGCCCCAAGGGGGACATTCCGTGAAAGCAAGAAGCCGAAGAGATACCAAGGGTATCTAGCAGCCATGAGTACGATAGTACAATCTGAGTCTGGAACATTTGATGAAGCCATAAAGCATCAAGTTTGGAAGGATGCCATGCACGAAGAATACAAGTCCATTATGAAGAATGATGTCTGGGAAGTGGTCCTGAGATCGAAGGACAAATCTGTTGTCACCTCGAAATGGCTCCATAAGCTCAAACATGGATCTGATGGAAGTGCTGAAAAATACAAGGAAAGATTTGCTGCCCAAGGCTTCTCTCAAAAGGAAGGCATAGGGTATGATGATATATTTGCACCTATGGCCCACTATAACATCATCCGATCTATTATTTCCCTTGCTGCTACACAAGGATGGAGTCTACATCAGATGGATGTGAAGACCGCTCTTTTGCATGGATCTATAAAGGAAGAGGTATATGTGGAGCAACCTCTGAGGTTCGAAGTTCGAAATAGAGACACCCATGTATGCAGGTTGAAGAAAGCCCTCTATGGGTTGAAGCAAGCCCCTAGGGCTTGGTACGAGAGGATAGATAGCTACTTGATGAAGCTGGGTTTCACTGGAAGTAATGCTGATCCGAACCTTTATTTTAAGGTCGATAGAGAAAGGCCTCTCAGTTTGGTTCTCTATGTGGACGATCTCTTCTTGACAGGTGCTGACCCTCTCATTCATTAGTGTAAGAGGGAGCTAGCTTCCAAATTTGAGATGAAAGACCTAGGACTGATGCACTACTTCCTAGGCTTGGAAGTCTGGCAGAGGCCAGGCGATATTTTCCTTTCTCAAGGAAAATATGTCATGAAGTTGCTGTAGAGATTTGGTATGGTGGACTGTAAGTCTGTGTCGACACCGATGGAACTCAACTTTAAGAAGTTGAGTGGAAACGTTGTTGGGCCCGTGCTAGCGAATCCTACCGAGTATCGACAACTTGTGGGGGCCCTGATGTTCTTAGTGAACTCCTGTCCGAACGTATGTTTTGTAGTGAACAATTTGAGTCAACATATGGTTGATCCTCATCACATTCACTGGATTGGTGTCAAGAATATATTGAGATATCTTCGAGGCACAATCAACCATGGGCTGAGATACACTGCCAGGAGTTTGAGACCTCATGGATATACTGATGCCGATTGGGCTGGCAGTGTGGTGGATCGCAAGAGCACATCTGGATGTTGCTTCACTTTGGGTTTTGCTTCAATATCTTGGATGAGCAAGAAGCAGAAGTCGGTGGCTTTGAGCACCGTTGTGGCAGAATACATTGCAGCGAGTATGGCTTGTTGTGAAGCTATTTGGTTGTGAAATTTCTTCAGTGAGTTGTTTGGGCATGTGCTAGATACCACCGTTATCCTTTGTGATAACCAGAGTGGGATTCGTCTTTCTGAGAATTCCGTGTTCTACGATCGATCCAAGCATATTGATATCAGGTACCACTTTATCCGGGATATGGTACAGTGGGGCGTCGTAAGGCTCGATCATATAGGAACTGATGAGCAGGTCGCGGATATTCTCACAAAGCCCCTGGGGAAGGTCAAGTTCCTAACCTTTCGTGAGAAGCTTGGAATCCTGGAAAGACCCTGTTCTGAGGATCTTGCTTGAGTTGGACTATGAGCTTTGGGAGCTCCAGGGGGCTTGGGGATAGCTTCTTGGAGCTATAAGCACATACGAGGTTAGGCTTGCCAAACCTTGTTGTGCTTCTGCTCCACCGTTATGATATTGATTTGGTTCGCCTCTCTCTAATCTGTTCCCCGCATGCATCCTACCCATGGATTCTCAGACTCATGGGAAGTACCTCTCATTTGGCCAATGAGGTGGGAAATGTGGATAGAGACCATAGAAAGACCGATGGACGCATCGGAGATTGTCGTACTCTGTATGTCTAGGATGGCACGTGTCCAACACCTTGATCTAGGATAAAGTATGATGAAATTTTATCCTCTAAACTGACTTCGGGTCAGTAAACTAACTTCGGGTTAGTATGAGACTCTTTTGAGTCCGAGAGAGGTTTTCACCTCTAAGTTGACTTTGGGTCGACTGTGTGTGATGTCCTTGTGACTCACCTTTTGTTATGAAATAAAGAGCCAACAAAGCAAGTTACGACAAGATGACGCACGATGTTTGGTTTGGTATATGATGGATGGCACTTGTGGACAAATGGAGTTCTCTCTAAGTGTTAATTTTGGGCAAATAGGTCCAAACTCCATGTTGCACTGCTCATATGACGATGGTCATATTTTTGTTGGATTCCTTTTTTGGAGAGGTACAAGATTGATCTAAGGATCATCTTGATTGGATGAGCAGAACATTGATTTTAAATTTATTTTCCACATGTGCAAGGTCGGCCAGATTTACCCCACATGCCTAAGAGATGTGTCACACACCCTCATTAATGAATATAAATTGGAGAGACTTGGAGGTCATTTTCTCATCATCTCATCACACATTCTCTCATTGTGATCTGATTGGTTCGATAGCCTTTGGAGGCCTTTTTTCCCTCACACGTGTGGAGTGAAGCTGCTGTTTTCTGCGCTGATTTGTTTAGGGCTTTTCTGCTGCTGTTGACCAGAATTGACCGTGGTCAACCCTTGGTCGTTTGACCTCAATCTTTTGCTGAAATTCCGATTTTAGGAGGCCGTATAGCTGGGCACTAAAATTGAGGAATTCCGGGCTGTTTGACTGAAGCCCTAGTTTTCTGCATTGACTTTTCTGAAGCTGCCTGCGTTGAATTTTTTGCGTTGTCCCTGGTTTGATTTGCGTTGACTTGGTGATGAGCTGTCTTTGAGGGTTGTGGGTGTGACACATGAAAGTGCGGGTTGACCCAGAAAGATTTTGCTGGTTGAAGCATCTTGCTGACCGCCGTAACGCCACAATATCTCATATCTTTGCTGGACAAAAGGAATTGTAAATCTGATCTATATTTGGCTTGTCTTCTATTGATCTATTATTGTGTTCTATCAGCATTTTACTTTCGAGTTTATGTGATTGCTATTTTGTATTGGGCCAAAGAAAGATCAAAGTAAAAGTGCATCAAGCATAGAACACCATGGTTATCTAAATTTAACAGTTTTAAATATAAAGATGATAACCAGTGAATTACGATACTGTTTATTACTATTATACTGCAATGAAATGATCTACTAGAGGCTTTTATTTTTAGAACTAGGTCTTTGATACTCACTTCCTGTTTGACATGACATAGGAATAGCTTAGTTTGGATAAATATGCAATACGCCTTGCCCACAATAAAGAAGCTTTTTTGAGCGTGCTTTGAGACAAATCTGCTACCTGCATCTTGCATGATTGTGATCACTGATCAACAGTCGTCAATATGTCATACAAATCATAATAATACTGATACGTTATAGGTGGCTCATGTATGTTCCATTTGCATTGTAATTTTAATGGATATTTAAGGTTTAGATGTAAAATCTTCAGCTAATTCTGGGCTCCCTCTCTTTCTCTTCCTTTCCTTTTCTCTGATTTGTTTTTTAATAATAATTTTTATATTAAATTATATATCTGTTTTTTGTTTTATCAAACTTCATGGATATTTAATATCTTGGCTATTTCCTAATTATGTAAAAATAACATTTTTTTGCAGGTACGATATTTACAAATAGTTAAAAAATCCAGAACCTACAATCCTTACCGGTGGGTGAGATATGTGACTCAAGCAAACTCGTATGTGGTCAGAATATGAAGAATCAAAAGTATAGAACTGTATTGTATCGCACATTTTTGTCATATGATTCTAGATTGTTAAAAATATTTTCATTTGAAATAATTTTGCTTCATTTATCAAGATTGGGAATCAGAGAATAAAACCTTTAATTCATTAAACTTAAGGTGGTTCATATTACTTTTTAGTTTATTGCATGGTGAACAATCAAGAGGGAGGGCTCCCTTCACATGTGTCATTTTTTTATTTTTTCCCCATATTTTCCTAGTAAAAGGACGAAATTGGTGTTGAGTTGAAGGGATACACAAAGCTACATAAAGTATGACAGTGGTAGTTGGACTTTTTAATGTTTTTTTAAGTATCTGCACTTTTTCTGATGTTCACTTGTGTTCATAGTTAGGTGCGAGATAAATTATGAGATAAATGGTATATCCTAGTAACTTGATGTGTACATGATTTGACTTTTATGGTGGTGTGAGTATTTTAGAAATTCTTGTGGTGATTTTCATATCTAACCCCACATTAATATGATAAAATGATGTATATTACATGATGTCTAATTGTCTAACAACAAATATCTTGACTCTTAACAGCTAGATATAAATAAGCAACATATCGCACCAACTTGATGTTTCTGTAGCTTCAAAACACACATGTTGCTACCCCCATTTTCGAACATTTTCAAGGCATGAAATAAGTTTCTCTTTTTTTGGTTTTTTTTTCCTTGTATCCTTTCATGGTTGTCTCCTGAAGGACGAAACTAGCATTTGCAATCATCTTTTTTTTCATGCAGATGGTTAGCATTGTCACATCCGTGGATCCCAGTATTTAAGTTTCTAGAGACCAGGAGTCCTCAGTTCGTATGCTTTCACTGTGCTATTTTGGTACCATTTTACTTTGCTACAAATTTGTGATGCAACAATGGCTAGTTTAATATTATCAGTGGACTTCTGTCTATTGCATGGAATATGGGTTGGATGTTTTTTTAATCAAAGATAAGGTAAAACAGCATTAAAAATATTTCATAACATGCTTGGATGCATCCCACGTCTAATGAGGCATTTCACCTGTCCCCAATTTTAGAAAATTGAGGTTTTCACAAAATACACATCACATCCAGGTATACAAGAATTGACTCTGCATGTCTTTTTTTCTGATTTTTTTTTATGTGATTTTGTGTGGCCCTTGGTAGTGTTTGGTGCGGAGGAGTTTATTTTTGGTAGTTCTCTAGATGGTGGGTCCCTAACAAAATATGGAAGTGTTGACATTAGATTTCTAATCCAGAGACACTGAAAAGTTAGCAAGATCAGAACACTTGTTTTTCGCAATATTAAGCAAAGGCAATTACTGATGATAGGATCCATGACAATATTTTGCACTCACTGATTCTTGAGTATTTTAAACTAGCGTTGCGATTGTTTGATGTCGCATTATTGTGCAATTCAAGTAATATGTTATCTTCATGTATTGCAACATTGAGGGAGCTCTTGGATAGCGAAAGTCTTAGCAGAATGGGAAAGCAATATTTTAGAAAGACAAAAACATTGTGATACGACAATGTTGAACATAGATAAAGGAAAATCTGAAGTGTCGCCTAGAAGTTTAATTGCATTTTCTTTTATTAAACAATAGCTTTGCGTAAGTCAGCAAGAGGATACGAAATTTCATATTTATTTTGTATATGTACAGAGCCCAGTATGCAGTGTATTGTCAATGACTGTTTCTTGAATATTGACTATGAAAAATACATTTACTTTTTAGTTGAAATTGAAGTTAGTGCTAAAACAGATGATCTTTGTATTTGGATACTAGGGATATTTTTTACGTTTTAGTTGAATTTGAAGCTGATGTTAAAAAAAAAATGATCTTTGTTTTTGGATACAAAGGGTAGTGCATCATGGCTAGTAGCCTTTTGATATTTTCTAGATTGTAGGTCCCTAACAAAATAGGTAACTGTAGACATTAGGTTTCTAATCCAGACACCCAAAGTACGAGTCTAATTTTTATTAGTGTGCCGTAATTTAAAATTGTGAAAAGTTGGCTAAGATCAGAACACTTTTTATTGCAGTTTCAATAAAAGGCAATTATTGATGATGATCCATGAAAATATTTTACCTTCCACTTACTGTTGAGTATTTTAAAGTAAGCAATGTAATTGCTTGATGTAGGATCCTTGTTCAATGCAAACAAATTATTTAATTTTTTATCCTTTTCATGCATTGCAACATTGAGAGTGGTAAAGTCTTAGCAGAATGGGAAGGCAGCATTAAAGACAAACAAAAATAGTGCGATACAATAATGCCAAAGCACTATTGACAGTAGTAAATGAAAAAATAAATGAATTGTGTGTTGAAGTTTTTGTAGATTTGGAAGGTCTTCTACATATGCTTGGTGTCTTAGTATGTAGAAGATATTTGATTGCCTCTTTAGGTGCTTGTTTTGAGGAGTAAGGATCACATATTCCCTCACACAACAAAGAGAGATTCAGCCTATGAGATGTGGACGACCTTGACTAAGTTGTACCAGAGTGACAACCAGAATAGAAAGAGGTGTTGAGGGAGAAGTTGAATAGCATCAAGATGAATAGATCTGAGATTGTGACACCATAATTCACGCAAGGATTCAATAGGTTCTTGATGAACTTTCAATTGTCGGGGAAGAGGTGGCTAAGGTGGATCTTGTCAAAGTAGCAGCGAAAGGGTGTACTGTTGTCAGTTTCGGAAGGACTGTTGCGAATTTGACATGCTAATTACATACCAGATCTGCGAGTCGTTGTTTTAGTTAGATTTTTTCCTTGCGCTGGGCAAACTCATTTTTTGTAGTTACCCGTTCTTCAATTTAAGAGGATCCTGGAGGTTCCTTGGTGATCACATTGACATGACAAGAAGTTGCCTTAGAAGTTAAACAGATTCAGAGTGCTGGATGCTTCCAGTGTGACTTTTGGTTTGAATGAAAAGGTCATATAGTCTAAATTAGAAAAGAGAGAAGATGAAGTAATGTAACCTTGATGAACCAATCAATAAATGGTGCTCTCTTTTATGTAAATTCAAATTATTTTGGATGACTGAGGGTAAATAAGTGCTTTTGCTGTCAAAGAAGAAAGTAGGATTTGCTTGATCGCTATTTTTTGAATGTTCTCGGGTTTGAAGACAAGGCCTGAGATAAATAATGAGGGAGGCATCTATTAAGTGGGAAAAAGGATCTTAATCGCTCTTTTTTAATAGAAACAAAATATAAATGAACCTGATTATTACCACCAGGTCAAATAGGTGCACTTATTGTGATAAAAAGTCATTTAATGAATTAGATTAAACTTATTCTCGAGTGTAGGGACCTTATTTTTTTTCCATTCCAATTGGACAAATAAGATCCTTTATTTTGGAAGTACAATATATAAACTGTGCAGGGCAGGCATGGATTTTGACAGCATCCCTCACGTATTTGCTCACCAAACCTGTATTTGACATTTGGATACAAAATTGACACCAATCATTACCTTTATCAAAATTTTCCTCTCATCATACTTGCCATAAATCAGAGTAGGTAGCTACAAGCTACCACTAAGCCCATACATATTTGCTATAATATAATTACACATGGTTTAGTAGGGGGGGTGTTGCCTCATTGGGGGTTAAGCAAAGTACTCAATGAAAAAGTAAACGAATTGTGTGTTGAAGTTTTTGTAGATTTGGAAGGTCTTATACATACGCTTGGTGTCTTAGCATGTAGAATATATTTGATTGCCTCTTTAGGTGCTTGTTTTGAGGAGTAAGGATCACATATTCCCTCACATAACCAAGAAAGATTCAGCCTATCAGATGTGGACGACCTTGATTAAGTTGTACCAGAGTGACAACCAGAATAGAAAGAGGTGTTAAGGGAGAAGTTGAATAGCATCAAGTTGAATAGATCTGAGATTGTGACACCATACTTCACACATGGATTCAATAGGTTCTTGATGAACTTTCAATTGTTGGGGAAGAGGTGGCTAAGGTGGATCTTGTCAAAGTAGCACTGAAAGGTGTACCAAGTAGTGGACTACATTTTTGATAGGTATCCTAGCCAAAGATAAACTTCTTGATTGCCCCAGATTGTGGGATGATTTCACCCAAAAGGTTTGGGAGGAATCCATAACTCCTAGATAGTGCAAAAGTGCAGATGAGTAGAACCTTGCTATTGCCAAGAAAGAAAAAAAGAGCAAGGATAAAGTCTAGCAAACCCAGACTAGAGGAGCATCTTCACAAGAGAAGAGAGACATGAGCAAAGTCAAATGTGTTGCATGTCACAATTTTGGTTTTATGCCGAATAATATCCAATAAGAAAGGCGAAGGGAAGATAAAAACCACATCTACATATATGGATGAGATGGATGACAAGTTCGAGAAAGAATTTGCTCTAGTATCATGTTTTTTTGGCACTATTACAATAGGGGTGTGGTTTGTAAATAGTGGAGCATCTTGTCACATGACCGTGTCTTGTGATATCTTCACCTGTATGGCCAAGGAGAACAAAGATCTACATGTGAATCTTGGTGACTACACCAAGTATGTAGTGGAGGGCGTTGTCAACATATAGTTTTAGCTAGACTCATGGAGTTTTATGGAGGTGAAGAAGGAAATTTATGTACTTAGGTTGGAGAAAAAATTACTCACTTTCGGCCATGGAGGATAGAGGACTTGAGGCCTGTTAATTTTGGACAACTATGTCCAAACTCCATGTTGTGATGCTCAGATGAAGATGCCAATATTTTTATTGGATTCCTCTTTCGGAGAGGTGCAAGATCGATCTAAAGATCATCTTGATCCGATGAGTAGAACATTAATTTTGAATTAATTCCACTTATGTGCAAGGTCGGCCACAATTGTAATGTAGGCTTGAAGCCCCAATAGATGTGTCACACACCCTCACTGATGGATATATATAGGTCAACGTTGGAGGTCATTTTCACCATCAGTGATCATACATTCTCTCTTTGCATTTGATTGGTTCGATCATCATCTTGGAGGCTCATCTTCACTCACACGTGGGAAAAAGGAGCAACTAGGGTTTCAAATTGACCCGAAACTCTCCCTAAATTTCGATCTCTGCAGTCCGCATTTTTTGGCACAAAAATTGAGGGTGGACGTTGACTTTGACTTAGCCGCGTTGACTTTTTGCTGCTACTGTTTTGTGTTTCCTGTTGACTGGACATTGACTTTTGTTGACTTTGGGTTGACCATTGTAGCGCTGTCCGAGCGGGTTCTATGACACATTCTGGTTGGCTGATTGTGAGGAGACTTTGCTAGTTGAAGCATCTTGTTGACTGCCGTAACGCACCACAACACATATATTTTGCTGATCAAGTTAAGTGTAATTTTGGCTTGTCTTCCTTTGATCTATTGGTATGTTCTATCAACATTTAACTTTCTTGTTTATGTGATTGTTGTTTGGTATCAGATATAGAAGTAAAGTTGCATCAAGCATAGAACATCTACGAAAATTTACATGGTATCAGAGCTAAGGTGAAGAGAAAAATGTTATGAATATAATTCACAACGAATATAACAAATATAATTATTAAATAGTCAATTAAGGATTATGTAAGCCAAATGAAGCGAACAAAGTTCCTTCTCAAGCTTAAATACTCCAGAACACTTGGAATACAAAGATATCCATGAAGACACAAATATTATATTATAAAAGATATGAGATAGATAGATGATAAATGTTACAATGAGGCCCTGCTTATATACCTACGCAGGTGATTTCATGACTGAGCATGTCTCTTATACATGCCCTTTCACTAACTTAAGGACTACTTATATAATCCTTAATTGACTATTTAATAATTATATTTGTTATATTCGTTATGAATTATATTCATAACATTGCCCCTTCCTTCAAAAGCTTTGTCTTCAAAGCTTATAGTTGACACTTTTCTTCAGTTCAATCACGCACCATTTTCTTCATTTGCTTTCGTCAGAATTTAATATATCAACTTTTATTTATCTATTTGTTATGAATTGGCCCTTCCTTCAGAACTTTGTCCTCAAAGTTTTATGGATAATAATTTCTTCATGTTGTATTTGTTAAAATACTATATTTTTTAGGAAATCTTCTTTCTTTCCTTTCTGAATTGGATTTAATTTCCTTTTCATCAATGATTGATTTCATTTTGTCTGTTGAATTGAGTTTTAGGGTTTTTAAGGTAACCCTTCATAACTTTCTCTCTTTCTTATTAATGAAGTTATTATTCCTTCATTTTTTATTTTTATTTTTATTTTTAATAATTTAATTAATTAAATATATATATATATATATATTCTTTTAACAATTGATTTTTTTTTTTAAACTCTTTTTTGGTTGTTGAAAGGTTACAACCTTAGTGAAACATGGCTATTCACATATATTCACCTATAAAATATATGTCCACTTATGTGTATTTCTCTATGTAAAAGTAAACTTACCATTCACAAGAGATTTTTTAGTCTTTTACTTCTTATTTTACCTTGCAAATACCATGGGCTATTACCATGGGCTTCCAAAACCACGAACTTGTAAATCACTAAAAGAATAATCAAAATAACCTTACCTACTCTTCCTTATTTCTTTTTCCTTTTTAATTTTAATTTGTCTTGGTATGTACGTATATGTACTTATTTATATATATCTCTTTTTTTTCTTTTGGAACTATTTTCTTTTAAATATATATATATATATATATATATATTTCCTTTTAATTTATTTCTCGCTTTATGTTAACTTTCCTTCTCTCTTTAATTTTTTTTATTAAGAAATATATATTTTATATATATTTCTTCCTTTTTTTCTTTCAATTTTTTATTATGGCCAAAGGCCTAGTGGCGAAAATGGAGAAACTCCAAGATTGATAGCGAAAAGCTTCAGTCACGATGGCAACAAGGTTGACGATTTTTACGGTCAAAGACCTGGATCAAGGAGCGTAGCTCTGTGCAGCGCTTAAGCGGCCGAAGGATCGAACTGCTCTAATACTAAATGAAGCGAACAAAGTTCCTTCTCAAGCTTAAATACTCCAGAACTCTTGGAATACAAATATATCCATGAGGACACAAATATTATATTAGATGTAAGATGACTGAGATAGATGATTGAATGTTACAAATGAGGCTTGCTTATATACCTACGCAGGTGCCTCTTCACGAAAGGTCATGTCTTATCAGACATGGCCTTTCAACCTAATTACTAATTAACTAATTAATCACTATTTACATTATTTTATTCATGACATTGCCTTCCCCTCAAAAAGCTTGTCGATGAAAGGCTTCAATTTCTTTTCCTGCTACGAACATCTTCTCGTCTCGGGGAAATCATCCTTGTCGATACAAGTTGATATGATCCTCTAAGTGACAAACAAAAATGTCGCACTGAGAATGGATCGGACCATCCTAAATTAATCTTCTATGGAATCTTATGATGACTGGAAACTTGTGATGACTCGTTAGTATTCTTCGAAATATCAGCTTGTTTCTGTTCCGAATACATAGCTTGGTTGAGTTGTCTACTCCCGTGATTTGGATGTCGATAGGGAACTTTTTTGGTGTGACTTTGATTTCCTTTTGGCGAGGATGTTATTGAGTAGGTTACTGAACCTTCACTTAGTATGTTCCTCGTTTGAACTGCAACATCGAAGTTTGTATCTTTTGCAACTTGCTTGTCTTCTTCTTGAGTTGTGACATTTACTGGATCAATGTTCGTTTTTCCTGCAACTTGAACTTCTACATTTGTCGGTTTCGACGATTCTTTTTCGACAAGTTGTTGCACCTTGTTTTCCAATGATTTATTGTCTTTCTTCAACTTCTTAATTTGCGTTAGTAATTTATTGTTGTGATCCTTGAGGTGAGCAACTTCTTCATTCTTGTTAGTGGTGATTTTTTCAATTTCCTTCTGCATATTTTGTATCACCTTTTTACCTTCTTGAGAAATTACTTTTGAAATTTCTTGAATGTCTTCTGGTGTCACTGAATTTGGCTTTAAGTTAATGTCCTGTAGCGTTATTTTCTTCTTTTTGAAGCGTAGCTCTGTGCAGCGCTTAAGCAGCCGAAGGCTCGAACTGCTCTGATACCAAATGAAGCGAACAAAGTTCCTTCTCAAGCTTAAATACTCCAGAACACTTGGAATACAAAGACATCCATGAGGACACAAATATTATATTAGATGTAAGATGAATGAGATAGATGATTGAATGTTACAAACGAGGCCTGCTTATATACCTACGCAAGTGCCTCGTCACGAAAGGTCATGTCTTATCAGACATGGCCTTTCAACCTAATTACTAATTAACTAATTAATCACTATTTACATTATTTTATTCATGACAGAAAACCCAAGTTTGTATTGAGAGCAATTACCGAAGAAGGAGCATTTTTCAAGGACCCATGGGTACCTCAAATTATAATGGCTTCAAAGCTGATGACAAGTTGATTGGGAAGACTGACTTTCATGCCTGGAAGATGTCTTTGGATTTAATGTTGGAAGACCAAGATGTCATGGACTATGTGCAAGGTAAAATCCAAGAGCCTCCATCATCTGCACCTGTTGCCACCAAGTCAAAGTATAAGAAGGGGAAAATCAAAGCAAAGCTGATCATCCAAGATTCCATCCATAAGAGTCTAGTTGCCTACATCTCTGAGCTACACACATTCAAGGAGATGTATGATAAGTTGGTCAATATGTTCAGGGCCAACAATGCAAATCAAGTCCTTTTCTTTAAGAACCAATTGAAGAATCTTAAGTAAGGCAGGGATGAATTTGTTCAATCTTATTTTCTGAAGTTGACCGAGATCAAGAATAATCTTCTGGCCATTGGGGAGACAATAGCTGATCGAGAAATGGTTCTCACTGCACTTGGAGGTCTCTCCTCCGAATGGCATGTATTCATTACTACCATTCTTAATAACAATGTAATTCTGGATTTTGACGAAGTATTGTTGAGATGCACTCAAGAGGAAACAATAATGATGGAATATGAAAATGAAGGTAATGTTGTCTTCACCGCTCGTGCTAAGAAGAAGAACAATGGTGGTCCAAGGAAAGAAAGGAAGATGTTACACATGTAACAAGACCGGCCACTATGCTAGAGAATGCCCTATTAAGAAGGATTCTCTTGGGGATGATGGCAACAACAACAACAAGAAGATTGGCAATCAGAGGAGCAACAAGTTCAAAGGAAAAAGGAAGGCTTCCTCTGGTTGCAATGGAAATGGGCAACCTTTCAAAAGGTCAAGAAATTCCAGGTATGAGGAATCAAATGTTGTTGATGATAAATGAAATGAATTCATTCTTGTATTTGCCCTTTCTGCTGCATCTCCACCCAACACTATGGATGTCTGGTTGATTGATAGTGTTGCCTCAAGGCACCGCACTAAGTTTAAGGAAGCTCTTTTTGATTTGGTTGAGAAGGATACTAATCTGAAAATTATCCTTGGAGATAATGCCACATATCCTGTGAAAGGGACAGGGACTGTGACCCTCCACTTATCTCAAGGTCAAGTCCTTCGTTTGCAAGATGTACTATATGTACTTGATTTGAAGAAGAACCTTGTGTCTATTTCGGCCATGGAAGACAAAGGTTTCAATGTGGCATTCGTCGATGGGAAGGTACACATCTGGAAGAAGAGTTTCAAGGAAGCTATCATGATTGGGTTTAGAGTTGATACACTCTACCAGGTTGGAGGAAGTCCACTAGGGGCTATGACATGTGATACTACCCGTCAAACCGAACTATGGCACTGGAGGTTTGGACACCTTCATTACAAAGCCCTTCCCGAAGAAAGGAAGGTGGTGACAGGGATGCTAGAATTAAAAAATGATCATGAAGGTGTATGTTAGGGTTGTGCCGAAGGAGAGCATACAAGGGGACCTTTCCCCTCAAGTGTCACAAAGACATCTGATGTTTTGCAATTGATACATTATGATTTGTCTGGTATGCTGCCCATGATATCCTTGGGAGGATGTTCTTATTATATGACGTTTATAGATGACTTCTCTTGCAAGACCTGGATATACTTCTTGAAGAAGAAGGATGAGGCTTTCATGTGGTTTCGTACTTTCAAAGCCTTGGTGCAAAATCAAACAGGGAAGAAGATCAAGATTTTGAGGACTGATAATTTCATTGAATATGAGATGAATGAGTTCAATAACTTTTGTAGAGACGTTGACATCAAGAGGGAGACCACAACTGTATATACTCCTGAGCAAAATGGCATTGTTGAAAGAAAGAACATGACCATTGTGGAAGATGCCTGTGCCATGCTATGTGACCAAGGTCTTCGGAAGTTTCTGTGGGGAGAAGCTGCAAACACTGATGTGTGCATACAAAATCGATGCCCGCATTCCGCTATGGACTCCAAAACTCTCGAAGAGGTTTTCTCTGGTAAGAAACCTGACGTCTCTCATTTTAGAGTTTTTAGTTGTCACGTTTATTTTCATGTGTTGAAGGAGAAGAGGAGCAAGCTGGATGCTTCTGGGAAAAAGGGAATGTTTGTGGGCTACAATGAAACTTGGAAGGCTTATAGAGTCTATGTGCCTAGTCAAAGAGAAGTGGAGATTTGCCACGATGTTACCTTTGATGAAGATGCTTCCCTCAGGAAAGTGATAAATCTTCCAAGCTCTAAGGAAGATCATGACGTAAGGTTTAGGAATCAGGAAGAACGAAAGGATGAGACGATGCCCGATGTTAAAGGACCGATGGACCCCATTAATCCACCTCCTTTAATGAAGAGAAGACCCTCATGGCTCCAGGATACTCTCGAAGATGCCAAGAGACATATGGCCCCAAGGGGGACATTCCATGAAAGCAAGAAGCCGAATAGATACCAAAGGTATCTAGCAGCCATGAGTACAATCGTACAATCTGAGCCTGGATCTTTTGAAGAAGTCGTAAAGCATCAAGTCTGGAAGGATGCTATGCACGAAGAGTATGAGTCCATTATGAAGAATGATGTCTGGGATGTAGTTCTGCAATCGGAGGAAAAAGATGTTGTCACCTCGAAATGGCTCTATAAGATCAAGCATGGATCTGATGGTAGTGCTGAAAAGTTCAAGGCAAGATTCATTGCCCGAGGCTTCTCTCAAAAGGAAGGCGTAGACAATGATGATATATTTGCACCTATGGTCCGATATACCACCATCTGATCTATCATAGCCCTTGCTGCTACGCAAAGTTGGAATCTTCATCAGATGGATGTGAAGATCGCCTTTCTGCATGGTGTGGTAAAGGAAGAGGTGTATGTGGAGCAACCTCTGGGGTTCGAAGTCTAGGGACCAGGATAGAGACACCCATGTATGCAGGTTGAAGAAAGCCCTATATGGGTTGAAGCAAGCCCCCAGGGCTTAGTACGAGAGGATAGATAGCTACTTGATGAAGTTGGGATTCACTCATAGTAATGTTGATCCTTTACTTCAAGGTTGATAGAGAAAAGCCTCTCATTCTGGTGCTCTATGTAGGCGATCTCTTCCCTACAGGTGTTGACCCTCTCATTCATTAGTGTAAGAGGGAGCTCGCTTCTAAGTTCGAGATGAAGGACCTAGGACTGATGCATTACTTCCTAGGCCTGGAGGTCTGGCAGAGACCTGGCAAGATTTTCCTTTCTCAAGGAAAATATATTGTGAAGCTGCTGGAAAGATTTGGAATGGTGGACTGTAAGTCCATGTCAACACTGATGGAACTCAACTTTAAGAAGTTGAGTGGTAGCGCTGTTGGGCCCATGCTAGCAAATCCTACCAAGTATCATCAACTCGTAAGGGCCCTGATGTTCTTAGTGAACACCCGCCCGGACGTATGTTTTGCAGCGAACACTTTGAGTCAACACATGGTTGATCCTCATCACATTCACTGGGTTGGTGCCAAGAATTTGTTGAGATATCTTCGGGACACAATAAACCATGGGCTGAGATACACTGCCGAGAGTTTGAGACTCCATGGATATACTGATGTCGATTGGGCTGGCAGTGTGGTGGATCGCAAGAGCACATCTGGATGTTGCTTCACACTTGGGTTTGCTTCGATATCTTGGATGAGCGGGAAGCATAAGTCGGTGGCTTTGAGCACCGCTGAGGCCGAATACATTGTAGCGAGTATGGCTTGTTGTGAAGCAGTTTGGTTGTGAAAGCTCTTCAGTGAGTTGTTCGGGCATGTGCTAGATACCACTGTTATCCTTTGTGATAACCAGAGTGGGATTCGTTTGTCAGAGAATCCCGTGTTCCACGATCGATCCAAGCATATTGATATCAGGTACCACTTTATTCGGGATATGGTACAACGAGGCGCCGTAAGGCTCGATCATATAGGAACTGATGATCAGGTCGCAGATATTCTCACAAAGCCCTTGCAAGTTCCTAACCTTCCGTGAGAGTCTTGGAATTGTGGAACGACCCTATTCTGAGGGTCTTGTTGGACGATGAGCTCTGGGAGCTCCAGGGGGCTTTGGGGATAGGTTCATGGAGCTATAAGAAACCACAGGGCTAGGCTTGCCGAACCTTGTTGGTGTGCTTTTGCCCCACTGTTATGATATTAAGTTGGTTGACCTCTCTTTGATCTGTGCCCTGTATGCATCCTACCCATGGAGTTCCGGACTCATGGGAAGTACCTCTCATTTGGCCAATGAGGTGGGAAAAGCTAGAGACCATTAGCAAAGACCGATGGACACATAAGAGATTGTCATACTCTCTATGTCTAGGATGGCACGTGTCCAACCACTTAATCTAGGATCAAGTCTAGTGAGGTTTCGGACCTCCAACTGACTTCGGGTCATTTAAACCAACTTTGGGTTGGTATGTGACTCTTTTGAGTCCTATAGAGGTTTGAGACCTCTGAGTTAATTTTGTCAGCCGAGAGTGATGTCTTTGTGACTCACGTTTCTGTTTTGAAATAAAGAAGCCAACAAAGCAAGTTACGGTGGGATGACGCACGATGTTTCGATGGCACAAATGGATGGAGTTCTCCTTAGTTGAGAGGGAGTGTTAATTTTGGACAACTAGTTCCAAACTCCATGTTGTGATGCTCAGATGAAGATGCCAATATTTTTATTGGATTCCTCTTTCGGAAAGGTGCAAGATCGATTTAAAGATCATCTTGATCCGATGAGAAGATCATTTATATTGAATTAATTCCACTTATGTGCAAGGTCGGCTAGAATTATAATGTAGGCTTGAAGCCCCAACATATATGTCACACACCCTCACTGATGGATATATATAGGTCAACGTTGGAGGTCATTTTCACCATTACTCATCACACATTCTCTCTCTGCATCTGATTGGTTTGATCATCATCTTGGAGGCTTATCTTCACTCACATGTGGGAAAAAGCAGCAGCTAGGGTGTCGGTCTGTTCTAGGTTTCCAACGCAGAATTGACCAGCGTTGACTTTGGTCAATGCTTGGTCAAATTGACCCGAAACTCTCCCTAAACTTCGATCTCTGTAGTTTTCATTTTTTGGCACAAAAACCGACGTTGGATGTTGACTTTATGTTGCTATTGTTTTGTGTTGATTGTTGAATGGACAACGTCGACTTTTGTTGACTTTGGGTTGACTGTTGTAGAGCTCTCCGAGAGGGTTGTGTGACACATTCTGGTTGGCTAACCGTGAGGAGACTTCGTTGGTTGAAGCATCCTGTTGACCGTCGTAACACACCACAACACATATATTTTGCTGATCAAGTTATGTGTATTTTTGGCTTGTCATCCGTCGATCTATTGGAATGTTCTATCAGCATTTTACTTTCTTGTTTATGTGATTGCTGCTCGATATCGGGTATAAAAGTAAAGTTGCATCAAGCATACATCTACGAAAATTACAAGGCTAGTTTCACAAAAGGTGAAGTAACTACTAGGTCGAAAGGGGTTGATCCTAGCACGAGGCAAGTCATAGGAAGTAGTGAGAATGATCTTTAT
The DNA here is from genome assembly GCA_034641835.2 of Pinus albicaulis. NCBI lineage: Eukaryota > Viridiplantae > Streptophyta > Pinopsida > Pinales > Pinaceae > Pinus > Pinus albicaulis. Next base: position 807,055,057 of record CM076582.1, on the reverse strand, counting down.
TTGTTGAGAGGACAACTAGTAAAAGCCCTAGTACATAACAATGACAACTAGAGTGACATTTGGCACAAGGTGGGACATCTACACTAAAGGGCTCTACCATTGTTACATGAGATAGTCGTTGGTTTTCCAAAGTTCAATATAGAGCATGATGGTGTGTGCAAGGGATGTGCACTTGGCAAGTAGGCCAAGGCAACATCTCCTAACATTGAGACCAGGTCCAAAGGTGTGTTGGATTTGTTGCATTTTGACATCTGTGTTGTCAATGGAGTCTATCTTATTGAGAAATTATTTTGCAACATTCATAGATGATTATTCCTAGAGGAAATGGATTTACTAACTAAAGACCAAGGCTGAGTTCTAGGGTCAGTTTCAAGAGTTCAACTCTCTTGTGGAGAACGACACTAAGAAGAAATCAAGGTCCTAGGATCAGACAATGGGGGCAAGTATACCTTTAATGAGTTTAAGGATTTTTCACGGAATTGGGAATGAAGAAAGAGTTGATAGTGCCCTACAATGCACAACATAATGGAGTGGTAGAGAGGAAGAATAGTAGTATGGTGGGAGCGACCAAGACCATGATCGATGATAAAGATTTGCCTATTTTCTTATGGGAAGAGGCATGTAATGAGGCTGTTTACTTGCAGAACAATAGTCCTCACAAGATGCTTTTAGAGGAGTGAGACTGGAGTTGAGTCATCTGCCAATATTCAATAGTCTAGTATATGTCCACATTCCTTCAAAGAAGAGGACTAAATTGTATCCCTCATTAGAGGGGCATTTTTGTTGGATATAGTGAGACCTTAAAGGCCTATAGGGTCTACATTCTAGGACAAAGCAAGGTAGTGTTCAGGAGGGATCTTCGATTTGAGTTGGGTAGGACCTTTAAGAGGTTGCATGGGACAAATCCACTAGTGGCAGAGGATCGAGAGCGAGAGGCTCTAAAGGTTAAGGAGGGACTAATAGTACAAGCCACTGGGACACAATCTTCAGATCAAGAGTAGGAGTGGGATGTTCCTTCAATCTCTACTAGGAGAAGGCTGAGATGGGTTGAGAAAACGTTGAGGGATGCGAAGGAGCATGTGGAGGTTCCCAACATGACCTTTAGGGAGAGTAGACCACTAGCTAGATTTTCTTGTTATATGGCCTTCATGACCAACATTAGTGAGTCTGAGCCTTCTACTTTTGAGGAGACAACAAATTAGCGGGTCTGGAAGGATGCCATGATGGCAGAGTATAGTTTCATCAGGAGGATTAATGTTTGGGACAATATCGAGGCTTGAGGGAAAGTCACTAGTCACTTCTCGATGGACCTATAACATCAAGAATGCAATTAATGGTAGTGTCAAGAAGTATAAGGCGATGTTCATGTTGAAAGGGTTCTCCCATAATGAGGGAGTAGACTACGAGGGCACATTTTCACTTGTCGCTAGATATGCATCTATTAGGGCAGTCATATATATTGCTTCAGAGATGCGGTGGAGGATACATCAGATGGATGTGAAGATTGTCTTCCTCAATGGGGTGATTGGGGAAGAGGTGTATATTGAGCAGCCTCAGGGCTTTGAGGTGAATGGGAGTGAGTCCTATGTATGCAAATTGAAGGCCTTATATGGACTTAAGCAGGCACCTCGTGCATGGTACTCCAGGATTAATTGATACCTACTTGGATTGGGCTTCACAAAGAGTGAGGCAAACTCCAACTTGTACTATGTACTTGTTGACGGTGAGTCACTCATCTTAGTCCTCGATATTGATGATATTTTCTTGATGGGATTGGATAAGTTCATTGGAATGTGTGAGGACCTTACTTCGGGGTTCAAGATGAAGGATATTGGGCCCATGCACTACTTTTGGGGATTGAAGGTGTGGCAGTAGCGAAGAGAGATTTTCCTTGGAGAGGGCAAGTATGCAGTTAAGATTTTACGTAGATTTAGGATGAAGGATTGTATACCCATGTCTACACCTACAATCACCAACATGAGGAAGCTATGTGCTTATGAGGATGAGTTGGTGGATCCCACTTTGTATAGGCAACGTATTGGGTCCTTGACGTAATTGTTCAATACTAGGCTTGATCTATGCTTTGTCATGAACACACTCAGTGAGTTTATGGTGGAGTCAAGGCAGGTTCATTGGCTGGAAATGAAGCATGTGTTGAGGTACCTTCAAGGTGCAATGGATTTTGGACTAAGGTATGTTAGATTTGGTGGAATATAGTTGCTAGGGTATATAAATTCTGATTAGGTGAGTGCACTAGTCAGGAAATCTATTTTTGGATGTTGTTTCAACTTGGGATCAACCATGATCTCGTGGTATAGCAAGAAGCAACACTCGGTTGCACTTAGCATAAACATAGCAAAGGAAAAGTACATGGCAGTAAGTGTGGCAAGTTGTGAGGCCATATGGCATCACAAGATGCTCATAGGATTATTTGGTCTTGACATGGGGCAAACTATGATTCACTGTGATAATCAAAGTTGAGTTAAGCTCTCTGAGAATCCAATGTTTCATGATAGGTCCAAGCAAATAGAGATCATATACCACTTCATCAATGACAAGGTCTAGAGAGGTGTTGTGAGATTGCAGTAGATCTCCACAAAGGAGCCAATAGAAAATATTCTCACCTAGCCTCTAGTGAAGGGGAAGCTTTTGTTTTATGAAGATAAGTTGGGGGTGGTGGAGAATCCCTTCCTTAGTAGAAGGGAGTGTTCATTTTTTTGTAGCTTTGAAAGGTCTTCTACATAGGCTTGGTGTCTTAGCATGTAGAAAATATTTGATTGCCTCTTTAGGTGCTTACTAGGAGGACTAAGTGATATTATGATTTTTTCCCTAATTTTAAACATAGGAAATGAACAATACTTAATCTAATTAATTATTATGGACTATTAGACCAAAGTTCTAAGGATAAATAATAAAAATTATTTAAGTGGTTTGGGTATAATATCAACCATTGATCTCAAGAGAGGCTTAGGAGCTAATCCTAATGATTGATCACTTAAGGATTTTGGCTTAATGAAATTATAAAATAAGCTTCAGGGAGAGGTGAAGACACACACACAAGTATATGAACCAATTTTCTCTAGAGCAAGAGGCTTAGCTAGATTAAAGAGAAGTGAGTAGAAGTGTAGCAGGGAATTTTGGAAGAAATTCAAGGAGGTCGAGGTCAGGAAAGAGGGAGGTTGAGTTTCAGAAGAAGGGGGTTGAATTGTGGAGGAGGTCGAGTAGTGCGCAAGGGTCATACGAGACAAGGAGATAGGTTAATTCCCTAGGGTTGATTTGCTTCAAGTTGTTCGATTTCCACAGGCTGATTTTCCCACTGGGGTCAAGTTTCCAGGTGCCCAACAATAGTATTTTTTTCTATGTATTCTCAGTAATTCTAGCCCAAACTTTTCTCGAGAAATTTAATGAAGGAAGACTGTGTTGCCTGTAAATTTTTTGTTGTGGTGTGGCTGGTCTCTTTATTTGATTTTCATTGCATTATAAAGTTAATATACAAGTGTTTATTTTTAGTAAATTCAGAAATATTTGAGATAAACATTTTTTGGGGTTTTAAATAAATTGTTGAAATAAAATAAATCAGATTTGGTATGATAAAAAATTAACATTGTGTTGTGACTTGTCCCACGGTCTAGTTTGTGAACTAGACTACTAGCTAATTCAGGTTCCCATGGGCCATAATCCATTTTTTTCTTAATGTTGGGTTTGCTCACTTTGGTGGTTCATATCTACTTCGTTAACTTCCAAGGGTTTTGTTCGAGATTGGGTCTACTCTACTTCGTTAATTTCTAAGGGTTTTATTCAACGTTGGGTTTGCTTTGCTATGTTAATCTCCAAGGTTTTTACTCAATGTTGGGTTTACTTGTCTCCATTATTTTTCAAGGGTTTTACTCACTGCTAGGTCTACTTCATTCAATGAGTCAAGGCACATTAATGGAGCATTTTGTGATGGAAAGTTTAGGGATTGTTAATTATAATTCTACATTTTGTGAAATAATCCTTTAATTTCTCCTACAAATTTTGCAATTATGTAGCCTCTGGTTATCAAATACATTACAAAATTTAGATTTATAGGCTTTAACTTCTCATTGAATCCTAATCTTTTAGTTTGAACCGTGTAACTTGCGTTGAAGTTGAAGCATAATATACAATATATGAGGCTAGTACTAGATGATTTATGTAAATTATTCACAATGCAACACATTTGTAATATTGTTTGGAAAGTCATGTTTCCAATATTTTCACACTTTTCATGTTGGAGAGTTTGAGTATTTGAACTAAAATATTCTTCAAAGAAGATAGTGGTAACAAATATCCATATCGAATTTGAGTTGATGTAAACAAAGCTTAGTGGTAACAAATATCCATATCCAATTTGAGTTGATGTAAACAAAGCTTTTGTTTCCAAGGAACATTAACATTAAATATTATTTTAATGATTTGTTAATTGGGATGTGGTTTAGTGACCTAATTTCAAATTTTATGCACCTTTTTTATTATTAAAAAGACTCCTAAGATAGGGGTTTGGATGGCGATAATTATTGTAAGCTTAGATTAGCTTGGTAATATAGATTTTGAAGTAATCCCGACTGTTGAAGTACAAAGTTGTTTGAACATATCACTTCAATATTTTGGCTAGGATTTTCTAGGGGTGCAAAGATCCAAGTGTTACTTCTATTCCCACTAATAAGTAACATAACTCTAGATGGGTTTTCCTATGCTCAATATTTTGGCCAAGATTTCCTAGGTTGCATGGAGCTCCCTCACCCTTTTGGATTCCAACTAGAATTTCCTAGGTTGCATGTGGTTACCTTACCTTTTCGATATTCCAGCTAGAATTGCCTAGAATGCATGTGATTCCCTTGCCCTTTGGGTGGCTTTTAAGGTATAATTTATGATGAAATTTGTGCATAACAACTCCAAAGGATTTGACATGTGAAATTAGGTGTGAAAACAAATGGCTATCACCAAGTTTTCACGTGATAGGCAAGGTAAATTTGAAATTTTAGACCGGCGCAAGGCCCTCTCTAACACAAAAACGACCCATTAGAATGTATCACATATTAAAATGGACATTATACTCAATATTATTTTGAACCAAACATTGAAAAATTACAATTAATTCACATACAACTATGTGCTTTTCTGTAATCACAAAATTTAGGAATATTATGTGTGTCCCTAATGATGGTTACATTATGCAATGTTGCTATGCCAATGTTGCATTGTAAAGGGCCTCATTTGAAATTAATGATTATGTGACCCCAATTTGAATTTGCCAATGTGTTTTTCTTGTCTTCAAGAGGAATATGCTTTGATTGTAGGGGCTTTTGAACTTTCAACCCTCCAAGGCATGCTCTCCATAAATCTTGGATGAGTTTAGAGTTTGACTAGAATTTTCCATGATGAAATTTGTGCACAACAACAAAAAAGAATTTGACACACATATATCTGCATAAAATGACATGCATGCAAACAAATGACTGTCCTCAAGCTTTCACTTGACATGGAAGTTAAATTTGAAATTTTAGACAAATGCAGGGCCCTCTTTAACACAAAAAAGCCCCATTGGTGTGTATTGCACGATGAAATGGACATGATAAACCAGACATTGAAAAATAATAATTATTTCACATACAATTGTGTTCTTTTCTCCAATCATAAAAGTTAGAAATATTACATGTGTTCCTAATGGTTTCTTCATTATACCAAAAAAATTGGATGGTAAGAATGTTTTCATGCCACTGTCATCTTGCAAAGGCTTCACTCGAAATTAATGATTGCATGACCCCAATTTGAATTTTCCAATGTGCTTTTCCTATCTTTATCTGAGGAGAAATATGCTCTAATTCTAGGAGGTTTTGAGCTTTCATCTCTCCAAGGCATGCTCTCCATAAATCTAGGATGAGTTTAGAGGTTGACTAATTGATGAGAATTTAAAATCATGTTAGGGGAAGCTCAACAAGACTCCATTTGAGTATGGGCATGTAGACGTGGTCGCTACTTCATGAGAGAGATTTACAGAAAAGAAATTAACGCATGTTTTCATATTGACCATCATTTGTGCAATTTCAGAGTGGCATAAATTGTTTTGTTACAAGATGATCTTGGTACTTTGTATCATAACCTTGTGCGTTGGCATCGTTGTAGGCCCCACTACATAATTGTTGGCCAACAATTGCATAAATTTTCCGACTATAATGATAATGTTTCCTATGACCTTGTTTTTTTTGTTCTACCTTAATCATGTCTATTATGGTACTATATGAAATGTGAATGAGTAAGAGAAATAATAGCTTTCCTTAAAATGTTATAGGTTCATAGTATTTAAATAAATAATCTCTATAAAAAATTATACTTCAAAATAATACAATTCTCTACAATTGTCAAATTTGGGATCCTCCCTTCAAATGGAGAACAAAGTGGGAAATTCTAATGTATCATAGTTTGCAAGACATTGCAACTCAATGATTTCCAATTTTACTGAATTCCTACACGATGTGCATGCATAAATAGATGATGACATGGTTGTATGTTCAATTTTTAGAATATGTAGAGAAGCTTTTCTTTCGTGGGAGAACTCATGCAGGTGCAAATATCCTCGATGCCACTTAGGCCATGATGTCAGATGAGTTGAGATCACTATTATTGAAGAGTCTATCCTATCAACTATTGGGAGGAGAAATGACATTGATAGTACTTGTGATACAAGTCAAACAATTGGTGGGTACCTATATTGAAGAAATGAATCATTACACCATTCAACCAAGAGATGAATTTAGCTACAAAGTTCATCAACCATTCGATGAATCCAATTCAAGAGGAGCTCAAGATATTCTACATTCACATTGGATGACACTTGTCTTAAAATGAAGTTAAGAGAGGTAGAAAGAAATTGAGAAAACTTAAAAGTATTTTCAACTTCACTTAATTACAAAGGATTTTTGCCAAATATGGTGCATACAAGAATCCATTTATTAGATCTTTACAACAAAAAATTGACTCCAAATCTTTGAAGAAAGGATAAAGTGCTACAACAAAGAAAGAGAAGGACAAATTGCCTTACCAGAAAAGAAAAATAACCTTTGACAATGATTGCTAGCATAGATAACACCCAAAAGAGTATTACTAGAGGCTTTAATCCATAGAAGCACTAGAAGTATAAAGGAAGCAAGGAGAAAATGGGTTTTCAACTTCATGATCAAAGTTGTTTGTCTAATGTCAGTAGTTTATCCTAGTTGCACAAAACTGGAAAGCTATTCTCTATCGACATCTAGATTAAAAAGGAGCTCATCACCATAAGTTTGATATTGGTAATCATTGAGGTTTAATCGTAAAAGTGGTAGTTGATATGCATAATCTACCCACAATTGATCACTTTGAACCCTAGGCTTTGGGTTGGCTAAGTGAGAATAAGGATGTATGTTCAACATAAGTGTAAGGTGAAGTTTTCCATCTTGATCGACAATATCAATGAAATTAAGTTTGTGAATAGTTTCATTCCATACAATCTTTATTTATGGGACCATGATGCAATCTATTTTTAACACATGTTTTTAATGATATTTATAGGACCATGATGCAATCTATTTTTAACACATGTTTTTAATGATATTTATAGGACCATGGTGCAATCTATCAATGATACAACAATACATACTTGATCAAATACACACATATTCAATAATAACACATAATAATCAACACTCAACACTATTTTCAATGATGGAAGCTCAAAGACTCATCGAGGTCCCATTTTAGACTATATAAGGAAGACAAGTTCACATTTTCCAACAGATGTTGTAAATTTGAAGCCTAGATCTACAAGTATGCAATCAAATAGACTTGGGCACAAAAAAAGTCACATGAGAAAACAAAATGGATAATTTGATCCAACATATTGAGGAATTATTTTAAGAGCCTTAAGGTATGCCATCAAACCATGTAATTGAACATAATACTTGAAAGATAATCATGTAAACAATTAGAAGTCGGAAATATCTTATAAACTAAACTCCTTATTACTAAGGAAAAAAGATAAAGTGTTAATTTGAACCCATCACTCATACTTTGGATGTCTCGTCCAACTGGTCTACTCAAACCATATAGTTCATGGGCATCTACCCCAACTAACCCATCCAATCATCTTATTACTCAATAAACCTACTAATCTGTTGTTTAAGCAAAATTTGTCTCGCCAAATGTTGTCCCATAAAATGATTGATTCACTTGTCTTCGCTCAAGTTGTCTAGTATCACCAACTTTACTTATACAAAAACGCCTCCTCTTTTCACTCTAAAGAATTTTTACACTACTACATTTTGGGCGGAAATTCTGACAGTGGAATCCAACAAAACGGATAAAATCAAAATTTAAAAATTTTATTTATTTATTTATTTTTTCTAAAACCCCGACACCCGTCGAATATCCGAATAGAGTTGTTTAACGGTCGAATATTTGACCGATTGTCCTATCCCATTTATTATTCGACAGTTTCCTATAATCCTTCATGTCATTGAATATCCGACAATAACTATTTTACCATTGGATATCCGATGTTATACCCAATATGAAAATGTGTTTTCCAATTTCATATAAATGGAAAATAGTTGTTGCATAACGTTCGATTCCACCATTAATATATTTTTTCACTACAACCTCTAATATGGGACTGTTTTACATTGATCAATTTAAATAATTAAAATTTGCACAACAGGGAAAACGCTTGCGCCCTAGACGCACCCACACGAAGGCGGAGCGCCCGGGTGCCCCTAGGGGCGTCACAAGTTGGACACACCAGGATGTACGCCCGGTAGGGGCGCTCGTGCAACGAGTTTGTGGGTCGACCCAACTTGGAAAGGGGCGCCTGCATAAAAGAAGTAATGTCAGTGGGTCTCATTATGATTTTTAGAACATTGACTAAAGTAATGTTTGGGTGTTAAATGTTGGTGGGTACATCCGACTTGGTAAGAGGCGCCCGCACAAAAGAAGAAATGTCAGCCCATGAATGCCCATGAACAAATTTCCCACAAGGGGGTCTCATAATGATTTTTAGAAAATTAACTAAATTAATTTTTAGGTGTTAAAAGTCAATTTATAATTGATTGATCATGCAACTTTACAAATAAAAAATGATGATATTTTGTTGTCATTGATGAGATAATGATTTGTGTTCACTGATTTGCACAACAGGATGAACACCCACACGAAGGTGGGGCACCCGTGCGACGAGTTGGTGGGTCGTCTTGACTTGGCAAGGGGCTCCCACACAAAAGAAGTAATTTCGGCCCATGGCTTCCCATGGAAAGAGTTCCCCCAAGGGGGTCTCATAATGATTTTTAGAAAATTAACTAAATTAATGTTTATATGTTAAAATTCGGTTTATAATTGATTGATCATGCAACATGAAAATAACAAATCATGATATTTTATTGGCATTGATGTGCTAATGATTTGTATTCACTGAATTGTATAAGAGGGTGAATGTTCGCGCCTGCACGAAGTCGGGGCACCCAAGAACCCATGGGGGAATTGCGTGTTGGGCACACCAGGGCACCCGACGCCCATGGGGTACCCGTGCGGCGAGTTGGTGGGTCGACCCGACTTGGCAAGGGGCGCTAGCAGAAAAGTAATGTCGGCCCATGACTGTGCATGACTTGAGAATGGGGCCAACATTGAAATTTTTTCAGATTGTGCTTGTATGCACTAAAATTTGACATGGTTATGGTAGATACACACATTGAAAATATGGGAGGGTTTTGAGACTCAAATACAATTCACAAAATTAATTTGACAATCAAACGACAAAATTATAACATATATAAATGTCAAGGAGATGAAATTATTTATTACTTCATAGTATAGAGGTTGAGAAAACTCCATACCCTTCCATTTGAGAAAAATTCTTACCCTTCATCGTCATCTTTGTCATCATCTCCATCATCTTTGTATCGGCCGAGTTGGGCGACGGGTGAACCAGACAACACGACGATAAGGCAGATGTGGTTTAATAAAGCTTTAAAAACTAAGGCTTGATAAACAATGTCGCATAAAAATTTTCATCATATGATACCTAGAATAAATATTTACGCCGGAGGCGTTTTCTTTATGAGATTGGGTGGGCAAACATTGTCCACCCCACCCAATCAGAAAGCTTCCTTTTCGCCCTTCTAGCCAATTATATGTTGACATGTGTTGCCAAAATATTGAGTGATTTTAAGTCGTCTTGAATGTCCTTGATTTCTCCATCATCCTGGTGGCCCATAATTTATTGCCTAGGCGGTCATTGACGTCCTCTGCCACTCTATTCCGCTATCATCTCTATCCATTAGGGGAATTTTGAGGTCTAAAATGGGCCTCCTAAGAAAAATGTACAACAAAATTAAACTTTATAACAACTAATAAGATTCAAGATGATGATGTCAACCATGGGGGATGACTTACCATTTTTTAAATAAAAGGGTAAAAATATTAAAAAATAATAAAATAATAAAACTACTTTTTCAACTCATATTTTCAATTTATCTCCCAAAATTTTTACTCAAATTTTGAGTGGGAGTACTCATTGGATGCAAAATTTAATTCCTCATCCAAGGAGTACCCATGTTGCATTCTTTCGATGAACTCTACTACACGAAAAATGAGAAATACATAAAAAATGTGATTGTAATCAAGTTTTTTTATGTATTTCTCATTTTTCGTGTAGTAGGACCCATCAAAAGTATGCAACATGGGTACTCCTTGGATGATGAATTAAATTTCGCATCCAATGAGTACTCTCGCTCGAAATTTGAGTAAAAACTTTGGGAGATAAGTTGAAAATATGAGTTGAAAAAGTAGTTTTTTTCAATTTTCCCTCTAAAATTTGATGATGTCATCAAATCTTATTTGATTTTTTCCACTATTATTTTATAATTTCCTTAGGAGGCCCATTTTAGACCTCAAAATTCCCCTAATGGATGTTCTTGCCGGCTTCGTTCTCCCCCGTAATTTCCTGTTCCGTTCGGCTTTGTCTTCGCCTGTAATTTTGTGTACTTGATGTCTATATTTTCTATTGCCGAAGGTTATTGGTACAAGTCAGTGAAATTTTTGGTTATATCTTTGCATTCAAGAGGTTCAGAGGGATCATTAATAATATTTGTATCCATCTCTCATTACAGGCATGCCTGATTCCAGGAATTCCATAGACATTGCGATAATAGAGGGATTGACGTTGCAATTCGCATAAGTCCACACAGCTATCACACCCCCTAGTTTGCGTAGGAGTAATTGTGATACTATCCCAATACAACCCTTCTACAATGTATTCCATGTTGACATGAAAGTTTTTTTATATTCTCGCGATAGTTAACTGAGTAGTACGTTGTATGTTTATACATGCAGGTAGATGTACAACATCCATATCTTTGTTCACCGAGCTCAAGATTGTGCTGAATATGATATCCATTGGAACACTTATGGTGTTCTACATTGTAGCAAATTCTATTATCTATCGTCGATACGTGAATATTGGAGTGACCAATTCATTGACAACAGTTGTTTACCTCTTGTTGTTCTCCGCAAGTGCCATTGTGTTTGCTATTTTCTGGCAGCTGCAGAAGGATGGGTGGTGGGGTTTGGTTGTGTTGGAAGAATTTTAGTAGCATTAACCACTGCATTTTATATGTGGGCACCCATTTCACACCAAACAAAGGATTGGGGAGTCCCTCTAATGCCATGGTTCCCTGCAACTTCTGTATTTCTCAACGTCTTCTTGTTGAGTAACTTGGATAAAAAATCTTATGAGAGATTCAACCTATGGAGTCTGATATCCATCATATTTTATGTTTTCTATGGTGTACATTCTACCCATGATGTCGAGGCAAGAACAAAGCAGCGAGAGGGAGAAAGAGTACAAGTTCCTCAAACCAGGGAGCTTGAATCGATAAAAAAAGTTGAGGATAATCTTAAAATAGAAACAATACAGCTTTAGTAGCCATTGTGGTTTCCTGTAACTGAACCCTAGGAATGGAAAAGGCGATTTCAAAAGAAATAATACAAGTCCTCAAACCACAGGGGGCTTGAATCCACAAAAGCAGTTGAAGCTCATCTTAAAATATAAATAATGTACATCTTCAACATCCATGATGCATGTTTGTAACGCAACCATAGGAATGGAAAAGCTAATTTCAAAACCACACTTTGTCTGTCATCATTGTTAGCAGAAACCGAATGAAGACTGAATGTTATCTCTCTCAAAATATATGTTTTCGGAGCCATTAAACCTACTTTTTGAATGGGTCTTGTTTGACCGTAATCTAAAATTGCGCATTTTAATCCAATTTGAGAGTAAAATGCCTTGAGGTCGAACCAGTGGACTTTCATGGCCATCGTCAATAGATCCACCGATCCTTCCTCCCCCATAATCGAAAACAACTCTTCATCTGTCATAACGAACAGAGTGAGAGCATAGGTCACTTTGGGATGCTGTCGCGCCAAATCAACGGTTCCTTGATTTTGCTTGTGGTGATCAAGCAATCATAATGCAAACCTTACCATTCCTAGAAATGAAAAAAAGAGCAAGAGAGTGAAATGAAATGAAAGAAGAGGGTAAGAGAGGTTACAGAAACAAAATCTTGACCATTGCCTACACCCACGTCCCAAGCCAGTTGGTGATTGTCAGTTAGAGGTGCCAACATGGAAAACAATCATGCAGGATAACCAGGCATGTTCTCTGAGTACTCCTTTGCTTGTTCATCAAATGGCCTTGCCATCTTCTCCTTTATATTTTCGCACAGTCACAAGTCAAGAAGGGACGGCTTCCGGGTCTCTTGCTCATGCCCAACCATTATTTATAGAAAATATGCATTATTTGGTAGAGCATGTCAAAAAATGTACGCATGATTATATTCCTAATGTTACACTAAATAAATGTGTGAGTATAGTTTTTGTTTCAAGATAATCAACTTTTGTATATCATAGAAATTTTCTTGTTTTTATATCTAAATATGTTTTTACTTTTTTTTTTTAAATCTTGATGAGGTAAAACTCATTCTTGGTTGAAAGAGAGAGAGCAAGGGGTTTATATATGGAGGGAGGGGAAAATAGAGTGGTGGAAGGAAAGGGAGAGAAAATGAAATATGGTTGGATGGAGTTGTAAGAGAGGGAGAGAGAGAGAGGGATAGAAGGGTAGTAAAGTATGGATGGGAAGGGACGAAGGAGAAGGGAGGGAAAATGGGTTATTGGGAGAGATGAGAGGAGAGAAAGAGATGGTGGGTAAGAGAACAATAAAAGGTGGGGAGAGAGTGTGAGAAAGAGGGACTAAGAGAGAGAGTGAGGGAGGGTCAGGGTGAGGGGCGAGAGGGAGAGGGGGTGGGGGGGAGGAGAAGGAGAGAGGTGGGGAGGGAGGGAGAGAGGGAGAGAGGTGTGGAGGGAGGGAGAGCGGGAGATCATGAGAGAAGGAGATGGGAGAGGGAGAGAATTACCCACTCCCCGACGTTACTTTGCACCTCTCGGTGCAAATGCTAGTTATTAGTATTTATATCCTATTATATCTCATTCTAGTGTTCACTTTATTGATCACGTGGAATATTTATTCAAGGTTTCATTACAAGTCTTTAAAGATGACTTACTTCTTCTCATTATTACTTGCAGTAATCAAATTACTTGAACAAAATCACCCTCTAAAACTTTTTTGAAGTTCTCCAAATACACACATAGTTGATATGATTCACTTAGTTTCCATAACATTTAGGAGTTCAAGTGGAATTCAAGTAGATGTTTGACATATTGAATTTTAAGGAATGATATTAAAATGTCCTTCACTTCCATTTTTTTTCTTTTGTTTAATTCTCCTTAATATTTCTAAATCATGTTAACATTATTTTTTTTAATGCTTTAACACACTTTGCAATTTTCTTTGCTTTGTGCGTGCTATATCCATCACAACCCAATTTTTCTCACATATGAATGAATGATTTTTAATATCTTCATCACCCACGTAGAGGGATCGATGGTGGTGAAACATTTGCTGAAGGAGGATTGTTTTTTTACTATATTGTAGTAGGTGGAGCTAGTCATAGGATTGTCAATGGTTTCTTAGTGTTTAATTGATCAACTTTGGTTGATTTTACTTGAAGGTTTATTTCATCGATCTAACAATTTTGATCTTTATAGTATGTAAAAGGTCTTGTTTGTGGTTGCATCACTTCCTTGCAATGTTTGAAAAAAATTGAGGTATCCTCCTCAAATAGTAAATCATATAAGGGGTACAATTCTAATATCTTTTATCTGGAGTAGTATGTTATTATATCCTTCAATAGTTAACCAATTTCACTTTTTCTGGGGTATTCATACAAGGAAAAAGATATCTCTCACATTTACATGGTTGTCTAGTTGATACCACTATGAATATAGTCAGGAACATACTTGTAAATGTTCCCAAAAGAATTCTTGAACACAAGGAATTATTGACATAGACGATTGGTTACATAAGGATTTGGATGATTATGTTATATCATATGCCCTAACTCTCAACATTTATGCTTTCAACACTCTACCAATCAAAGGGTGACAATGCTTTCAACACTCTACCAATCAAAGGGTGACAATGCGTACCTATACCAACTTTATATCTTCATTCAAATCGAGAACCGTCAAGGATTCTTCCCATGTGACATCTATATAATCATCCAATCGATTTAGCACCAATGAATTGCCAATGTTGAGGAATTTTTCTTTGGGATAGATGATGCTTTGAAACATCATGCATCACTATGATTTTATTTTGTATTTTGTCCCTTCCAACTTTTTGAATATTAATCGTTGTCTTGTATGATTGCATTCTTTTGAGCATCCTTTGCTTTTTTTCTTCATCTAGTGCGTGGTCTCACTCTCTTGTAGTTGACTTCCTCATTTTCCTCAGCATAATGAATCTTCAATGTGTATCAACTAATGTTACTCCATTTTAGGCATTCTCACAAATTTTTACCCCACACCACAAAGGAAAAAATACTTTTACTAGCTGAGAAAGGTACCACAATTATCCATTAATTTCTAAAGTATTCCTAAGCTTGAGCAATTTTTCAACTAGCATTCAAAAAATATTCCCACCTAGATTGTCAATTTTTCTATTAGGTACTAGTTAGTCTTGTTAGTGGAAATTGGGATTCAACAATGTTCCAAATTCCTTGGCCAATCATTAATTTTTTAACTAAAGTGGGTACTATGTAGAGGAACTATTCATACAATTTTTCATAAAACCTTATTTTAACATCATTGAGGGATGCCTTTCTTCTATTGCTTGCTCCTCACAAGATTCATCTACGATTTTTTTGACCCACTCATCTAAGTTTGTTTGACCACTATTAATCAATTTAGAGATAATTCATTAATCTTAATTAAGATTAATCATGTGCACCAGATTCTATACATTTCTTAATTTCTTTAAGAATGGACATGAGGAATTTTTCATATGTTTTTGTGAAAATGTGTGCTCTAACCTATGCAAGTGTGGCATAGTTTCATCTAGGATCATTTTTAAAATAATTTTAGAATTTTATTTATCACTACTCTCATGATGTTTGAATCTTCACTGCCTTCCTCCCCTAAACCTCTTTCAATATATTAGGCAACTAGGCAGATGAAGCAAGGATAACTCTTGAATAATAAATGATTGTTGGACTAGTTTCTCACTTCCTTTGAATCTCATTTATACATGGTTATATTTGTACTTAATAAATAATCATGTATTAGCATGTCTCTTTTACTGTGTGGTCATGCTGGCTTATCGGTCACCGAACTTCCTTTGCTTAGTATTCAATGTGAGAATCATAGAATCAATCTAAATTCCATCCACCGGTTAAGTGAAAATGGACAAAACTATAACTTCCGGGTATTGCACCACTCATAGGAAATATATATATATATATATACGAAGGGCATAATAGGTTAGAGCAGGCGCCATAATCGACTTCTCATAGGTTGACAACAAAGTGGGCGCCATAATAGGGTTTTTAGAGAGGGCATTCCAAGAGTGGAAAAGGGAATTTGAGGATTCCATGATGGAATTTGAGCTAAGGGAATGAGGGAATTCCACAGGGCAGAAAAGGGCATTCGAGGAGGCCACAAGGGAACGAGGGAATTCCATAGGGCAGCGAGAGGGAATTCGAGGAGGCCACGAGGGAATTTCACCTAAGGGCATGAGAGCATTCGAGCATGGAAAAATTATTCAATATGGGAGTAAGAGGATCCTATATTTGATATTTTTTTTAAGAA
Source organism: Pinus albicaulis (assembly GCA_034641835.2). Taxonomy (NCBI): domain Eukaryota; kingdom Viridiplantae; phylum Streptophyta; class Pinopsida; order Pinales; family Pinaceae; genus Pinus; species Pinus albicaulis. The sequence goes on along the minus strand of CM076582.1, from coordinate 807,038,806 downwards.
CCAAATCACAGACCTTAGAGTGGGCTCTACTATTATTTTATGTTTTTTACATTATTACCAAAGGTGCTCGATTTCATGAATTCTTGTACTCCCCTTCCATAAGTCTAATATTCCACAGCTCCAAATGAAGCCTAGGAAAGAGTACCCAGATCTGTTGTAAGTATGTTGGCTCCTTCCTCTGTAAGCTTGACCCCAACTCTTCTTAGTCCTTTACCTGCCTCGAAATCGCCCACTTATTTCCACCCAGGGAATTTATTCGTGGGTCTAGCACTCAAATTCTTGAGAGTGTTTGGTTTATGTGCTTGAAATATTGATTGGAAAAGGGTTCTCGAATGGGAGGGTTGACCGACACAACTTTACAACTACGACTCTCCCAACCTCACCAATAGGTTAGCGGGCGGGTAAATAATTTTTTTTTTAGGGTTATGTATGCTGCAAGGTGTTATATATGCATCAATGGGTGTCGAACAACATGGAAATAGAGACCAATCCATTCTTAATATCCCAAGTATGCGTTTTCGTTCGACATCTGCATGATGTACATTGACAAGGCCATATGTATAGGTATCTAGTGCTATCTAAGCCATGATTCCAATCACTTGATGCTTGAATGCATATTGCCATAATTAGATTTGGGATGTAAATTTTGCTTTCATATGTCTCCACTTGCTGCTACTTGTTTTGTCTAGTAATTTAACTAATTGGCAAAAAACCTACTAACATACCATTTTGCAAGTTTATGATAAAAATCCCCTTTATTTAAAGTTTTTGTATAGCATTGACAACGATTATTTATACAATTCGTATCATATGTGTTCTCTGAGAATTATGGCTTATATACCAAATACATATGACCTCAATATAATTATTTTTTTTGGCTATGTGATGGAATTTTGCATATAGTGTTCACATCAATTATTTATACAGTTCGCATGGTATGTCTTCTGAGAATTATGGATTCTACACCAAATGCATATGACCTCAATATAAAGTTTGATTTGTCTCTGTGATGGAAGTTTGTATACAATCTTGGAATCGATTATTTATACAAATTGTATGGTATGCATTCTCTGAGAATTATGGCTTATATACCAAATACATATGACTTCAATATAAAGTTTGTTTTGGCTTTGTGATGGAAGTTTGCATACAACCTTGGAATTGATTATTTATACAGTTCGTATGGTATGTCTTCTATGAGAATTATGGCTGCTATACCAAATAATATGACCTCAATATAAAGTTTGTTTTGGCTCTATGATGGAGGTTTGCATACATACTTCGCATCGATTATTTATACATTTCATATGGTATGTTTTCTCTGAGAATTATGGCTTCTATACCAGATACATATGACCTCAATATAAAGTTTGTTTTGGCTCTACGATGGAAGTTTGTATATAGTCTTGGCATCGATTATTTATACAGTTCATATGGTTGTCTTCTCTAAGAATTATGGCTTCTATCCCAAATACATATGACCTTAGTATACAATTATTTTTGGCTTTGTGATGGAAGTTTGCATACATTATTGGCATAATTTATTTATACAGTTTGTATCATATGTATTTTCTGAGAATTGTGGCTTCTATACCAAATACATATGACCTCAATATAAAGTTTGTTTGGCATGGAATTGACTTACAATATGGAAGTATTGAATTTATGATTTGGTCGATGGCATTGAAACCTTATATTTTCTCAATATCACATTCTTTCTAATATATATATGTTGAGATATTGTGACCATCAACCCTAAAGTGAAACCCTAAGGAGGCTTGGAATCTTAATTCAAACATTCAAATGAAAAATATCTCCTTGAAACGTATCTTCTATGACTCATATGAAATGATGGAAATTCTAAAGGACATATGAACAATGACCCTAAGAAACCTCATATCCCTAATCTTAGGGTTAGAAACTGACGATATTCTTGACATATTATAGTGATCATCAAGAGAGTGAGAAAACAATCTATGTCACTGTCATCATGGTAGTGACATAGACAATGAATCATATGCATGCAGTATGGTTACATATACATTGACATAGACAATGATTCAAATGCACTGTCTATGTCACTGTCATCATGACAGTGACATAGACAATGAATCATATGCATGCAGTATGGTTACATAGACAGTGAATCCTATGCATGCAGTATGGTTTTTAATGAAGTAATTCATATGTACATCAAAGACTTGGCACACCTATGTATCTACATGATGATAATAGCAATGCACTTATCCTTATGATAGTGACCTCATTGCAATAGGGATCTTAATGTATCAATTTGACACCAATTCCTATATAATGCATGAAAATCAAGATTAAAAACTTATTTATTGATGGAAATATGTGAAATATAAGATGATTTTGCAACAATTTCTATTAATGTAAACAAAACCTATAAATCATCCATTTTATTCCTTAGATATTTCTTCATCCGTGGCACAAATTCCCCCTTCCTAGTGCTCAAATAATCAATCAACCTCTGTTCAATCACAAGCCCTAGTTTTCCCCTTTATAGTGTGTGAGTGGCCTCACTCACCATGGCACAAGTCTCTATATTAAGACTAATCTTGATGCTTCATGGGATGGTGTATCAACTCATCTCATGTTTTATCCCAATAATTATTGAATGTCATAATATTGCTTTGAGGTTCTATTCAAATTCTAGCAATTTATAAGACGTGTAGCCTTCCACTATTTGCACGACTCTCTAGCTTAAAGTGGTACACTACATATAGGTTAATTAGTATAGGTTTAATGAAGGTAATTTATTGTCCTCAATCCATATTCAGAAGATATTGCAACCATTTCGTCATAGATATGGGCTCTTGTAGGTTATTCATATTCTCTATTTTCTTAATTTAATCGATATTATAAGTCTTATGCTCATAACACTCACATACACATATGCCAATATTTATCCAATAGTAATCATTAAGATATATGCATTGAGCATATCTCTCATTCAAATATCATTTTTATCATTATGTGTTTTATTCATGAGTTAGAATACCACATTTCACTTTTTAGTGATGTTTTCATTCATGATTCATTAATATGCATACTAATTTATTCCACATTCTATGATAAATTCTATATTAATAATGAATATGTAAATAATATCCATTCTATATGACCTATGTCACGATGGGTGCCATACTATGTAATGGAGATTTCCATGCTAACATATGCTCAATATCCCTTTAAACATCAATTTTTCATTCAATTTTCTTATTTCTTGTGCGTCTTCTCATTTTGTGTGGAGGCAACATCTCTTCTTTGGTTATTCTTCATGCGAATCATTCTGGTTGGAGGCACCATGTTCACTACTCTGTATGTTTTTTAATGTTTTTTTTATACATATTTCTCTCAAGTCCGACTTGTAACTTGTTCTCAGGTCCAATTTACAACCTCTCTGGAGGCACCATGGTCTCTCATTTTCTATCTTACTTGGCTTGTTGGGCATAGCATGTTGTTGGAATTTTATGAATAATATTATTGAGAAATTGTAATATCTTTAAATTACAATGGATTTTGTATATAATTCTTTCATATACATTGTAGATAGTAGAGTGTATCTATGAAGTTCACAGTCAACCAAAGGGAAATTTCATAAGCAAGTGCTTGAAGCCTCATTTGGTAGTGATTCTAATTTCTATAATCACTCTTTGTAAAAATTTTAGTAGACTATAAAATTTTAAGCTTTGGAATTTCTAATATTATTATTTCTTTGATGAAAATAATCTTGGCATCTTTGTTGCCATCTTTCTTGGTCATTTTTCTAGTTGTGATCTCTTATGCAATGTTTTAGAGGAAATCATGTTGCTAGGCTAGAAGAGTGAATATCATAACATGTTGTTGTCTTTGGCTGACCATGTGATTAATGTCTCATTGTCTCTATACTTTTTTTTTACTATATAATTTCTATATGCATTAGTCCAACTGTGATATTTTTACAATGGAAGCCCATAAATAGAAAGCTCCCATCATAGCAAGGATTCTTTTGAGAAATTTCAAATATAAATTGTTTCATTTGATTGGATTCCAAATCAATGATATCCTAATAATAAATAGGACTCGTGTGATATAGAATATAATGAAAAATGATAGTCAACATAGCACATTATGCTCTTACACCTTCCAGGGTAATCTTCTCAAATGTTGCCTCTCTTCCTAACCATGAACTTCTTCTCCACTAGTAAAACTAATGTACAGTTTTGAAGTTGTTGCATGTGTTGAAAAGAATCAATGTGAAGCTTAACAAGGCGTGAATCATAGTTATGATGGCCCATATGAAAATTGAAGACAAATATAGTGTTCCTTGAAACTAAGGGAATATTCAAGGCCTAGGCATAAAAATTAGATGATCCAGGGTATCAGTAAAGTGCTAAAAAATGGAAGTGTTCAAAAGTGCTCAAAACTAGTGCCAAATAGTAAAGCTCACTGTATTGAATCCAATGCAACTTGAATCAATCAAAATTGACATCACATGCTCAAGATATCGCATTCTAATCGTTTTCCTAGACAACTAAAAAAAAATTGCAAGTCGGTAACAGGACTACTGACTGGGAAGTCCATACAACCAAGTCAGCAAGATCACTGGGTGTACCTTCAGATCAATCAGGTGCTGACAAGTGTCGAGTTTTGGTTTGTTTGGGTGGTTGAATTTGATTGGTTTATGGTGTTTGTGTGGACCAATAGAAGTGTGCCACGTGGCCCAATCATGGGTTGCCACGTGGCAACCCCAAGTGGTGTAAAATTTATGGGGTTCGGCCCAAGGCTCGGGTGGGATCGAACCCCCGACCAACCTTCTAATAGTGCAATGCTCTACCATCTCGTCCACAGGTGTTTCTTATCAACCTATGGGTAAAAATTATTTTTAAAGTTTAATTGGAGTGCCAATGGGGGAAGGGGTCGGGGCTAAGCCCCAACCCTCGATCACCTAGCACCCCACATGACCAAGAGGAGTAGATACCAAGGGGCTCGAGGCCTACCCCCAACCCATGGTCATCACCTAGCCCACGGGACCGAGTATAGGTTTATCGGGGCCGATAGGTTGGAGGGGTTGGCTTAAGGCCCCAACCCTTAGCCATATAACATTCCATCAAACCATGGCATAGGATGGAGGGAATTAACTGTCGTGAGTTGAAGGATAAGGCTAGAATCTATTTTTATGGAGATGCGGAACCAATGGAGGGTGGATAAGTCACTACACTAGTGGGGGTGGGGGTTTAACCTAGTCCCCAACCCTATGACCTCAAGTGACCGAGAGTTGCAGAGTTGGGTGCGAGTGACGGGGGCGGGAATTTAGCCCTACCCCCGGCCACATGCGCCATATAACCAGGAGTGGGGCAGAAATTTAGACGCTAAGACATTATTGGGCAAATTAAGTATCCAACAATTTGCACCAATTACGACGTGAATCCTGCCGGAGCCAAGAGAATTTGTCACTCGATGGTCTGCAGAATGGTGGAAAGTGTAGAATGGTTAGCCAAATTTTCCAGTTTGTAGAATAATTTTGCAACAAAATTTCTTTAAGCCATAACTTTGTGATTTTTTGGCCAATTTGAGCCCAACAAGATCCCAACTAGGGGTTTTTTGGCCTTATGGAGCCATTGGAGACATTATTTTTGCATTATGAGCACCATAAAACCATTTAATCATAGATGTGAGCACTTAATGGAAGAGGCCCAACATTGGAAGCTGGACCAAGAGATGGAGCCCAAGAGGGGTGAACTCCTTTAACATTTTTTTGTCTTGTATTGCTGTGTATGGTATATTTGTCTATGTTTTTATGCTTAAAATTGAGTTTAAAACCCATTAATTTATGTTATTTTTCAACTTGATCCATTTCCTAAAAGAGATAAAATTTCACTTGCAGATTTTCCAATAACCTTCAAGTTTGTAATTCAGATCAGTTTGGTATCAGAGCTCTAGTTATTTTCAAGGTTTGATTTTGTTTGCAAGTGTTTTCTAATGCTTACAAGGTTGAAGCTCAAAAGAGGAGTGCTTGTGGAGCCAAGTTCTCAAGTTGGCTCAAGGAGGACACATTCACCTCAAGATTCACCAATGATGGCACTTGAAGAATGCCATGAAACCATTTCTGAGGATGAGAGAACTTTCAGAAAATATTTCTTTTAAATTTCTAAAATGGTGAAAGTTCTATTTGAATAAAGGAACACAGGGTTGCAAGGAGAGATCTCAAATCCACCAAAAGGTAATGGAGGAAATGGTAGCAAACCACCACCTCTACTTCCACCTTTTCTATCACCTACATCTTCATCCTCATCCTCTTCTACATCAACCCCTTCACAAACTCCTCCAACATATCCAAAGGGACATGGTGAAACTCCTTTATTAAAGCTTGACATAAAATTTTAATTGCCTATGTACAATGGAGAGGTAAATGCTGAGAAATTGGATAATTGGGTTCGTCAGATTGAAGTGTATTACAAGATACAAACAATCAAGGATGATGAGACCAAAATTTAGCTTGATTCTCTAAGGTTTAAAAGTGAAACACTCATTGGGTGGGAGGCCAAAAATCGAGAAGATCTTAAGAAAAGTGGTAAAATTATTTATTCTTGGAATGATTTTGTAGCTGCATTAAGAAGACAATTTTATTCATTAGCATACATGCAAAAGGCTATAATGGAATGGAAAAATTTTAGACAAGCTAAAGGTCAGAGTGTGAAAAATTATACTCAAGAATTTAGAAGAAGATCTTTGATTTTGGGTATAGATTTATCCTCTCAAGAAAATATACTTAAATTGATTTGAGGTTTACATAGTTATTTGAGACACACAATTCTCATGTTTAACCCTACAAATCTAGATGAAGTATGTGTACAAGAAACTCATTTAGAAGTAAGAGGGAAGAATGTTCCTCAAGAGAATAAAAAGAATCCATTAAAGAGTGGAGACAAAGGAAAGGGGAAATTCAAAGGCAAGGGGAAAAAGAATGCTTCAATCAAGAAAGAGGGAGAAAAACTCACATGTAAACACTACTCAAAATAAGGACATGATGAAGACCATTGCTGGAAACTTCATCCTAAGTTGAGACCGAAAATTTTTAACAACAAAGGGAAATAAAAGACTATTGCAACTACTAAACATGATTTAGGATCTGATTTCAAAGATGAAACCAAAATCACAACCATGGGATTGAAATGTAAGGATTCTATGTACTAGTTCTTTTGGTAACCTCAATGAAATTGAACATGATAAAGTAAGAATAGAGCTTTTCCATATTAGATTCATATCAAAACATAGCAAAGTAGATACTTTGTTTGATAGTGGATCCCAAGCCAACCTTATTTTAGAATCCATTGTCAAGAAACTGAATTTGGAAACCATTCCTCATCCTAAATCTTACCTTTGGGTTGGGTATGTGACAATTCAAAATTGCAAGTGACAGGAAAATGAAAATTGAAATATGCCATCACTGCAAACTTTATTGATGAGGTAGATCTTGATGTTGTTCCACTTGACATAGGTGGTATTGTTTTGGGAATCCCATACCTATATGATAGGAAAGCCATATTTCATCGCCATGAGAACCAGTATCATTTTTTAAGGATGGTATTGAGTATATTGTTAGAGAACATTGCAAGAAATTGAATTTTTCTCTTGTGAATGCTGGATAAATGAAGAGTCTTGTTAATGCTAGTAATAATTTTGTATTGTTGATGATCAAACCCAAAGATGATGCTGAAAATGAATCCATCCAAGGATGTTATGCAAAACTTAAATCTGATTTGATTGAGGTTGTTAACACATATGATAAGATGTTTCAGGAACTTGAAGGATTTCCTCCTAAAAGAGGAATCCAACATGAGATCCAATTGCATCTATATGCTCCTCTTCCAAAAATTGGCATGTACAGGATGTCATTTATAGAGAATGAAAAAATTAAGAAGAAAATACAAGAATTTCTTGATAGAGGAGTCATCATACCAAGCACATATCCTTGTGGGTCTCCTATTGTTTTGGTACCAAAGAGGGATGGTACATGGCACATGTGTGTGGACTTTAGAGCCTTGAAAAAAATCACGGTAAAGAACCAATATCCTCTTCCTCGTATTTATGATTTGATTTTTCAATTGAAAGATGTTTTTTATTTCACTAAGTTGGACTTGAGAAGTGGTTATCACCATATTAGGATTGTTTAAGGAGATATTTGGAAGACAACTTTCAAAACGAGGCAAGGTTTTTTTGAATGGTTGGTTATGCCATTTGGGCTTTGCAATTCTCCTACAACATTCATGAGAGTTATGAATGATGGTTTAAGACCATTTCTTGATGATTTCAGGATACTTTACTTAGTTGATATACTGAGTTCAACAAGACTCTTGAAGAGCATCTCAAGCATATTAGGAAATTTCTAGATGTCTTAAAGAAAGATTTTTTTTTTTGAAGATGTCTAGATGTGAATTTGGGAAAACATATTTAGTATATTCGGGTCAGATTGTTGGAGGGGGTGAATTGAAGATTATCCCTCAATGGTCGAAGTCATTTTTAATTGGCCAAAACCCAATAATGTAACATAGGTTAGAAGCTTTTTGGGAGCAACCCAATATTGGAGAAAGTTCATTTCTAACTTCTCATCCATTGCAACTCCATTACATGCTTTGACAAGTGCGAAACAGGTTTTTCAGTGCGGAAGAAAGTAGCAGAAAGCCTTCGATGCATTAGAAGAGATAATCAGTACAACACGAGTTCTCGCACTTCTAGATCTTAAGCAACCATTTGAAATACAAACCAATGCAAGTGACTATGCCATGGGATCATTTTTGATGCAACATGGTAAGATTATCTGTTATCATTCTGAAACCTTTACCAGTGCAGTGATTAACTATCCAACATATGAAAAAGAGTTATATGCTTTGATGAAAAGTGTGAAGAAATGGAAACATTATTTGATGGGTAAGGAAACTATCGTTCACACTGACCATCAACCTTTGCAATACTTGCAATCACAAACCAAGCTACAACAAGAGAGGCATTTCATATGGATGGGTTTCTTAAAGAAATTCCATTTGGTAATAAGGTATAAGAAAGATATCTATAACATAGTTGATGATATGTTATATAGAAAAATTGTTAGTGCATCCGTTATTCTTAAGAATAATTATATCATGCATGAGAGCTATATTGAACAATATGCTTTAGATGAAAAGTTTAAGGATGTATATGCAAGTTTGTGTCAAGGCAACCAAGTAGAGGAATTATATTATCATGTTCATGATAAATTGTTGTATCATTTTGGCAAGCTATGTATTCCACAGGGTGAAAGAGTCAACATTATAAGGGAAGCACATAATTCTCTTATTGCTGACCAATTTGGTGTACGAAATATAGTGGCACAATTACAAAGGTATTTTTAGTGGCCTTGTATGAATGAAAGTGTGTCACGATATGTAAGAGGATGTTCTATGTGTGCTACTAGTAAGCCTAGCAATAGAAATTTGGGATTGTATACTCCACTTCCTATTCCTTCCTGTCATTGGGAAAGTGTTTCTATGGATTTTGTGGGAGGTATACCTATGTATAGGAAAGTTCATGATCATCTTTATGTTTTTGTGGATCGTTTCAAAAAAATGTGTATGTTAATGCCTTGTAAGAAGCAAGTTACAACTGAACAGACTGCACAAATGCTCTTTCAAAATGTATGAGTGCATTTTGGGTTGCCTACATCTATTATTTCTGATTAAGATTCTCGATTTCTCGGGAAATTTTTGTCAATTTATGGGGACTTATGGACACCAAGTTGAAGAAGAGAAAAAAATTCCATCTACAAACCAATGACCCGAAAAAGTGGTGAACAGAATAATAGTACATCTCCTTGTTGGGAAAACTACTAAGAGGCGGGGGGTGAATCCAAGGATTTAGATCTGATTGAAAAATTATGTATTCAATTCTTTACTTAGATTATTGCTTCATTCATTCATTAGAAGGTTAGTAAGCAGTAAGCATGTACAGTAATAACATAATAAACCATCACACATAAGCAACACACATGAACACCAGTATTTAAGGTGGAAACCCAATTTGGGAGAAAACCACCGCTGCTGTCGTTTTTGTCTTCAATGTTTATTATTAATAAAACTTCTTACAATTTTTTGTGTGCTGGCACAGACTTATACCAGCACGCAAGCACCCACCTGCAGAAAGCTACAACCTTCTCTCGTTCTCCAGTAACTAATGGAAGAGAGCTCCTGATCTTGACACCAGCTTGTACTGGCAGAAAGCTTCCACTTTCATGTAGAAGACTTCAACCCTCAAATCCACCAAATTTCATCAATTTCTTCATCAGACTATCGTCAGGTCTTCATTATTTCTTTGCAGATATTCCTAGGCATTCATCATTTCTAGATCTAGAGATCTTGATCCTTCGTCAACTTCATAGGTGCATCATAGATTCAACTTTTTCAAAAACCAGAGTTCAATCATGCAGATATCTCTAAAAGAGATTTATTCATTAACAACCCCTCAGCATGCACACATTTCATTATGATCCTCTTCTCCTTGTATAGTTTAGCCTTTATCAATACCATGAGTCAAAACCACTCAACCGCTAATGGTATTCTTTCTTTTGTTGGAATTTTATTTATCAAATTCGTGGAATTTGATAAATAAACATTATTCACAACCTTTGGCAATTAAATATATAATAGAAATTTATATTAATAACCAGCGATTTTATAAAATGGATTTTAAATAGACCTTTGGTTCCGGCCCCACATACATAATCGACAGCCAAATCAATATAATTTAAAAAACTGGGGCCCATTGCTAACGATCGTTTCCATCTGACGGCTGAGAGCACATCGCTCGGCTTCAGATGATCCGACGGATATCGTTCGTTGATGATGCACGGATGATAACGCGCGATGGCGCGCCGTACCTTGGGTAACCTTCGCGCATCTATAGCAAATGAACACCGTCCGATGACCCCTTCCCAGATCAACAACGTTCAATGATATCGCTCGGCTTCTTTGGTCGAACATTAACGTGCGATGGAACGCTTTGATAGCGGTTTTCATGGGTCCACCTTTGCTATGTGTCAACGTTTCTATGGAATCGCTCCCCAACCAGGAAATACCGCCTATCACCGAAGGGTGGTGCGATGAAACCCAGAAACCGCCTTCACTATTCACTCGGTCACGGTTCCGCTCTTCCATGCAGGGTTCCGACGCGCTTCCTTTTGTTACGTTCCACCTCTTTCCTTCCAGGTTCCGTTCATGATTCCAAAGGGTTAGTCCGTGTTCCACTGAGAGTTCAATGCCACATGCTCTGTTTTAGTTCTTCCGCATTATAACTGATTTTCCCTCGCTCCTCGTTCCTTTCTCTATGAAAGCCAGTCAGCTCCTTACTAATAGCGTAGACCCTTCCATGTGGAGCTTAAAACCATATCTTTGTTCATATCATATATCCACTGTCTACCAGTTTGGATATACTGTCGACCGTATTAACATCGGTTCCTCGAATAACATACAGAGCACCATTAATTATCACGGATTCCATCAGGATGCATACATATGTTCATACATGAATTACCATTTACTAGAACATTCACTTATTCTTTTTCTATTCGATGGCCTTTTTCTCCTACTCTGTCTCTGGACAATTCTGCTTCAATTATGCACTCTTCTTCTGCTGCTACTTTGCTTTTCTCTTTTCATAGTTATTGTTTCAGATGCTCCTTCTTTGCCAATTCCTTTGCCATCAATGACAACATTTCCAAAAATCTCCCCCTTTGGCATTGATGGCAACACTCTGCCTCTGTTTGTCTTATAGAAGCCCCTTTATTTGATTTTCCTCCCCCTTTGACATCAATGGCAAAGGGTTGATCAGATCTTCACATTAAAAGCTGTGTGGTTAACGTTGATCGGGGATCAATGGTACTGCAGGGACACAAACAGTCTGATGATCTTTCTATACTGAGGAGTGCCTCCGCAGTACCTTGAATCTAATTTAATAATTCAAGTACATCAAGAACCTATGTACTGATAATACCATGCTCCCCCTGAGATCATGCTGCATCTTCAAACGTAATATTCAATGAAATAACGGAAATGACTTCATACAATGAGATTAGACTACAACAAATAATTAGAATGCCAACAATGCATCCTTTCCACATGACCAATGCTCCCCCTTAACCTGTGCATCCAGAGATACCCAACAACACCGTAGCTGTGTTGAAGAATGCTGACCCAGAAAAATTTGTCAACAACTACCCATACGCGGTTTTTGTCCTTCAGGAAATCCGCGTATCCAATTTAATCTTCTGTATTTAAGTAGATCTGATCTTTTGCATGGCAGAGACTATTCCCAGCTTCTGTTTGAGATATTCGAACGCTTCCCTGGGTAAAGGTTTGGTAAATATATCAGCAACTTGTTCTTTGGAGGGGACATACTCCAACTTCACCTTTTGTTCAAGCACTTGTTCACGTAAGAAATGATACTTGATGGGAATGTGCTTGGTCTTGGAATGCACAATGATTTTTGAGATATCGATGGCACTTGTATTATCACATAAATGGATATAGAGGTGAAATGGAAAGTCTTGTAAGGTTTGCATCATCCGTGAGAAGTTGAGCGCAACATGATGCGTACCTACATATTTTGCTTCTCATTGTGAGAAGGCAATAGAGCTTTGCTTCTTGCTGAACCAAGATACTAATCGGGGCCCCATATAGAATGCACCACTACTAGTGCTTTTCCGATCATCAACACTTCCAGCCCAATCTGCATCAGCGTATGCATGAAGAGTAAGATCAGCATTCTTTGGATACCATAGTCCAAAGTCTTGAGTTCCTTGTAGATATTTGAATATTCTTTTCACAGCCTGAAGATGAGACTCTTTTGGATTAGCTTGGAATCGTCCAACAATCCCAACTGCATGCATGATGTCTGGTCTTGTCCCAGTGAGATAAAGTAGACTTCATATCATAGATCTGTATTCAGGTTGATTCATTGTGGGGGAATCATCATTAGAACTGAGATTACATCCGGTTATCATTGGTGTACTTACACGTTTGCAATCTTCCATGCCATACTTCTTCAAGATTTGCTTAAGATATTTTGCTTGTGATAAGAATATGCCATCTATTGCTTGTTGTACTTGCAAGCTAAGAAAGAATGTTAGTTCCCCAAGTAAAGAAATTTCAAATTCTTGCTGCATATCAGAAGCAAATTTTTGACTCATAGACTCTTCATTACTTCCAAAAATGATATCATCAACATATACAACCACAATCAATAGTTTATCATTTTCAGTTTTTGTGTATAATTTGCTATCAACTGACCCCTTTGAAAATCCTTGTTGATGAAGATATTTGTCAAGACGATAGTACCATGCCCTTGGAGCTTGTTTGAGACCATATAGAGCCTTTTTAAGTCTACAAACAAGTTTTTCATCATTCCCCAAAATGAATCCTTCTGGTTGTTCTATATAAACTTCTTCTTCTAGATCACCATTGAGAAAAGAAGATTTAACATCCATTTGATAAACTTTGATTTGTTGGAAGCTTGAAAAAGAAAGAAACATTCTTATGGCTTCAAGTCTGGCTACAGGAGCAAAATTTTCTTCAAAGTCTATACCTTCTTGTTGAGCATACCCATTGCAAACAAGTCTAGATTTATTTCTTATAACATCCCCATTCTCATTTAACTTGTTTTTGAATATCCATTTAGTTCCAATGACATTTTTGTCATGAGGTCTTGGTACTGATTCCCAAGTGTGATTATTTTCAATTTGATCAAGCTCTTCATTCATGGCTTGAATCCAAAATTCATCTTTGCTAGCTTGACTGACATTATGTGGTTCAATAGTGGACATAAATTCCAGATTGCTAGAAAATCCCACAAGAGTCCTTCTTGTTTGTACACCTGATCCCTTTTCTCCAAAAATTTGAGATTCTGGATGATTCTTTTGAACATATCTGGATGGAGCTTTTTCAGATAAATCATCTTTGGGTTCTTCATTGGGTTCACTGTCTATATCATTCCTATTTGATGTAGAAGGATATATGTCATCATCATCTTCATCTGTTGTTTGTTTTTCTTCTTTTGGAGCTGCAGGAGACTCATCAATAACAACATCAATACATTCAACAATATTCCAAAGTCTTTTATTGTAACATTTATATGCCCTACTCCTAGAGGAGTAACCAAGAAATATTCCTTCATCTGCTCTGGGTTCAAACTTGCCAAGTTTTTCATCATTATTTTTGATAAATCATTTGCTTCCAAAAATTCTAAAATGCTTTATAGTGGGAGGATTACCATACCAGAGTTCATATGGAGTTTTATCACTATTTACACGAACATGTGCCTTGTTGAGAATGTTTACTGCTGTATGTGCTGCTTCTCCCCAAAATGTGTCAGGTGTTCCAGAATCATCAAGCATAGCTCTAGCCATTTGTTGAACTATTCTATTCATTATTTCTGCTACGCCATTTTGTTGTGGAGTGCCAGCTACAGAAAACTGTCTTTTTATGCCATGTTGTTCACAAAATTCAAGGAATTCATCTTATGTATATTCTCCTCCTCGATCAGATCTAAGACACTTGATTTTTAGATCTAATTCATTTTCAACCAGTGCTTTGAAGATCTGAAATTTCTCAAATGCTTCATCTTTGTGTTTAATCAACCCAATCCAACACATTCTAGAGAAATCATCAATAAATAAGATATAGTATTGTTCACCACATGGTGACTTTTTCCTCACAGGTCCACATATGTCAGTATGAATGAGTTCAAGAGGCTTACTTGATGATCCTTCCTTGGCATTAAATTGTACTCTGGTTTGCTTACCGAATTGGCAAGATTTTCATATGATATTTTCAGGTAGAGTAATATTGGGAAGATCACGAACAACTTTAAGTCTGCTTGATTTGTTGATTTGAGAGAAGCTCAGATGCCCCAACCTTCTATGCCATAGCCAGTTTTCTGAAGATTTACTCAAGTAACATTGTTCTTTGCAATTCTTTAATACATACAGGTTACTTGGAGTTCTTTTTCCTTTTATAATTGTTTTACCTGTATCAAGATCACGTACCACACATTCTTTTGAACTAAAGACAACTTCGGTTCCTTGATCACACATTTGACTTACACTTAACAAGTTATGCTTTAATCCATCCACATACATGACTTCATTAGCTTTCACCTTTTCTTTTAGAAAAACAGACCCTTTTCCCTTAATGACCGCAAGAGTATCATTTCCAAATGTAACATTCTTTTCCTTTTCTAGAGCACTATATGCAAGAAGTTTGTTTTTGTCACCTGTCATGTGTCTTGAGCATCCACTATCAATGTACCATTGATTTTCTTCACCTTCTGCAAATAACGCTATGCCACAATTTTCAACCTGTAATTCCTTCTTTTTCCATACTTTGGAGCTTGAAGGAACATGTTCTTTTGACTAAACTTTGCTCCTCATTCAAATTCTTCATGGCCAAATTTATTGCAATAAGCACATTCAACTTCATTTTGAAGAGGATAAAAGTTGTTATAGGTATTATTCTTTGTTTCAATATCAATCCTTTTCTTTCTTGCTTCTCTTGTCATGATGGTTTTATATGCAACACATTGAACAGCTTTATGACCAAAATTGTGACATGAGAAACACTGTCCATTGAAGAATAAATTTTTGCGATCATGAAATCTTCTACTTGAATTTACCTGTTGATTGGTGTTTCTTTGAAAGATATTCCTGTTAGTGTTCTTTGAATTGAGATGATCATGCTTTACCTGTAAAGATTCTTTATTCCTTTGCTGAGTGGCAGCATGTTGTATACCAGCTGTAGCTACTTTTAGATAATTTGGTGCTGAAGCCTGAGAAGATTCTCCGATATATCCAAGACCTGTCTTTATAAGAGGAGAACGTTGTACCTTGATAATCTCATCTAAGGTTTCAGATCCTTTAGCAAATCTAAGATTCAGAGTCTTTACTTTCTCAAGTTCTTTTCTCAGACTTACTACTTCACACTCTAAATTCTCATTGTGTTTCTCTTTTTCTTCAAGCCGATTTTTCAGAGTTTCTATGGTTATTTTACTTTCTTCTAAGAAAATTTTGAGTTTATTGTTTTCATCAAGAAAATCACTGTCTTCTAGAGCATCCACAAAAGTATCCTTTTCTTCTCTAGATTCTTTTTCAAATGCCATGAGAAGTCTAAGATATTGTTCACATTCTTCCTCACTATCAGATAACCCATCATTGTCTTCATGAGTATAGTAACTTTTTCTAGTGCTAAACCAGTTCTTATTCCTTCTTGTTGTTTCCTTCCCCTTTTCATGTGTTTATTTGTAAGGACACTTAGCAGCATAATGACCAACTCTTCCACAAGCAAAACATTTGAAAGGAAGCTTACCTTTGAACCGTCCTGTGCCAAGTTGGAGTTTCTTTACAAAATTTACCTCATCTTCTTCTGAGATATACACTGATCCTTCTGTCTCTTGTACTTCTTTCCCTTTTGTAGAAGCTCTAAAGACGGCTTCTTTGACTTCAGATGGTCCTCCTTTTCTCATTTCATATGCTGTTAGTATGCCATGAAGTTTCACCACAGTAATATTTTGAAGATCCTGCTTTTCTTCAAGAGCAGAAACTTTTGACTCAAATTTTGCCGTTAGTGATCTTAAATTGTTCTCAACCAGAGTAGATTCGGTTATTGTTCACCCCAGTTTCTCATACGATTTACAATATCATCAAGACGTAAAAATAAATTGGAAATACTCTCCTCATTATGCATTTTT
Organism: Pinus albicaulis; assembly: GCA_034641835.2. Taxonomy (NCBI): domain Eukaryota; kingdom Viridiplantae; phylum Streptophyta; class Pinopsida; order Pinales; family Pinaceae; genus Pinus; species Pinus albicaulis. The sequence goes on along the minus strand of CM076582.1, from coordinate 807,022,030 downwards.
AGATTATCATGTTGAATTCGAGAGTTTTGAGAGTTTGAGTTTAGCATTTTTACCTTTGCATCACCTTCATAACTTAGAATGATTTTGTCCCATATTTCCTTTGCTGTATCCAGCTGCATGACTTTGACAAATTCTGATTCAGTTAGACTTCCCAATAGAGCATTGACCGCCTTTGCATTTGTTTCATAATTCTTTCTATCCATTGGATCTGTTGGTATTGCGGCTGGATATTGATATCCTCCTTCAACAATAGCCCATACATCTGCTCCCAGAGACTGAAGATAGGATCTCATCCTTGTTTTCCAGAAGATTAAATTGTTTCCGTTGAAGTGCGGAGGCCTGATAGATGTTGTTCCATCTTGATTGCTCATCTTGTTTGATCTTCCTTCTAGTGGCTAAGATTTTTCCAGAAGGACCTGCTCCGATACCAATTGTAGGGAAAAATACTGAGAGGGGGGTTGAATCAGTATTTAGAGCTGACTGAAAAATTTTTACTTTTTCT